>VZRO01006083.1:203765-336311 GCA_013397915.1 Daphoenositta chrysoptera
CCTTTGAAGGCCTTTCCAATAAATACCCACCTTTATTCCCTTTTTCCTGTCCAGTCTCTGTTTCTAGGCAGTACTCAAAGCATCACCAGAAGTAACTAAATCCCTGGAGAGTGAATGCTGGCTGGTTGAGGCTGCCCTAAAATCCCACCCGAAGCAAAGCAGGGTCACTCTGCTCCTCTCCCGAGTGTCCCCTCCCTGGAGAATGACTGTCACCCCTCAGGGGTCACAAACACGGCGTGTGTCAGAGCTGTGAGGCACCAGAAGGCTTTTGGGGTGACCTCTCCCCGGGGATATCTCTCTGCTCTCCACAGAGGGGTTGTGGCACCCCAAGACCATTGTCCCCTCTGCTGTGCCTCAGCCAAGGGGGTCTCTGTGCCCTCAGGACTCCTCGGCAGCGGCGCTGGGTCAGCCTCCCCAGCTCCTCAGACTGGGGCTGATCACAAACAACATCAGGCTGCATTTCCCTTCCAGCTGGAGAAAGTGCCCAGATTCGCCTCCCTCCTGTTCGCCCGCAGAAATGAGGCAATTGGGATTTATCTCCTTTTTAGTGTACTTTCTGCCGAGGAATTCAATCTGATTATCCCAGAGCTTTGGCCTACCACTCCTAACCTGGATCCTCGGCCTTCTTCTTTCGTGAAAGGCTGCTTTTAGCTCTTTGGCCTACTTTTAACCCTCAAAGATAATCCCTCTGCAGCACTTGGCGAACTGCCAGCAGGATTAAAATCTGCTGGGGTTATTTACTCTCCTAATGAAATGCAATATACCCAAGTACATCAGGTCTAATTAACACCCTGTCCGCAACATCTCTCCTTAGCTCCGATAATTATAAAAAAAGAAAAAAAACCCCACGCTCTCCCAGTCACCCTGGCCATTAGAGAGGAAATTATTTTCACTAGGGTTTTTTTTTTCCCCCAGTTTTATTACTGCAAATAGATCTCTTCCCAAACTTCATGCTGGCTCACTCCTCCTTCTCTAAGATGAATTGTTGTTGGGAGTTGTCTGACACTTATTAGTTTTATTTCGGTTTGGCTGAAATGGGATGTGGGTGATGAGTGGAAACTCAGCCCACCCTTGGGCCACAGAAAGAAGGTGGCACAGGCTTGGCAGGGGAGTAGAGATGGGCAATCCCAGGGAAGGGCTCCTGAGGGCATTTGGGAGGAGAGAAATCACTGAGCACTGAGCCTGTCTATTGCAGCATTCCCTGGACAAGGGCCTGCAGGGACAGGACAAGGGGGAATGGATCCACACTGCCAGAGGGCAGGGTTAGTTGGGATATTGGGAAGGAATTGTTCCCTATGAGGGTGGGCAGGCCCTGGCACAGGGTGCCCAGAGAAGCTGTGGCTGCCCCTGGATCCCTGGCAGTGCCCAAGGCCAGGCTGGACATTGGGGCTTGGAGCAGCCTGGGACAGTGGGAGGTGTCCCTGCCCAGGGCAGGGGGTGGAAGGTGACGATTTTTTAAGGTCCCTTCCAACCCAAACCATTCTGGGATGATGCTGTGAACACACCTGGCAAGAGAGCAGTGACACCAGAGTGGGGCACTGAAGTCAGAAGAAAGGAATTCCATGTTAGATGAGGGAAAAATGCAGGTTTGAGGAGGTCTGGCAGATGTAGACATCAGGGCTGGCTTTGGTTTCCAGTGCTTCTCAGCAGTCCTTGCTTCACCGTTTTTGTGGGTGAGACAAGTCTGACACAGGGATCCTGGAAAAGGACTCCAAGGTTGCTTTACGAAGTCTGGAAAGCCTGTCTTAACTTTTCACTGTCACAGCTGCTGGTGAAACACTAATATATTTGTAATTCAGAAGAGAATAACTCCAAATAAGCACTGCAGCCTCTCAGAAGCCCTCATCTGTGCTAGATTACGTCAAGGGCTCTTGAATTAAACAAATCTGAAGTTTCTAGGCCAAGCCATTTCTGAGATATGACATGAAAAAGCATTAGGAGATGCTTCAAACACTCTGAATTACACTTATTTTCCCTAAGACCTATGTCTCAGAAATGGATTTTCTGATACGCCTCAGGTTTTGCCAAAAACATTCCTCCCCTGGCTTTCCACCACATCTGCGCAGTCTGAAGATGTGTCCAGCCTTTTTGTAGGACTCCAGCAGCAGGGCCAAACCCAGACATTGGGAAGCTCATTTTAATAGGGAGAACAGGGAAAGCCAATCTTTACGTTAACCCTTTGCAGCCCCCAGCACTGAGCCAGCAGCTTCTCATGCCCTGACTGTCCTGCCGGCTTTTCCCACAGTATTTTGATAGTTATCACTTTATGAGATTGATAAATGTCACAGGGTCAGGCTGGATATTAGGAAAGGTTCTTCCCCCAGAGGTGCTGGCACTGCCCGGGCTCCCCAGGGAATGGGCACGGCCCCGAGGCTGCCAGAGCTCCAGGAGCGTTTGGGCAGCGCTGCCAGGGATGGACAGGGTGGGGCTGTTGGGGGTCTGGGCAGGGCCAGGGGCTGGGCTGGATCATCCTGAGGGTCCCTCCCAGCTCAGGATATTCCCTGATTCTATGAAATAATAACTGCATGCACCAAAGTTTTCTCCTTTTATCCTGCTCCTCTCAGATTAAACAGAGGTTAAAATAATTCTACAAAGATGTAGGGAGGAGTGCATGGACCCTGCCCTGCCCACAGGAAGATGTCACATCATCCAGACTGGCAGGTAATAGAGAATTATTCATTTATACACACAGGCAGCCCTTACTTCACTCTGCAATCCCTGAAGCCAAGGACAGGGTACAGATTCAAGGCAGGGCTGCATCAGGTGGATGGAGAGAAGAATTCACCCTGTGTCTCTAAGATCTCCCCACTTCTGCCAGGCACAGGCAGAACTGGGCAAATTGCTCGTGCAGAACTTGTCTGATTACTCATCCCTCTTGCTGAAAAAAAATCGAGGTGAATTGATGACAGGCACTTGGCTTCATGCAGGGCCCTGTCTTGGGCAGCAGAAGCTGCTCCCCATCCTGCCTGGTTGCAGCAGGATTTGGGGCTACTCAGCATTTTGCAAGAGCAGACACCTCTGTCATTGTAGAAGAAGAGGATGTTGCTGCTAAGATGCCTGAAGGAGCATCTGCAGCCCCATTTCTGATGAGCTCTCTCCCAGGGAGCATTTAGGGAAGGAGGTGAAAGCAGAGACATCAGTAAATTATCCATGTTCCCTTGCATTTATATCTTTTCCATTAGTGAGCTGCTGGAAGAGTCCCAAAATCTGATGCCGCAGAGGAAAACTGACAAACAGAGAAAAAGTCTCACTGGGTTGATCCATCTCAGCACAAGGAAGGGCACATTCCAGATTTATCCCTCGTGCTGGGTGTGCTCCATGCTTTGGCACCAGCTGTGATGGAGCTAGACTGATTCCTTGAAAAAATCAGCTCTTGGAGGCTGAGAACGAGGAGGAATGATGCTCCATTAGAGTTGTTTCTCTGCTTATGATTTTCAGCTCCTGTCTAATCCAGAATATGTAGGAATGGATGGGAAAGCAGGTGCTTAACAAGGACCTGGAAGAGTCTCCCATGGCTGAGGTAAAGCAGCTCAGTTCCTTGGGAGGGGTCAGTAGGACCCCTGCCCTCTTTGGGCTGGAGCAGGAAGGGAGGATGAAGAGCCCCTGCAGTGGCCCTGGGCTCATTTCTGGGTGGTCTTTCCAGAGAGCTCCTGGTGTCCACCTGCAAGTGGCCTCCAGGCTGGGACAGGTGCCCAGAGCCCTGGGGACACCAGCAGGTCCCTTGGAAAACTGTGCAACCTGTGCCAAGGCAAGGACCAAGGCAAGCCTGAAATGAGGAGAGGAGAATTTGAAACAGGGTTTTTATGGACAAGTCTCGCTGTGTGGTCCTGCAGCTTCACCTGGACTCCCTGCAGGCAAATCCATTGACTGCGTGGAAAATCCAAGGACTGCATGGAAAAGGTTTTGGGGTCTATGTGGGAGATGGGCTTTGCTGAGGGTTCATCTGCACAGGAGAAAAGGCCAGAAGGGGCCTGCAGAGCCAAGAGCCTGTGGCCTGAGGTGTGCCCAGCAGCATCTCCCTCCTGCCCTGCAGCAAGATGAACCAGCCTTGGGAGCCTCTCATGGCACTGCCCACTTTTCATCCACCTCCCTGCGGACCTTGGTGCCCCCCAGCCTCCTCTGCAGCTCCACAGCTCCTCCCCAAGCCTATCACAGGGTTAGGTTGGATCTCAGGAAAGGTTCTTCCCCCAGAGGTGCTGGCACTGCCCGGGCTCCCCAGGGAATGGGCACGGCCCCGAGGCTGCCAGAGCTCCAGGAGCGGTTGGGCAGCGCTGCCAGGGATGGACAGGGTGGGGCTGTTGGGGGTCTGTGCAGGGACAGGGGCTGGGCTGGGTGATCCTGGGGGTCCCTCCCAGCTCAGGATATTCCCTGATTCCATGAAATAATAACTGCATGAACTGAAGTTTTCTCCTTTCATCCTGCTCCTCTCAGATTAAACAGAGGTTAAAATAATTCTACAAAGATGTAGGGAGGAGTGCTGTGGGGATCTGGGCTGCTGTCCCTTAGCACCTCCTGGGGCACCAGTGTGCCCAGGATGAGGAGGAGGAGACAAAGGACACAGCGAGGAAGAGGAGCTGGGCAGACACAGCGGGAAGGCTGAGACACCCCAGCACAACCCCGCTGCTCTTGGCTCAGGGTGCCAAGCCCGTGCCAAGCCCTGGCAGGGGCCACACGCTTGGATGCCACGATTATTTAACTGAACTTCAGCCTGGCTATTTATGGACAGGAATCATTTCCAGGATCCAGGCTCCTCAAGTGTTTGAGTGCTCTTTGGGAATCTTCCAGGAAATGTCAGAAAATTCTGATTAGACAAAATCAAGGTTTTTTCATGGGAGCCTACGGGGCTGTTCAGCTGCGGCACGTGAGGAATTTCTGATGGAAAGCAGAGACAGGCAGTGGCAGGGCAGGAGCTGCCTGCAGGAGAGGAGCTCCTCCAGGCCAGCAAGGACTCCAGCTTGCGAGCAGGGATCCTTTTTGCTCCCTGGAAACAGCTTCCACTGGATTCCATTGATGTTCAGCCCCATCCCTGAGAGGTATCCATTAAAGCTCCATCAGGGAGGTGAGTTTAGGATCACACCCTTGGAGAACTTCTCCCGGCTCCCACTGGACCTGCTGCAGGAGGCAAGGAGGAGAAGATGAAATATGAGAATGAAATAATAAATCCAGCTTGCTGTGAATGTTAGGGAAAGGTTTCAGCTTGAGGGGTGCTGCAAAATTCCCTTCCACTGCAAGCCTGAGGTTTCGGAAACTGGGAGCCACATCTCTCCAAAGTGAGTCTCTGCCTTATGGAAAAAATCTGTGAGAATTCATCTGTATCTCAGAGTGAATAGAGGATGGGAAGGGGCTTTTAATTTTGTTTCTGAAATTTGAAGACAAGACCGTATTTTTAATCCTTCCTCTGTAATGATGAGATTCAGTTTTATTTATTTTTTTTTTCTTTGGTTGGTGGCTGACACTGCTGGGAAGGGCCCAGCTCCAGGAGCCACAGCTTCCAAGGTGATGAAAAAACCAGCAACATCAGTGAAGATTGTCAGCAGTCACAGAACCAAAGAAGGATTTCATTTGAGAGAGGACTTCCAAATGAATTGCGGGTCAGGTGTATAAATAATGTGCCCGTGAAAAACCTTGGGGAGGAGAAGGATTTTCTCTCTTCTTTGCCTGTTACATACTTCCCTCTAATCTGTCTGTCCTGAAATTAGGCAGGTGGGAGGTAGGGAGCTTGGCTGGATTGGGATCTCAGTCCAGGCTGGACACCCAGGCCTGGTGAGGTACCTGCACCATCAGTAGAGAGGAGGAGCTGTCAGGGGCAACATCTCTTGGATGTGGGATCTTCCACCATTAGGAAACCCTTGGCACCTGTTTTAAACTAGGATCTCATCTTATGGTTAAAGTTTGATGTGGGATGATCAGAGCCTGAGATCTTTGCAGGCTGAGGTCTCTCCTGGAGAGAGCCTCTCTGGATCTGCTCTCATTTCAGCTTCAGCTGGGTCCAGCAAAGGAAAGAGGCCAACAGGGAATGCTGTCTCCAGCCCTCCCTAGATGGGTGCCAAATCTCACAAACAAGTTCAGCCTCAAGCTCAAAATGCAACATTCAGGGAGGCAGATATGAGGCTGTAATCAGCTGGTGTTTGCTTATCGATTATATGGTCACTTAATCCCAGCGTGGTTTGGGGTGAAAGGGACCTGAAATCTCATCTCATCTCATTCCACCCCCTGCCATGGGCAGGGGCACTTTCCACTGCCCCAGGTTGCTCCAAGACTCATCCAACCTGGCCTTGGACACTTCCAGGGATGGGGCAGCCACCACCTCACACAGCAATCTGTGCCAGTGTTTCACCGTTGTCATTCTAAAGAACTTCTGCTATCTAATGTGAATCTCTCCTCTTTCAGTTTAAAACCGTTACCCCGTGTCCTGTCTCAACAGCCCCTGCCAAAAAGTTTGTCCCCACCTTTCTTATAGAACCCCTTCAGGTACTTCATCCTTTTATCCTGCTGGAATCAGTGGGAATGCCCCTCTGCAAAATTAGACCTCGAAAGAACACTTTGCCATGAATTTTAGCAGGGCAGGGCGAGCTGAGGGGCAGCCTCCCAACAGAGGGAGAACCCCGGGCTGCCACAGCCCTGCCCTGTACCCACGTGAGCTGCTCTACCCCCTGCTCCTCCCCAGGTAGAGATAATTACCTTACCCTAATTGCCATCTCCTGGTCATTAGCTATGTGAGCTGTTTACCCCAAAACAGGAAGGCAGGGTAGGAGTGCTTCATCCTAGGAGAGGGTTAATCTCCCGCTGGATGCAGGATGCCCTCATGGGAATGGAATGTGTAGTGTTGGTAAGTGGTTGTGCCCCAGAAGCCTTTGAGAGCCCACTGACTACTGCATGCTAACGATTGGTATTATTAAAGAACAATTGATGGCCTGTAACCAAACAAGAGAAACTAATTACTGGAAAACTTTTATTGTCCTTTAATTACTGGGCCTCTTTGTCAATTAGCAGAAGAGAGAGGGAGAGGGAAGAGAGAGAGAGAGACTCGTTTTATAGCAACAATAAATTTTCCAAAACTACAGTCATCAGTAGCTGCAAAAGCGAGTCTATTAACACACAATATTAAGGCCTGATATTTACTCTGGCAGCTAAATGTAGGTGCTTCTCTCCTGAAAAAGTGCAGAGCTCTAGGAATACTAATCAGGGGGTTCTTGCTGCGGCTCTGCCGCTGCCTGGCATGACAGCTCTCACTTCCCCAGTAATTTTACCCCTTGACCAAGGGTTTCTTTCTCCAAGGCTCCTCCAGCAAACTGGCCCCGTGCCCACCGTGGAGCACGGAAACTGGGGGAGGCTGAGGGTGGGAGAGGGACAGGGCTGGGCCCTCCAGGGACAATGATCCAAGCAGGGCCAGCCCCTGCTTGTCCCTGCAATGTTCTGTGGGTGCAGGTGTGTGTGGAAGCCACCACCCCATCGAGGTTTGGCTGTGTAGACCCATCCATGTGTTCTGCTCCCTGGTCCTGCCTCACAAGCACTAGCCAAAAATAGTGTATTCAACTTTTTTTTTTTTTTGTCTTTTCTCATCCACTGCCAAATAAATTATTTCTGGGCATATTGTCACAAGTAGTTAACCTTCTCTGAGCAGCTTTGAACTACAGTTACCCCCTGAAATGAATCACCATCTTTTTTCTGTCCCTTGGCAAAGAGTGCTCACCAATATAATTTTTTCCTAGTCGACTTTCTCTGATTAACTAGTTAGTGCCTCAGCCAAAGGAAGTGGTGTGGGCACCACCACTCCTCCCCCGGGGTGTGGATCACCAGGAACCAGTCCCCAGTGGGGCTGGGCTTTGCATCCCAAATGGTCCTTCCAGGTTCCTTCTCCCACTGGGGAGATGTGAGAGCAGAGAGAGGCACCAGGCCCAACAGCACTTTTCTCAGGGATGAGATGCTTTATGAAACACGGTCATTGCCAGACTCCCAAAAGCTTCAGCAGTAATCACTTTCATTTGGGATGGACCTTTCTTCCTCTCAGCGAGGGGATCTGGGTATCTTTGAGTATGCAGGACCTTCACCAGGTTTTATGCATCTCTGTGGGCAGAGGCAGGGACAGAGGTTATTGCAAGGAGTTAAATCCCTCCCCAAAGAAACTGCTTTTAAAAGTACCTTGCGAAAGAGCAAAGTTCCAGCCTTGTTATCAGAAAACAAACATCATTCCCGATGACCGGCGACGCCTGATTTTCCCGAACGTTGGCCGTGCCCACCCTGGCAGCCCCTGCTCCGTGTGCTCAGCACACCGACGGCGGGGATTCACGGCTGAGGCGGGATAAGCGGTGGGGAAGTAGCTTAGAAATTTGTCACAGCCTGTCTTACTTTATATTGCTTGAATAGACTCGGGTTTTGTGCTATCAGAGGGAATCCGGAGTAGCTCCTGCAGGTGACCTTAAAAGCGACAGTAATCTGTGGTCGTTTGACACGTCTATCCCCGTGGGATGAGGCAGAGGAATAGCTAATCCTATAAAAAGCAAGCCAAGATACACGGGATTTCTGGAGTTTACCCACAGGGGCATTTTTATTTCATTTATCTCCCAAATTTCCCTCCTTTCCCTCTTCAGGCAGCCCAGGCAGAGGAGGACAGTCCTCACAGGCGGTTTACAACCAATGTGTACCTGGTGCTGCACACCCAGGGATCCTCTGGATACAGAAGGGAGCCATAAACACCGGGATGAGGCCCTTGGCAGGGGTCCCGCGGGCCCTTATCGGTGGAGCAGGGCAGGATGTGGGATGAGAGCAGCACCTGCTCAGGGCCATCGAGTAACGGAGCCCAGGCACCGCCCACGGGACAGGTGGCTTTGCCTTCCCCCACCTTCAGCCCTTCTTTTTTTCCTTCTCCATGAACTTTTTTCTTTTTTTAATTTCCCCCTATTACTTTTCCTTTTCTGCCACTCACACAACCCCCCTTCTCTTCCTGCTTTGCAACTTCTTTCCCTCTCTCTGAAAAATAACGAGGGAAGATGTAGTATCTCCCTCAGTCCTAATTTCCTGGTAGGACTGGTTTCAGAGCTGCTGTTTCTGAGAATTTCTCTCTGCGTTACACACACACCTGGTACTGATAGGGAGATGCACTGCAGGGTGAGTGACCTTAAACAAGCAGGGAGGTCCTTACAGCAGCGTATATTCCTGGGAAATTGTACAAACAATGGTATCTGAAGTAAGGTTCCTGCCAGGATAGGTGTTTCAGTGGAAAACTGTTGTGACTGATTCTTGAAAGCTGGGAGGAAAAGCAAGAAAAAGCACATGTGGAGAGAGCCAGGGTTACACAGTCACTGAAATTGTGTTTTGCCTTCACCCACCTCGTAGCCTTTTGCTCCCTGACTCCTCCTTCAAGGCCCGGGTCTTGTCAGTGCTGAGAGAAGTGGTCTCCAGTTGGGAAAAAGCCTCGTAGCCTGACAGAAAGAGCTGTAATGGTACAGCAGCCCCAAACACCACAGCTTCCCATCCCCAGGGCCGTCCCTGTCCACCTCAGAGGGCTGTCTGCAGATCCTGGTGCTGCCAGGGAGGTTCCTGAGCAAATCAGGCTTGCTCTGTCCTCTCAGGTTTGCTGCTCCTGCCTTTCCCCCAGCGTTTCCCAGGAATGCCTGTCAGAGCCTGTCTCCAGAAGCAGCACAGGGGGAAGCTGAGGCACAGAGGTGCAGCTTTTCCCACAGCACGCTGGGGGATCCCGTTCCAGCCCTTTCCTCACTGCGAGTGTGGCACTGCCCATCTCAGCCCCCGAAGGTTTCATTTCCAACTCATGCTCCCACCAGGTATTCAGCACCCTGGACACGTGGCCATGCCTCAGGCAGGAGTTACTTCCAGAACAGCACAAACCAAGGATTTGGGAGGCCTGGGATCTGTTTCCCACGTCTGCTGAGGAAAGGGACACGAGCCAGGCTGGGTTCCCTGGCAGGGGACTGTAACCCTCGCTCATATGTCACAGCTGGTGGGTCTGTGGGAGCACAAACCTCTGCCTGTGCTGTGGTGCCTCCAGAAGCTCAGCTGAGAGCCTGACCTGTGGTTTGAGCACAGGAAGAGACACAAAGAGACTCAAACCCCAGTTCTGAAACACTGTGGTTGGGTGGTTTTTGCTTTTAGTGCCCCTAAAACACAGAGAAGTCCCTGCCAGGAGAGGGGTGGGCAAGGGAGAGACCATCCCTGTTAGGCAACAAGCAATCATAAAAACTAATCACCTTCCTCTGGGGCTCTTCCCGAGGGGTTTTCTAGCACTGAGCACCAATATCAATCACATCCCCTGTTCTGGCCACCTCTGCTGGCAGCAGAGCTCAGCACCAGAGGTGAGATCCGCACCCTCCCTGTCACACGTCCCCTGCTCTCACAGCGGGGACGTGAGAACTTCACAGCTCTCTTTGACCCACTTAAACGCAGGTGGTTTTCTCAGAGAGCAGGAAGAGTGATTTCCTCCCACAGAGCTGCCCTGGCTCTCCCAGGGAAAGGACAGAGCTGCCTTTGGGGTCCGTGTTCCCCTCTGGGAGTGGCTGGAAGGGGCAGAGGTGCGAGGAGCTGTGTGAGACACACAGGGGAAGCAAAGGGGCACCTGCTCCACTCTGGGGCTGTTGTCAGGATGCTCCCCCTCTCTGACATTTTAGAAGCCTCATGTCTAAGAGAGACACGTGATGGAGAGAGATTTGGGTTTCGCTTCTGAAACCCAGAGAGTTTGTTCTTTGTCGTGACTTCTCCCTGCAAATGAGAACAGGTCCCAAACCTGGGCTCGAAAACCAGAAGGAAAATAAGAAGGAGCTCCAATTAAACGTGAAAACCTTGTGACAGTTTGGCTGGTTCTGTGGTTTGGGAACCTCAGAAGTTTTTAACATTTGGGGCTGGCAATACTTTTAAATTACAGGGAATAACTTGCATTTTTATAGAGTCTTTCATCTGGAGGATCCCAGCCAGCTTCTTCTCCAGCTAAACCCACAACTATCATCACAGTGTCCCAGCAACTTGGAAGGTGAGGCTGGCAGAGCTGGCCAGAGGTTCCCAAAGAACCTTTACCAAAGGAATGGGACCTTCTCCAACCCCACCTGAGCAGGACTTGGCTTTCAGAATCATCGCAAGCTGGAAAATACAACACAAATCCCAGCACCAGGGACACTCAGGTGACACCAGGGACTTAGCAGCGTGGGTCTGTGTTCCTTCCTGCTCCCTCAGTAGCTGTTTCCAAACCAGTCTGTTCCTGCTTTGCCTGGATGAAGAGGATATTCCATGTTTTCTCAGGCAGGCAGCAGACTTCTAGCAGCAGGCTTGATTTTTAGGCAAATCTGTCCCGTGTTGTCACTGAGTCAGAGTGGGAAAGCTGGGATATGCAGGGATACGGATGGTGCATCTTATGGAGATCATTTTAAACACAAACAAACACATTATTGTGTTATTATGCAATAATGAACATGATTTACTGCGTCTATTTATACAAAATTAAATCATTAACTAATGAGCCTACAATTTAATCTTAATTTTCACTGAAGTTTTTAACTACAGGAAATTGCCATAAACACACAAAATTCATCCTTTCCCATGGTTAAATGACTCAGAGCCTGGGTGGCTCCCCCATGCCAACCCGAGGTCAGTAGTTTCATGGCACATTTTTTCTACCACATCCAAGGACATGGGAAATCTCTCCAGAAAGTGGGAAGGCACGGATGATAACCACTTCACACAAGGAACTGGTTTCAGGCCAGCCACCAAAGGACTCTTCAAAGAAATGCATCAAACCTGGGCAAGGAGGAGCCACCCAGTGCCAACTCCCAGCACTGAAGAGCCCTGGTCCGGGGTCTGGAGCATTTTGAGATGCTGGTGATATGAATCCATCCAGCAGCAAGGCTCCTCACTTGAACCAGCCTGGTTTGCTCCTGGAATCCCATATAGAACACAGGGGTACAATAGACCTGCAGTATATAATTATCATGCTGTATCTGCTTTCATATCACAGGTATTTTTAGATGTGTCAGTTTGAAATCTAGGATTTAGTGCACAGAGCCTAATGGATTGTTCTTTCTTTCCCCCTCTTTTAATGTCAACTCTCAATATGCATGAAGCAGACATAAAAGCACTTTTGTGCAGGTGCTGTGAATCTCTTGGTGCAGATGACAGAGGGAGATGGTTTTCTAGATTCATTGAGCTTCAGAGGAGACAGAACTCGATGATCCAGCCTGAGCTCCTGCACAGAGACAGCTCAGGTTTCCCCCACAGCCCCTCCATGAGCAGAGCAGCTCTGCACATCCCAGGAAAGGCACAATGGATCTCCCTCCTCCAGGGCTGGCTTGATCCTCCCGTGTGGGACCACACTCAGGGCCCAGGAAGAAGAGGGGAAGTCACTCCAATTCTGTGCAGTCCTTCAAGACCTCAGTTCTGCCCAGCTCAAATTTGGCAGCATCACAAGGGGAGCCAGAGCAGCCAGGTCCAGGCTCCTCTGCGAGAGGACCTGAAATCCTCCACCTGCCTGAGGCTGGATCTGGTCTCAGAGGCTGAAATGCTGATTTACTCCAGCCTACAGGCACGTCCTCCTGTCTGGAAGGCACGATATTGGCTTGGACTTGGCTGAGGAAAAGGTGGGTCCATACCTGCTCCCACCAAAGGCACGGAGGGTTGGCAGCATCCCCCCAGAAATGGGTGACCCAAGGGCCTCCTCAGCCCACGGGGAGCACTCAGAGGCTCCGTGGTGACAGGGGACAGGGTGGGGACCATCCCTCCCTGTAGCTGTGTCATGGTGGGATGCATGGAGGAGAAGGAGCTGAGGTGGAGTTTGATCTAAAGACCCCCAGGGCAAAAAGGGGAAAAAAATTGGAAGATGTTGTGCTCTTAACTTTTAATTTACCAAAATGGCATTGCTGTAGCAGAATTCTGGATATGCTCTACCCCACTAGGTACTGTGCTCTGAGGTTTTTTTTTTGCAGACACATGAGAAATCCCTTGTTTTGGCAACTGTAGTAGTCCAGTTGTCTGAATTATGCCACTGGGTGCCTTTCACACTGCTGATCTCTGACTGCATCTGCCCCTGGACACGGCTCCAGAGAGACCTACAGAGGTCTGTAAGCACAGACTCGTTCACTGGGCTCACAGAGGTGCCCAAACCCCACGAAGGTGTCGTGCAGCAGGGTTAACACACCTTCCCTCTCGGCAGAGCTCCCCTGTGCCCAGCACACCCTCCACAAACACAGCCCCAGAGCAGCTTCACCCCCGAGATCAGGGAGGCTCAGCATGGCTCACTGCCAGGGCCAGGCACACCAAAACCAGACCAATTCCCCCTGACCCAACAGTGACACCTGGCAGGCTCCTGATTTTGCTGGTGGTTTACTGGTTTCTCAGTAAGAAACTTCAAGTAAGAATCACAGAGGCTTTTTTAATTTTTTTTTTCTTTTTTTTTTTTTTTTTTAACTCAATATCAGCACAGCATCAGAGTAAATAAAGGGGCAGCTTAAACTGCAATTGTAGTACCCGGCACACCAGCAATTTTTGATTGTGTGAATGATGCTCTGGGATTGTAGGAGAGGCATAACTGAGACAAAAAGAAAATCCTTCTGCTTATTTAAGCTGTCACTACCATCGAACAGAAGCCCTTGTGGAAACCAACAATTCATGGGAGCAGATTTTCAAAGTCCCCCTGTTCAGGCGTTTCAGCCCAAGGTAAACAGCTCAGTTCTGGTAGTTAACCCCACCCTGTTTGAGGTTGAAGTGAAGCATTTTGTTCCAGTATGTGGTATTTACTTAATAGCTGTTATCAAGTTATTGAGAGATCCCCCTTCCACCGCCCACAGCTGCGTGCTGGATGTGTCCCCACGGGTCCCACAGCAGAACCAGAACCCGCCCTGCAGAGAGGAGTCACTGAGCAAACAACTGAGGAACAAGGCAGCCAAAGATAAGAGGGGGTTTGGGGGAGGGCAAAAATGTCTATTTTCATGAAGGCAACAAATGGTGAGAAAATCAATTCACAGAATTGTAGAATCACGGTGGGGTTTGGGTTGGGAGGGACCTTAAATGCCATGGCAGGGACACCTTCCACTGTCCCAGGCTGCTCCAAGCCCCGTCCAGCCTGGCCTTGGGCACTGCCAGGGATCCAGGGGCAGCCACAGCTGCTCTGGGCACCCTGTGCCAGGGCCTCCCCACCCTCACAGGGAAGTAAAATCCATCTGGAGCAGGTTTTGTGTGCTGCACCCACAGACAGCCCTGAAGTGGATCTGACACTTCCCAGCTTTGACCTGAGGAGCACTTGGGTGGCACTGTGCTCCAGCACACCAGGAAAAAGCTTATCTGGGGGTGCTGGAGCTTAGGCAAGTGCAGACAGTCCCATGAGCTCCTCCTGCGGTGTCCTCCGTGGTGGCAGGCAGGGACATCTCTGGGACAGCACATTGCCCAGGGCAGTGGGTTTGGCAGGACCACATTGTTCATTGCTGTGGGGAAGGGAAGGCAGGTCCCAAACCCACCTCTCTGCCCCTGGGGTCTGGCCCCAGCCCTGCCCCTCATCCCTTACAGCCCCCCAGGCTCCTGCTGGGGCTCCCGGGAGCAGAGATGTACCACCAGATGCACCACGTTGTGGGTGATGCCAAGTGCATTCTTTCGGGGAGATAACAATACCAGTTGGTCTATTTTTAATTCAGTTCCTTGACAGAACATTTAGTCGTTCCTCTTAGAGAAGAATTTTGTAATGGGTTCCTATCATGTCAATTTGGAAAGTGTTCCAGCCTCCCACTACTGAGAAGTGTAAAACTATTGGCAACATATGGCATCCCCGTGGAGCTATTTAATTGTACAAAGGGCTGCCAAAAGATAAAAAGGGACTCAGAGAAAAAAATAAAACCCAACCAACACAACTACTACAGCTCTGTTCTTCCCCTTTCAGCATGTAACAGCAAAACAGCTTGTTACATTTCCTAAATCCTCTCTCAAACAAAGCTGGGCTGCTGCTCCTGTGCTTAATAAGCTGGGGACTCTCGTGGTGTAACCAGGGATTTGACTCAAACCCAAGTTTCCAGTGGCTGAGCTTTGAGACATATTGGTCCTTGTGGCTGCCCAGAGTGGGACCCGTGTTATTCCTGCCCCGTAGCCCCAGTGCTTTTTGAGGGGCTCAGCCTTGGGGATGGGGAGTTTGTGGGGCAGGAAGAGCCATGGGCAGGGTGGGAGTGGATGTGGAGCCTGGAGGGGGCAGGGGGAGGCCCCGGGCAGCTGAGGGTGCCCCTGATGTGTCTGCATCTCAAACTAGACCCCAAGGGCAACCCCCAAAGGCTGTTTCTCAGGGCCTGCGGGTATGTTCTTGTTGAACTCGCTGTCATGCAAACAGGAGAACGCATCTCAAGGGCCCCAAGGAGCTACATCAATTATCTGGTGGTTTTAAAGAGAGTTTGAAGGGTGTTCTTCAGAGCAGCTGGCAAAAATCAGCTTCAGAATGTCTGACTGGCCTCACTGGGTGTGAGCATGACCTTGTTTCACCCTTGCACCCCATGCTGGGCAAAAGTGATTCTGGTTTGAGGATGTCTGCCCAAGAAAGCCATCAACACCATCCCTGGACACGTGGAACCGTCACCTGCAGCAGCACATCCCTGCTCCATACCCAGGCACGGGCACAGCCCCCTTCCAGGGTGAAGGCAAAGTAGAGCATGCAACACAACTCTATTTGCTTTTCCAGCTCACTCCCCAGAAGGAGCTGCCACACCCTGGGGACACTCTGGAGGTTGGTAGGGTCCTCACATCCACCATTGATCCCTGGCCTGGGGAAACGCCTCTCCTGCCCCGTGGAAACCCATGAACAGAGAGAACAAACCACCCTTGTGAAGGCTGTGAGGGGACTCGAGGCCAAAACATACCCACAGTGAAACAGGGAGCGAGAGAGTTTGTTGTGTCAGAGACTGGAAGGCTGCAAAAAATTTGTGGCACTGTTGAAATGCCAGTAAAGGGAAGGAAAGGCATGAAAACTCCAAGGAATCTACATTATTCATCTTGAACAGTACAAACCCCACACAGCCATGGCATTTTTGTGGGTAGAAAGGCCAAAGCTCCCTCAGGGCTTTTTAAGGGGGTACAAGAGGGGGTTAACTGAAAGAATAAGGAGAGGAAAAAAAAAACAAAACAACACACAAGGCAGGGAAGGTGTCAGCCAAGATCTCTTCAGATTCTTGAGAGAGAAGAGGTGGAACAGAAACCAAAAATATCCAGTCTGTCACTAAAACCGCCCCTGTGCTGAAAACCTGGAGAGGCACAGACTGCACAGCTCTGTGAGGAGCTCCAGGTTTCACCCTCACTGCACAGGCAATGCAATAGCAGGAAGACTGGATCACCTGGATCCTCCTCTTGCATGGGAAAAAAAAGGCATTCAAATGGGTTTTCAGAAAGTCTTCTGAGCCCATTTCTCAATTTCTCAAGAATCAATTTTGACCAATAATTTTCTCATCTTGCAGGTGTTAGACTGAGGTTGTGATGAGTCCTCATCCCCATCCCTGCCAAGAGCATCTCGCTGCTGCCCTGAGGGTCTCTTAGCCCACCCTCTCCAGCAGCACTGGGGACAGAGCAGCTGTGACCATTCTTGTCCTCCCCTGCACTGCTGGCCCTCACTGGAGCAGCTGGAAAACCCCACAGTGAACCCACATCTCATCCCTGTGGAATATCTAAACAGATCTTCTGCCTGCTTTCTGCTTTTCAGCCAGCATTTCCTGACAATAAAGGCAGGAGTAGCCAGACAGAGATATAAATACCTGGACTGAGATGTAAGGTGGCTAAACCCCAGAGTCTTTCCTATCCTGATCCTAAGTCACTGAGGTGATTTGGAAAAGTTCTCCTCTGACACCAGCACAGATGTGAGGTTTGGCCTCGGTGGGAGGAAGAAGCCTGAGTGCATTACTCCACTAAGGGCTGTTCAGCTCCCCACTGGATGCATTATTTATAGCAAATTAGTGTGTGAAGAGCTCTCAGATTGAGATTTGTGTTGGCCCAGTCCCACTAATGCAGCCTAGGGAAAATCCTGAACACAGGGGTGTCACAGGTTCCACCAACAGCACCCACTAAAACTTCCCTGTGCTCCCAAGGTCATTCTCGGGTAGTTTCTGCATGAATTGGAGCAAAAGGTGTCATTGTCAAGGCCAATCTAGTCTTTATTAGTGCATGTTGGATGTTGTTAGAAAAAGCTTTTATTCCCTTGCAAATAATGTCATCTGGGAGGTCTGATAGGGAAAAATCACTGCCTAAAATCATGTTAATCAGAGGAATAACAAATGAATGGACTCGCTTTCTTTTCCTGAGTTGGGCTGGTCCTCATTAGTAAAGGGATTATTTCACTGTGAAGAAAGTTAACAGCTCCAACAAAACCTAGAACTCTTTTCTTGACCAAATGCATTTAAAGAACTCATCTCTGTCCTCGTTCCCTTTTGCAGTAGAGCTGACTCGTCATTCCAAAGACAGAGATTTATGAGGTTGTCCTAACGGCTTTGTGTCATGGGTTGGACTCACAAATGGGATCTGCAGGATGTATCTGGCAGGAACCAGCAGCAGGGGACCCTCAGGACCATCAGGAGTGCTGGGGTTGGACTGGGCGCCCTCAGAATGGCTCCTCAGTGAGGACCCCCCATGTGGAAAATCAAGAGCTGGGAAATCTCTGGGTGCCAGAGATGGCAAGTGCGTGTGTTTCTCTGTTTGTATGATCCTCCCCTGCCTTTCAGCAATCCCTTTCTGCTGCTCCCTTCTCCCCGAGGCGCCTGCTCCCATCCATCCCAGTCCCACACCCACTGGAATTCGCTCCTGCCTTGCTTTCATCCTGCAGCTCTGCTCTCCTGGCCCTGTGTGACACGAGGAGAGTCCTGTCCCGCCTGGAACATCTCAAAAGTGTTGGGGACAGCACAATCCTGAGCCTCCTGAGGGACTGGGCTGGACATAAGGTGCTGGATTAGCTGAAGGAAAAGCCAGAGCGGGGTCCAGGTTTGTGTGGCCCTGAACTCAGGGATATCATGCTTTCCTTTTTTTAACAAGGATGGTTTTAGCGATGGTTTCATCTCAGTATGAGTTGGGGAAGTCTTTTAACATCTCAACACTTTTCAGTGGGATGGAAAAGACTTCCTGTGGGGCTCTAAAAATGCGTGGAGCTTGCTGTCTCTCCCTAGTCATAATATTTCAGTGAAATGATGAATCTCATTCAAACCAAGCCAAGCCAAACCAAACCAAACCAAGCAACCAACCAAAACCAAAAGAAAATAAAGAAAACAAGAAATAAACAAAACAGAGGATGAGGATGGCTGGTGCAGGATGCCCCCTTTTGCTGCAGAATATCTTGGTGTGGAGCAGGACTCTCCAGGCTCTCTTCTCAAACACTGGCCCAACCTAAAATTGCTTTTTATTTGTTTGGTTGGGCCATTTAAAACCCATCCAGAGATATTGCACTTGCAGGCACCTGAGGAATCTTCAAGTAGAAGAAATGCAGAGGAGAAACCTCAGCTTTTGGCAGAGGGGTCTTTTTTTAGTCAGATCTAAATTGCAATATCAGTAACCTGAGCTCTTTTAAATAATACTCCAACCACAGCAACCACTTGTGCAGGGGAAAAGGTTGCTAATTTCTCAGAAAAGTTTCTTGTTTCAGTTTTCATTTTATTGTTGCCATAAGATTTTGCTGTTGGGTGAATAGGGGAACGAGGTTGTTCTTATTGTTATGGAATAAGAACAGAAGAAAAGAATCCAACTGCTTTTTCTTCAGCTACCCAGTGATGTCAAAAGTTGTGTTTAGAGGATTTCCAGAAGGAGAGGGGCTGTGGTCACCTGCAGACCCTGGGAACAGAGATTGTTCTATCAAATTTATGGCAGATGTTCCTGATGCTGGAGAAATGAAGACACCTTAGACCTTCCAGAGCCTGAAGGGGCTCCGAGAGCTGGAGAGGGACTGGGGACAAGGGTCTGGAGTGACAGGAAAAGGGGGAATGGCTCCCACTACCAGAGGGCAGGGATAGATGGGATATGGGGAAGGAATTGTTCCCTGGGAGGGTGGGCAGGCCCTGGCACAGGGTGCCCAGAGCAGCTGTGGCTGCCCCTGGATCCCTGGCAGTGCCCAAGGCCAGGCTGGACATTGGGGCTGGGAGCAGCCTGGGACAGTGGAAGGTGTCCCTGCCCATGGCAGGGGGTGGAACAAGAGCTTGAGAGGGACAGAAGAAGAGATGAATCAACAAACTCGCCCAGAGTGCAGGAACTGCAAGACTAAAATGAGACTTGCCAAAACTCAAGCTGAGTTACAACTTGCAAATATATTTTAGATAAAAAATCTTGGGTCACACAGACAAAAAAGAAAGCAAGTTGGATGAAATAAAAAACAAATGTAGTTGCAGAAAAAAATCCTAAATGAGTACTTTGCTTCAGTTTTCAATAAAGAGGCTGCTGCAGGACACAAGGGCACAAGGACGATCACTAATGGGCATGAGATTTATAAAAATGGAAATTTCAGCATCCAAGGTGAAAGCAAAACTGAAAGAGCTTTAATGCACTGAAGCCAGGGGGAACAAATAATCCAACCCAGACTCCTGAGAGAACTGGCACACGAAATCATGAGTCCACTCTCCGGGATTTTTAATACATAAGTGGAGCAGAAAAAATGACAAGCCCAGTTCTGCTGTTTTAAAAAAGAAATAAAGGATCCAGGCAACTAGAGACATCAACGGTATGCAAAGCTCAGAATAAATTTGCAAGGAAAGAATAATTAAAGACCCGAAGGTAAATGGAAAATCGGATCAAATATAACAAATAAAACACTTGGATGATCCTGAGGAGGGAAGTAATAGAAGCAGAATGAAATGTAATAGTACAAAGTGCAGAACTGTGCACGCTGGGAGTAATAACAGGAATTTCTGCTTGGAGCTTGGGCCTCATCACTTGGAAATGACAGAACAGGAGAGGAAGTTGTTTCCACTCATCTGTCACAGGGGATGGGGAGCTGCCAGCATGGTGCAGCTCTGGAAAAGGCTTAGCCCAGGCAAGGCTTTCCCCTCTAGGAGTGGGTGAATGTGAGTACTGCTCCCCTGCCCAGGGGTGACCACACCCAGGAGCTCTGCAGACCTCTCATCCCTGGAAGGACAGCGATGGGAAGGGGCAGGGAAAGGCTCTGGAAGGGGCTGAGCTGGTCTGCCCGGAGAGAGGGAGGGTTGGCTGGTGCAGGAGGAACAAACAGTGACCAAAAGAGACCTGAGTGCAATCAGAGAAGGGGGAATAAACAGACAGCAGGAAGAAAACGACTTAAGCTAAAGAACTGATTTGGAACAAGAACAAATGCAGCATGTGGGCCATGAAAGCATTTGGGAAGTTATCAGAAGATTTTTAATAGAAGAGAGGTAATGATCTGGAAAAGTGTCCTGAAGATGAGGAGAAGGAGGAAATTAACCTTGGCTTGGAGAAGAGATGGAGACATTCCTGGTGGGCTGTGTGGTGTGGATGCTGGGGGTCTCTTCTCACCCTCTGGTCTTACAGCTGGGGAGGGGGATGTGAAGGAAGGGGATGGGCAGGAGATGAAAGGTGTGGCTCAGCATTCCTGCAGCACAGCCAGGCTTCCTGGTGCTTCTCCTGGAGGTGCAGCCATGATGGTCACCTCTCAAGTGCCTCTGGGATCTCTGAATGTTCAACCTTTCACATGACTCACTTGGGAAAATCACCTGGTTTGTGGGAGCTCTATTATTCCTTTGCCACTGAAGTAATGTTTTGGGTGTTAGTGCTGATGTTTGTACAGACAAAATAAAACAGAAAGTGAGAAAGTGGGGAAAAATAGAACCGCCAGTAGATTTTCAGTTGAGAGACAAGAACACCAGACCTGGGCAATATTTACCTGGAAGGGGCAGGGCTGGGAAAGGCCATTATAATCTCCACAAGCACTGCTTTCACCCAAGGAATTGGTGCTTGGCCTTGGTGTTCCTAGAAGGCAGCAGGTGCTGCAGCAGAAGGGATTCCCCACCACTTACTGGGTAAAATGTTGGTCCTTTGCAGAAGGGCTGTGCTTTCAGACTGGACATCAACCCATCAGCTTTCTCTGTGTGAATATTAAGTCATCTTTCTCCCCTTTCCACGGCTCAGGACAGGCTCAGGACAAAGAGCTTAAACCCATACAGAGCTGTGTCCAGCGGTGCAGGTTGGGCACATCTCTGCAGGGCCCTTGGCAGCTGCTGGTGTTGAGAGGGTTAATGGTGCAGGGAGGAATTGGGAGACAGGTTCAGCTCCCACTTGCACTTCCCTTGCTCTGGCTGGCTTTCACGGTGCTCTTCCCCATTCCAAATATCCAAATACACCACCGAGACATGGGCAGGGTTAGCTGCTGCTGCTGCTGCTGAAGCAGGAGGCAGAGCAGAGCCTGGATTTTTAAGTATCACTGGAATAATTGATCAGCTGAGGTGAGGACAGCATAGCTGGACACGCAGGATGAACCCCCTGGAGTGTTCCCATGGACTGAAGGCACATCCACGTTCCATCTGTTAGCTGCTGGCCTGTGAAATCAGAAAGTGCTGTTCTCTACCATCACTGGAGCCACTATTTAAATTCACTTGGATCACAGAGTAATTTTTCCACTCTGTTAAAGGTTTCTTTCGCAAGTGCCACTCCATGTCTCTTGATTTGATTTCCTTGTACCTTTTTTAATCCATTTTTAATAGGCTTCCAGATTTTTAATAGCTTTAGAGATTTCTTTTCTCCTTCATGTCTATGTTGTTGATTGTAAGACTGGCTTTTGGATGTCTCCTTTCTTTGATACCTCGCTTGCCTGGGTCGTCTTTGCACTTATCCTTTAAACATGTTCGCAATGTACTTGGTTTACTTCATTGAGCATTTTTGAAAGCATTGCCTTTGCTTTTCCTCTCAACTCTGTTATCTGAATACATCTTAGGTAATTAATCAGCTCCCATTGATCTGAACATAAATTTCCAGATTTTTCAGACATTCATTACATGTGCTGAATAGAAGTGAGAGTGGCTGGATGAGAGAATTCATACCTGACAAACAGCCCATCCAGATCTGAGCTGTTCCTTCTCCTCGTGCTCTTCTCATTGAGTAGCTTGGGGCGGGGGGGAGTGATGTTTTTCAGACAGCTGTGAGTGAGAAGCAAAAGCTCAGAATATAAATTCACTCTCTTAAGGGCTCTTCTTTCCACTTCCTCTGGATCAGCAGCCATTTCTGAATCTGATTCCACCAGGATTAGGTGGTTCTAAGAGCTGCTGGTTCATTCCTAAGCCCACCTTCTGTTTAATACATGTGGATCCCAAAGCACAGCGTGGCCGTGGGGAGCTGGACTGGGTGATCCCGAGCTCCCCTGGCCCTCCACAGACACTTGGCTTGCTGTGAGCACCAGTTACCTCCTCTCACCCTGAAACCCAGCCCAAGGCTCTTCATCCGTGCCCTGAGAACTGAGGACAGGTAGTAAAAGACAACATTAGATCCAAATTAAAGGACACGGGTGGAGAGGCAGGAAATCATGCCATAGCTTTGTCTCTGTGTGTCCACTGCCGTGGGGGAGCAGGTTGCCAAGGAAGAAAAACGTGGATGTGATCCACTGTGTGATGGTAGAAGTGCAGCCACACAGCAAAGCCACAGAGCATTAACATGAGGGGCTCAGTGACCACCTCTGTAATCTCAGGGGGTCCTGGGGTGGGTTTTTCATTGAGTTATAACTTACATCAAGCTGCATAATATTATCCTCCTTGCCACTATCTTCAGTACTCCTGGAAGAGCAGGATTTCCTCAGAACCAGATTAAAAAGCAGTCCCAGCCCTCACGTGCCTGAACCAGCTGCTGCCACCTTTGCCCCAAGCACAATCACCCATCCCAATGACACTGAATTCAGAAAATCCACTCCTCTGTCCCTGGAACTTCCCAGAGCAGCTCCCAAGTAGTGAAGGCTACTTGTTAGGGGAACATTTCCTGCATATTTAAAGAGCTTGGAGCCCTATATACATGTACCTCCTTGGGTTTCACTGCCAAAAGTGCAATTAATGGGTTGTGTGC
This sequence comes from Daphoenositta chrysoptera, assembly GCA_013397915.1. NCBI lineage: Eukaryota > Metazoa > Chordata > Aves > Passeriformes > Daphoenositta > Daphoenositta chrysoptera. The sequence goes on from VZRO01006083.1 coordinate 226,731, forward strand.
TGCAGTGCAGGGCAGGAGTAGCACTGCCTCCCTCTTTGTGCTTTGTGTGCTCTTGTGCTGTGAAGAAGGAGGGAAGTATTGGTAAGCAGAATGCAAAAATGTATGAATTGCACATCTCAGTGCGTGGCCGTGAGTGATGAAGGCCGCGGGTAGGGCATGGATCAGATAAACTCATCCTGCAACAACTCATCCTCATCTCCCTGGCAAATCACAGTGCAAGGTGTCTGCAGTGCAAAGAGCTCAATTAATCAAATCTCTCCCTCTCTGGGGATATATTTATATGGTCACTTGTTAGTTTATCCCCACAGTTTTGTTTCAGCTGGGAGATTTTCAGAGTAAGCTACAAACCGGCGTGAAAGAAGGGTTTTGAAACTACATCTGAATTAAAACCCAATTACTTCTGCTAGGAAAACACAGTTCTGTATCAAAGAGAGCGGAGCAGTCCAGGATGGCCAATACCATGTTTCAAAAGGATAATTTTTTCAATGCTTAGTTATTATTAACTATACCTCTTATTCATCCTGTCTCTTGATCCTTTTTCCCGAAGCATGGAATTTGCTCATGCAGTACAACTGTCTATCAGAAATCACTGTTGCAAACTGATTTCCAGTTGTCAGGCCCAAAGATATTTTTATTTTAGTCAAATATTCTGTTCCACTAATTCAGTCAGCTCACCCACAAGTTTAACAACTGCTCTGAAGAATGTGCATGTGAATATGATTTGCCAGTATTCCTGCTTTTTGAGATGGGCTATGCCTGGTGTGTGCATGAGAATGATTTAATATTTAAAGGGACTGAAGAGGATTTGAAGAATCTTCATAGCTGAGGAAGTTTGTGAAAAATCTCCTTTCTGGTTTAAAATGGATTAGAAATACGGATTCTGTTTATTGCTGCAGACTCAGTTTTCCCAGTGTTCAAGGCAGCCTAGGGAAAAATTTTATTTCATCATGCAGTATGGATCTAATCCTACAAGGTCTCAAATAACCAGGAAAAAGCCCCTGAAAATATCAGGATGGCTCCTGTGCATGGCAATAACATGGTTGCACAGGCATTGGGGTGCAGAGACTGGACTGCTCAACACAGAAAATCAAACCATGGGCACGAGCTGGGGTCCTGTTCAGGACCTGAGGGCAGCTTGTGGGTGGCTCTTGCCTCGTGCCCATCTCGAGCCCAGCCTCACACGAAGGAGCCGCTCCTGCCCTCTGCAGATGGTGACCCTGCCCCTCTGCCCAGCCTGGGGCACCTCTGGGTGCCGTGCCCAGCTCTGGCTCCTCGGGACACGGGGCCAGGGAGCTCCTGGAGCGGGGCCAGCGGAGGCTGCGGGGCCGAGGAAGGGCCTGGAGCAGCGCGGGGCCCGGGAAAGGCTGAGGGAGCTGGGGCTGCTCGGCCTGGAGAGGAGCCCCGGCGAGAGGGGCCCTCAGCCCTGGGGGTCCCTGGNCCTGGCTGTCCCTGTCTGTCCCCGTCTCTCCCTGGCTGTCCCTGGGTGTCCCTGGTGTCCCTGTCTGTCCCTGGGGGTCTCTGGGTGTCCTTGTCTGTCCCTGTCTGTCCCTGCCTGTCCCTGCCTGTCCCTGTCTGTCCCTGGGGGTTCCTAGGTGTCCCCGGCTGTCCCTGGGGGTCCCTATCTGTCCCTGGGTGTCCCTGCCTATCCCTGTCTGTCCCTGGGGGTCCCTGCCTGTCCCTGCCTGTCCCTGTCTGTCCCTGGTGTCCCCGGCTGCAGGGAGGGCTCAGGGCAGGGCCGGGCTCTGCTCCGGGGCCCAGCAGTGGCACCAGAGCCACGGGCAGGGCCTGAGCCCAGCGATTCCTGCACAGGGGGCAGAACTCCTGCCCTGGGCAGGGCCCGGCCTGAGCAGAGCCCAGAGAGGGGCTGGAGTCTCCCTCACTGGAGTTATTCCAGAACTGACTGGACCCAATCCTGTGCCCTGAGCTCTGGGAAGGAGCAGATGACCCCACTGTGGTCCCTTCCAACCTGACCTATTCTGGGATTCTCTGCTGAGGGTGGAAGGAGCTGAGCATCCCTCTCCACCACCCTGGGGTCCCCTTGCCTATCCCTCAGGAACCCCCTTTTTCCCTGGCTCCCGCAGAGTCCTATTCCCTGGTCTCCACGTCCTCTAATCAGCTTAGCAAAAGCCCTCCACTGCATATGGTTGGATTGCAATTTTTGAATACTTGTAGCATGGGCAAATCAAACCCAATTTCCTGCAATACAAAGCCCTGCACTGCTCCCCAATGAGGGCTATTTTCCTGCCAAATTGCATCTTTCAAACCACAGCCAATTCAGCTGTAGAGCTGCCAAGAAAAAAAGGTCAGAAAGACTTAAAAAAAAAAAAAGGAAGATATTTTCCTCTTTACTGTATTCAAAAGCAGATCTCCTAATTCTGCACAAACTTTCAAAACAAGGGAGAAATCACTGTGGGATAGGTGCTGATTATAGGCAATTTCAGCCCAAAGGACAACATTTTGCAAGCTTATTAATAGGACCTGAAAATAGCAATTTCTAATGTGGCCAGTGCTGGAAACACTTTCCATTTACCCTGGTTCGTATGAAGACCTACTCCAGTGAAGCCAGTGGAATTATGCAGATTTGGGGCCTTCCTTACTGGAGTTATCACTGCTGCTTGTACAATATTTTATATACGTCAGTTTTACTTGAAGGATCTGACCAGGAGAATTTGCTTAGGCACATACATTATGAGATAAAAATGCAATAAATGGAGAGATGGGAAAACCATCTCTCCTTTTCTATATGGGAGGAAAAGACTGGACTGGGAGGTGATCTGAACAAACAATAAAATATGTAGAAAGAGCAGAGTAATGGAAGATTTTAAGTACCCAGGCAGGGAGCAGAGGACATTAGGGAGAGAATGCTAGCTTGTTTATGGAATTGGCATGAGATTGGATTTTAACTTAGTGCATGGAGCAGCTGAAAAGGAAGAGAGCTACATGACGTGTATTAAGTGCTGCACTACATGGAAGGTGTTTGAAGACAAGCTGTACTCCAAGGAAAATGTTCTGCCAAACATCCGTGTCCACCGTGGTGGGCTTAGGATAAGGGAGGATTTTGAAGCAGGAAACTTGGAGAAGTTTCATAGTCTGCTGACAGGTGCTCAAACAGCCAGCACAGAAAGCCAGCACTGAAGTTCAGGGTCACATGAAATTGTATGTAAAGTTTTATAATCCAAATCCCCCTGCAAACACCCAAATCAAACACATCTCATGGGCGTGAAGGCAACCCCAGGGCAATCAGGGGTCAGGGCAGGTGAGGGAAGAGCCTCTTCTCCTACAGAAACTGAGAAGTTTATTGTTGGCTGAGGTGAGGGGAAGAAAAGACTTGTGAAAACCACTGAAGGCAGCGACAGAAGCAGAAAAGGTGATGGAGGAATCCATGTGGAAAGGGGTGAGAGACAAGATCCATGCTGCTGCCTGGGATTTGCTGCTGCATAGGGAGGGATTTCCATCCAAGAATCACAAAATTCCCTCCCCACAACAGGTATTCATTTTTCAAAGGAAGGATCCTGGGGAAGGGGGATGAAAACATTAAAATGGTTCAGGACAGAGCATGAGCAGGTAATTAGTGCTGTTAAAGAAAGACAAGGAACCTGGACTGCTGAAGGACATTGCTGGGTCCTGAGGAACCTCCGACTCTGGAAGAGGTTTTGGGGCAGTTCCCTCTATGTTGGCTGCTATTTTGGTACCAACAGTGCACAGGGCTGATGGCTGCTGTCCTGAGCTCATTTATGTAAAACCAGGATGGGAAACACCAGGAGTAGATGTGGCACCTGAGGGCATGGGATAGTGGTGGGCTTGGCAGTGCTGGTTAATGGTTGAACTCAATGATTTTGGAGTTCTCTTCCAACCTAAATGATTCTGTGAATAATCCCCCCTGTGTAGGAGGGGATCTGACCTCATGGCAGAGATAACATGCTTGTGTCAAGGCGGGGAAACAGGGACTTCTCCCAGACACTGGTGGACTGAGGTTTGGAAAGTGTTCACCTGGGGCTGTGTCCCCTGAGCTCCTGCTGTTCTGAGCTGGGGAGGTGACAGCAGTGGGTTACAGTGTGGTGGGACCTGGCCATGAGCCAGGCACACAGCAGTGTGACCCTCCAGGACCTTGCTTGATTTCATTTCTTCCTTGTTCCCTTTCTTTGCTCACAAATTTTGTTTGCTCTTTGACAGCTTCTGCACACCACACCAGGCAGATGTTCCCATCACATTTCACATCGATGATGAGCTTTTATTGGGCAGTTACAGTCAATTTAGAACCCATTAATGGACATAAATAGTCCAGGTTGTCCCTTCCAATTCCCATTACTTTGCCTTTTATGCGCCAAATTCGTTCAGCCACCGCACTGCCCCATCGTGGAACTCGTGGAATTTCCTAACCGAGCTTTCAAGACTTGATCATTTCACGTAGTTTCATATTTATCCACAAATTTTCTTTTCACTGCTCATGCACTGAGATGAATGCTCAGGCATCCAGGCTATTAATAAATACACTTGATAACAATGGTCCTCGTGTGAGCCATTAAGACACTGCAGTATTAATAGCCTTTCCTTTTGTAGAAGGACTATTTATTCTTCTCCTTTTCCTTTCTTCAGCCTGGAGCTGATCGAATTGTTCATTGTGAGCAATCTCCTTGGAGAATATAGTTCTTATTTCTCTATGAAAATCATTCATTAATTCATCCTGTGAACTTTATCCTGAGATACTCAGCCTTTTGCTTTCACTCTTTGCTCCTTATTACTGACTTGGTCTTGGTTCACCTCTGTGCTGGAGCATGGATGCTCCAACGTACCTGGATACTGAGATGATTAAGGAAGGAATGTCAGGCAGCCAGGAGCCAAAATTTTATTTCTTCTGTGATTGAATCAGCCTTTAGCAAAGACATAAAACTTGAGAGGCCCTTGAATTTTCTTTGAATGGCCAAGTTGTCTGTTTGTCATGAGAAGCCAACTTCATGACTCTGGTGGCAAATCCTTGGGTGCTCTCAGCCTTGCCTGTTTCCAAACCACAGCAGCCAAGTCCTCCTTGGACATGGAAGCCCCTTGGGCAATTTCCTTGTGTTTGCAAGCACATTTTTGGGTGAGAGTCACCATTACACAAGAGTCAAGCGGTGTTGGGTGATGGTGACCTCGGGAACCAATCTTACCCTTTTTGCCCTCATTTCTTTTCAGTTTTCCCACTTCCCACAGCTGGGTTGAACCAGGAGCACCTTGACACCTCCGAGCACTCAAGCCCAGAAATCACTATTCAAAAGTGAGCATTCATTTCCTTGGTGCTCCACACCCATTCTTCCCAAAACCCACATCAGTCATGGTGTTTGCCTGCTCCTTGGGAAAGACCATCTGCTACTTCTTCTCATGTTACCTCTGCTTATTGAGCATATTTTATGGGAAGGGGCTGGATAAAATCTGTCCCCAGCACACAGATAGACCTGGGAGCTCCAGATCTGCTGCAGTTCATTTCTTTGCCCGTGTAACTCAGGGCACCAGTTGGTAAGAATTTATTTGCCATCAATAAACTATAATTTCCCAAACTGCCAGGAAAAGCAAGGTTAAGAGCATCTTCTATTCACTGGGATTGGTGCTGTCTGAGCCCTCACAAGGGAAATGACTAATAAAGACATAACTTTAATTAATGGTAGAGTAAGCGCTGGACTTACAGGCTCAAATTCCTGCAGCTTTTCAGCTCACATTCATACAAATTATTATATGTCTTTGCACATGGATGGTGGTTTGGGACGATCAGCATCTTGAGCTCAAGAGCCTTTAGGCTCCCAAAGCTGGCAGTTTAGGCCACAGCTCTCACAAAAAACAACGGACATGGCAGTGTTGATTCAGCAGTAACCGAGCTCAGCGCTTGTGGCCCCAAATTATATTACAAGACAAGCCAGCACTTGTGAAAAACAAAGGAAAATCTCCTAGTGATTCCAGTGGGATGTAATCTAAACATTTATTAGCCAGCATCCTCGGGTGTAGATTCACCAATCAAAATCTGTCCCAACTAATTAGAAATGTGTATAGTCAAATTATTATTATTATTATTATTGTATTAATTTTATTAAAAGGCAGTACCTCCAAAACTTACAATTTAAGCATAAACCAAAGGAAAATAAAATAGGGGGTACAGAAGGAGGAGGGAATACAACCAAACAGCCTGATTTTATTGGTCAGTGTGATAGATGGTGGTTTTAATGCTGCCAGGACCTGTGGGTTCCTGCCAGGGGAAAGGAAAAAGTCTTCAGGATAGATTTGCAGAATGATATGGAGGTGGTTTTGAGGATATTTCTGAAAACAACTACATAAAACAGAGAGGTCAAGTTAATTGTGGTTCTTAAGGTTTTCCTTTCTCTGGCCAGCTAAGGATCCTCTCAGTGGCTCACTGAGTTGGACATGTCCCAACTCTGCACCTCCCAAAAAAATGAGATGGATCTCGGGCAAGACCATCCAAGGCAGAGAGAGAGATGTGCTGAGTGGGTGTAGAAGAAAAGGCTGTGCTGCTCTTTGTGGGCAGGAAATGGCCAAAGTGGGCATCCCCATGGACACCTTGGGAGAGGAGGCAGTGAAATGAGCATGAAATGGAAGAAAAGTTGTGGAGCCCAGAGAAAAATCCCAACAAGGAAACACAAGGAGACAAGAATTGAAGGAGATGAACTTGTTCCACCCTGACAAGAGAGGGCTGTGATTCATCCAGAAGAATAAAGGTGATGTCCTGCACCAGAAGGAGAAGGGGTTTTGGGTTGCTGAGTGATTTTCTCTAATCAGAAAGGTTTCCATCAATATCCCCTTCTCATCAACCCAAATCTCCAGCACAGCCATCCATAACTCTCAATCCCAGTCAGCCCTGGACCTCTCTGCACAAATTCTCATTCAGGCCAGAGTCATGTGAAAGACTTTTGAGAATTTTGAAAGATTTAAAATGTGGGATCCACTTTTCTCTGGGCTTAAAAATCCCATTTTTTTGTGATCAAAAGACTTCATATAGTCCTTCTAACCTTGCACTTTCAGGGGCACTGAGTGTAGCTGGATCATTTTAGAATAAGGAAAGCAAAGACAAGAGTGAACAGGAGCTGACTTACTATTTAAAGAATTTACTTTTCATTTTGAGGAAAGTGTAAGTCTAAATTTGCTGTTATGTAACAAACTGCATTTAAAAGCAATTGCTTTTGAAAATACACTATTGAACTTTGAAATTACTGTGATAATGCAGCTTTAGTCTGTGAATGCTCCAGTCTGGGAGGAAGCACAACAGCAGCCTTTGATGAGGACATGAATTTGTTATGACAGGCTAATTTTACAAATCCAAGGTTGCCTTACGGCAGAATTATAAAGATATATATTAAAAAAAAAAACCAAAAGCCCAAGAAGCAAGAAATGTACCATGTTGCTGCTGAGAAAATGTTCTCACACACTCAACTCCCACAGGTCAATTCAAGGTAGTATCCAGCCGCCTCTGATAGCTCAGGGAGCAAAATATTGTGAATATTGGGCATGTTTAGACTGACTGGTGACTTCAGCTGTTTGATCCGTGGCTGTGTGTGTGTCTGGGAGCACTGTGATAGGAACTGCCTCACGTAAACAGCCAAAGACAGATCTTGGGGAAAAAGCAATGAGGAAAAACCAAATCAATCTACCAGCCTCCCCCTGCAAAATAAAATCTTAAACAATAAAAATCCTGCCTGGAACCTGCGTGCAGCCCGGCTGTGCCTGAGCAGAGCTGACACGGTGAGTTAGCATCAGGCCAGTGTCAGTGGTCTCCTAGAAATAATCCCAGTGCAGATATCCCCGCTAACCCTCCAGCAGGAAGGGCAGGAATGGGATGGATGGGGCTGGCAGAGATGTCTGCTGGAGAGGGAGGAAAGCAGGAGAAAGGAGGAGAGCATTTGGAACCTCAGCTTGGAGATCCAGGGGGAGGAGTGGGTCCTGGAGAAAGGGGGAGGAGGAAGCTGGGTTGAGTCTGGGTCTGTGCAGGAATGGAGGAGACAGCCTGGTGGCACAGCTGGGGGAGTGTCCGCCTTAGCCAGAGTCACCAGCAAACAGGAACAGCCTTCCAGTACCTAAAGGGAACCCACAGGAAAGCTGGAGAGGGACTTTTTGCCAGGATAAGCAGTGACAGGACAAGGGAGAATGGTTTTAAGATGGAAGAGGATAGATTCACTTCAGATATTAAGAAGAAAATCTTCCCTGTGAGGGTGGGGAGGCCCTGGCACAGGGTGCCCAGAGCAGCTGTGGCTGCCCCTGGATCCATGGAAGTGTCCAAGGCCAGGCTGGACAGGGCTTGGAGCAGCCTGGGACAGTGGAAGGTGTCCCTGCCATGGCAGGGGTGGCACTGAATGAGTTTTAAGGTCTCTTCCAACCCAAACCATTCTAGGACACTGAACTGTGGGGAGCACATGGGAGGGAGGAGAAATCATGTGGCGGGGCCCTTATGGGATGCTTCTTGCTCCTGTGAAGCTCTTGTGACCAAGGACTGACCAAAACACCTCCCACAACATTTGAGGAAAAGGCAAACAGAGCTTTGGGGCTAAGGAAATCCTCTATGGCCAGATGCCAAGATGCACTGAAGTCTCTGGCACTGATTTTGTGTGGTGCTGTATCAGCCAGTGGCCAAAGGAGCCCAGTTAGTGCTCCTGACAAACTCTGTAAGGCTCCAACACTCTGCCAGTGACCGAGGGAACTCTCACAGCGGCTCACATCTCAGTGTCACTGTGTAAATCTCCAGCCTGTCACTGATGGAAGGGTCTATGTGACAGGTGTCACCCATAAATCCCATTTAAATACATCCATTACCACACACTGTATCACTCACGATCACCCATGAAATGTCTCTTTGGAGTCAGGAATCAGACAAGGATGATTTAGGGCCATTTCACTGGTGTGATGGGATTAGGTGGATCTTGCAGCTATTAGGATGTCAGGCCCAACACTGGCCCCAGAAGGGATGGGGGAGAGCAGGCAGAGACAGCTCCAACAGCAGCTTCCCAGCAGCCTTTCCCACACAGCCTGGAGCTGCTTCAAAATCAGACCTTAATACTGACCCCAGAGACTTCAAAACCCACTTCCTATGGGAATATATGCAGGTGCCTCAAGTTTTAGAGCCAGTGAGACTCTTCTCTGCCTTTCTGTCATCATTTCCACCTTGGCAAGGGGAGTTCACATAGCTTTACACACACACACATGTGCACACAGAGTTCTGCCTGAGACACAGACAGAAAGAATTTTGCCATTCAGCAGGTGGGTTTTTTCCAATTTCTCCTCCAAAAGGAGCAGGCAGCTTGAGACATCAACCTGCTCCAAATAGAAAATTGGTGTCTCATTTAATTCAGAATAACATGAGAACATCTGCAAAATAAACAGGGCAATTTAGACAGGCAAATGCTTATTGGGAGGCATCAGTGCTGGCTGCTGTTTCAGCTTGTGCTAGACAGGAACCATGCTGAGAGAAGAGGCTGGGAGACACCCCAGATGAGCAATTACTTTAGGTATTGCTGAGTAAAAGTAGAAGAGGAGAGGTGCCCACATATCCTGTGTCTGAGCAGTGTCTGGCAGGAGCAGGTCAAAGGAAGAAGACCTGAGCCAGTCCCAATGCCACAGAGACACCAGTGGTTTCCTGGCCCTGAGAAGAAGCTCCTGCTCTGAGCACTCTGCTCCAGTCCCAACACCAGCACAACTTCACTCCCCTGTAGTGACTTTTCTCATTATCCACAGAAACAGTCATTTTTGCTGTGATGGCCTTGATAACAGCTCTGGCACTGGGATCGAGTGAGGAGTGTTTGTATATGGGGCAGCAACTGGATGCACTTGGGGCTGAATTAGGATCAGGTCCAAGCAGCAGCAAAAGGCAGCCAGAGATGATCTGAGGTTCATGGGCTCAGCTCTGCCTTCATTTTCCAGAAAGGGCAGGAGAAGGAAGAGCCATCACCACCTCTCCTTGTCTGTGGTGCTGCTGGAAAGGGATCAGCTGGTGTAGTCAGGAGCAGGAGGAGATGAGACGGAATGTCAGGCGAGCCAGGAGGAGAGGGCGTGGGTGAAGCAAGGAGCCAGAGCACTGTCACTTTTAATGAGCAGGGTGATTATGTACTGGCAGCTCTTTGTAGATTAGAGAGCAAGAACTTGGTCAGGGATAATTATCTCTCCCTGGAATTAGGAGATTTTTCTCTTTTCTGGCAGGGGAAGAAGTGCTGGGCAGTGCCCAGCATCCAGACCTGCAGCCCCAGGAGGGGAGGCCAGTGGTATCTCTTTACCCCACCTCAGTGGAGGAGGAGTCCTGTCCTCAAACCAGCCCAGAAGGATTGGATTACAATCCACGGATTAAGCCAGTGTCCTAGGATGTCCTTAGCTCCTTACCCAGTGTGGAGTAACTCTGGTTCCAGGCAGCTCCCTGCAGGATCCAGTGCTGAGTGCTTTCCAGCCTAATGAAATGTTCTGAAAACTGGATTTAGGATGATCTGCTGCAGAGGTCGCACACCTGCAAGAGCCAGTAAGGGGTGAGGGCAAACATCAGCCTTCCCCATTTCTTCATCTCCCTTGAGATGGAAAAATAAGCCTGCTGTCTGCAGCTAAAAACTGGTATTAACAGCAATAACTTACTTTTCAAAATAAAATACTTAGCTGCAGAAAGTGTTTCTCGAAAGCAATGCCATTGCCTTCAGCTCTGCCAGCAATGCCAACTGGCACAGCAGTCATGGCACACAGAGAGCATTGCAACCAACTCTTGTTAAAATCCCAACCTGACCCCACGGGTGGTGTGGAACTGTGGAGTATGATCTTCCCAGTCTAAAAGTTTTGAGTTTATCAGCTCATCTATTGCCAAAAAAAAGCGACCAGAAGGGATCTTTTAAACATGCTTTCCTAGCAGGTTGTGGGTGCTTGATGATCCATCTTCTGCTTTAATTAAAGGGGGTTAAATTGATTATCAGGGAATACCCAGGGTGGCTGCAATTGTTTTGCAGTGCTGAGGCTGCAGTGTGAGAGTGGCAGTGGTGGTGGGAATGTTACCCACATGTGACCTCTTTCCCTCATCTCCTCCTGGTATGAAAACATAAATTATACAGAGGTTGTAATGGTGATCTCCCCCACAGAGGGAGAACAGCCTGGGCCAACTGTTAAAGACTTCAGACCGAAAAAAAAATGTATTCCTAGCAAAACGTATTGCACCAGGAAATTTAAAACCTTCCTCAGGTTGGCTTGAAAAGACTTGTGGTGAATCCAGGCTTGCTCCAGGTGTGCTTGCTGTTGGTACAGGACGAACACAGGAATTTGGGAACAAGACAATGCCTGCTGGAATATCATTATGGATGTGCTGCACTTCCCCTGCTCCAGAAGGAAAAGCCCTCGGTGGCTTAAACTGAGAGTCAGACAGGATGGTCAGATAGCCCAGAGTGGTGCCACCAGAGCTTTTGTGACAAGGGACAGTGGCCAGCAGAGTGATCTGTCCCTCTTCTCTCTCTTCTATTAGGCAGCCCTTCAACACAAAGTTCTTATATTACAGGAAATTTTTCCACTGTAAGCACAGGAGGGGCTTGGGATGGAGATCCTGAGACAAGGAATGGATCAGGCAGAGCAGAGGGGAGCAGGTGGCTTGGAGGGAGCTTGTCTTTGTGTCCTCATCCTCCTGTGTCCCACCAGTGCCAAGTGCTCACCAGGAGCAGCGTGCTCCGCAGGCAGCAGCAGCATTCCAGGCATCTGACTACAAACTCGGTTAAAAATTATTCTGCGGTCAGAAAAATTAATGTCTTGGAAAAACAAACAGGATTTTCTGAAGTGAGTGGGATAATCATAAATTAGACTCAAATGGCAAGTGTTTCTCTGAGCACTGCGTGACAAACTGAGCCAGCCCTCAGGGATTTCTGCCTCCCATATGCAGCAGCTCAGCTGCCTGCTGCTCCCTGCCTGCCCTGCCTGCCCTCACAGACCTGCTCAGGACACACCAGCCCTGCCTGCCCTGCCTGCCCTGCCTGCCCTGCCTGCCCTCACAGACCTGCTCAGGACACACCAGCCCTGCCAGATGCAACTTCCCTGCATTTTAAAGGTGAGGGACCAGACCCCAATCCACGCTGTGGAGTGTCCTGCACATGGCAAAGCCAAAAGAGTCGGCAGGTTTTATCATCCCAGAATCCAGAGCTTGCCTTTTGGATGCCCAAGGAGCGAGTTGAAGATGTCAGAGGATCTCTGAGAGCTGGCCCTGAGTCAGGCACATGAGACATGGCCACACAAATTTGCCTTTTAGCAAAAACCCCAAAGAGCAGAGCTAGAAGGGACCTCACAAAGTTAAACCCAAACAATATTACCTTCATATTTGTTCTTTCTGACAGGAACCTATCAAACCTATTTCTTTTAAAATTCAGCAATGGACACTCCTATTCACATCCTCTCCCTCTCTCCCCAGTGGTGCTGGCTGATCCACCCCACTGCTTCACTATCCTTGGAGTCAAAAGCCATTTTTCCTTAATTCTTGTCTGCATTCCTGACCCTTCCCAGCATGAGAGAAGCCCTTTGAATTCTTCCCTCTCCACCACAGACACAGAGAAGAGTTGGTTGTGTTCCTCTCCACAACTCTTTACTTGAGGAAATTTCCCCTGTTTTTCCCCCTCTTAGATGGATTTAATCAGCTGCAGGTTCATGGCTCCCCAGCAGTCCAGAAAACTGTAGAAAATGGTCTAAAAATAAGAGGGAAAAGCCACTTGTAAAAGCCCTTGCCTTGTTTGGGATCCGTTCCCACGCGGATGACAAGTTGTTGTGAGCGCTGACGTGTAGGCGGAATTGGCAATGCCTAATGAAAATGCTTTTAATTACCACACTCAAGTTATGATTTTGTAAAACAATAACATTTTGCTTGTCTGAAAGCTGAGTATTTATTATTCTCCAACTGTCAAATATTAGTCTGAGTACAGGCAACAGCCCTTGGATTTCTCTCAAAAGGCTTGGGCGATCCTTTGCTAGCAACAGGCAAGGGGATACAGGTGCAGAGTGAATAATCTCTGGTTTTACACTTTTCCCAGTTTTTTGTTTATCTGTCCATTCCAGGGCTCCAATCTGAGCTCTCGTTTAGCTCTCTTCTCTCCTGGACTTTCCTGGACAGCAGAGGACATCTGGGGATCTGCCGGCACTGGGGAACTCCTCTTACTTTTCCCAGTTACACTCCTGTTGTACATCCCTTCTACATTTGTTTATTTTCACCAGCATCAAACCTCCTCCTCCTTAAAACCCACTGCTTCTTTAGTTCTTTCCTGTTACCTCTCATTTGGTATAAAATATGGGGCTAATGGGCACTGGAAATGCCAAACTTCGCTTTTTGCAGTCTGTAAAAAATATATTTTGTCTCCTCTCCAACCTGAAAGTTGACCCAAAGGTGTCACCGCTTTTCTCCCCAGTCTTTTGGAGCTGACTGATTGGAGGAGAAACAGCCCCAAAACTTTGACAGATGGATGAATGGAAGTGCTATCAGGAACAACGAGGGCCAGGGACAATGTTGTAGCCTTATGGTATTGAAATCCTGGGATTTATCCTTTTTCTGGTGCAAACACACTCAGCTGGAAGGGGCCTTTCCACACAGGTCAGGAAATTTGGGGGTGGATGTGAAGCAACCACAGCCCCAAGGCTGACAGAGCTCCAGGAGCATTTGGACAACGCTCTCTGACACAGAGTGGGGTTGTTGGGGTGTCTGTGCAGGGCCAGGAGCCGGGCTGGATGATCCCTGTGGATCCCTTTCCTCTGAGGATATTCCATGATTCTATAACAGGCCAGCCCAGAAAGCCAAGGAGTTCAATTCCAATCCTAAACTGGAGAATTTGACTTATCTTCTTCCTTAGAGCACATCAGATCTTTGATGACTCAGAAACACAGCAAGAACCACTTAGAAGAGGAGTTTTTCTCTCCCACAAATATATGGCTCCTGCTGGAAAATAATTGGAGAGGAGAAAAATTAGCGCAGGACATTATGCACAACAGTGTCTGATCTCAGAGAGGGAAGGTTTGGGAGAAAGAAGAGTTTACATTTGTGAGGCTGCTGGGAGTGGTGGCAAACCCAGATGATTTGCAAATTCCTCTCATCTTCAGTTAAATAAGCTCTTGGCCTCTTTGGTGCCTGACAAGAAGTGTTCTGTCAGGAAAGCACGGATCTGTTTTCTGCCTCTGTCACACACACATGGACACAAAGGAGCTGCTTGTTTGCAGCATTTTCTCTGCATTTTGGTGTGTGACGTGTGGGTTGTAGAGAAGAAGTGGTGCATCATTCTTTTCCTTCTATCCTTTAGCTCCCAGGACAGCAAGAAACTCCGGGAGACTACATCTGCAGCCAGTGTATACTGCAAAAGTGACCTAAATTACTATTAATTGTAGTGGCAGGGCTAAATAGCTGTCCTGAGTGTGTTTACAACTGGAGAGACAAACAGTTTGTTCTCAAGATAATGACAAACCACTTATATTTTGTCTACAAAAGGACTGTTTGTTCCCTAAATACCTGCACCAGGAACTGTGTTTGTGAAGGAAAAACAGAATGTCTTCATGAGCAGTCCCCTGCCTGGAGCTGCCCTCTCTGGGATGATGGCTCTTCTCACCCAGCTCTAGTCAAAGCAAATAAAAAACCAGATTCAGTTTTCTGTCAGGGAATGAGGACGTGAGAGCAAGCCTTGATCGGGTCAGAGATGTAAATATGTAAATAGAAAACCACTTGGTTTGTTAGAGATTTCTAACGTTGCCACAAATTTCTCAAGGCCTGTTAACCACCAAAACCATCCCGATCCCTCTCTGAGGTGCTGGCATCCCTGCAATGGAGGTTGGGCAGAAACTGCAGCTGTTCTGAGTGGTGCCATCCAGGGGCCAACACTGCTTTCATCCCTGATGCAGTCTGAAAAATATCCCAAAATTAATTGTCCAAGAGATGTCCATTGAATCAAGAACCTCAGAAAGCCAGAAGAAAGAATGGCTGAAACTTCACCATCTCACCTTAAATCTCATCTGATCTGGAAACTCAGCTTCTATCCTGTTGTCAAGGTGTCAATAAAATTAAATTATTTTAAAATGTTTTTAGACCATTCCTGCAGATGTGTCTTACAGAAAATGTTATTATTCTTTGGTTTTAAAGGTAGCCTGTGACCCAAATGCTGACACATCCTGCCTTTGCTGAAAACTCCAGTGTGTGTCCATGTCTCACCTTTCCTGGATTGTCACTGAACACAAGAAAACCAGCTTAGAGACAGAAAGAAGTAAATCTTTAAAGACCCAAAACTGAATTCACTGTCAGCTGTCTGGGTGTATCTCTCTGACTTGTATCAGAGACCAGGAAATTTACTGCACAGCTCTGATTAGATGGAATGAAATAATGCCACAGAGATGGGAATGAGCACTGAAAATCTCTGCCAGTGTGGTTTACAAACTCCTGCTCCCTGTATGAATGCCCCTGGACGGACTCCACTGCAGATGGACCCACTTTGATCCCTACAACCCATGAGACACCACTCAGGGTCCTGTTTTAATGGACCTACGTGTGGGGCCACCTGGCAGGTGAGCATCTACAGCAGAGCTCAGGCTGCCAGCTCCCAAATATCCTGGCAACCCTCTTTCCCCTGCTGAATGGCTTTGTTGTGCCTGGTTGGCCCATTCCTCATTGCCAGGCTCTCAGGACATTCCATGCAGTCTGGGATGAGCTGGGGGCTCCTCTTGCAGGCTTGGGACTTGGCATTCAGCTGAACTGTCACCTCCAGGATGATGTGGAAGTCACAGGGCACGACGCTCCTGGAGAGGGAAGATGCAGGAAGGTCTCCATCATTGCCACAACTCCAGGGAGCTGGGACAGGGACAAGGAGCAGTGAGCAGGACACACAAGAAGCTGGGAGGTGGGAGATGCACCAGCACAAGCAGCAGGATGGTCTGTGGGACAAAGAGCTCCTGTTCCCTGGATCTCACTGCTCCCAGCAAGGCTCCCTGTTCAACTCAGGAACAGGAGGAGGTTCTTCACCCGGATTCACACATGGGATGATCCATGAAGACAATATTATCAATCACCAGGCAAAGCTGCTCTGCTGAGCTCTATAAATAAACAGCTTCCTCACAGCCTCATACGCCAGGCTGCTGGAGATTATTTCTGCCAGAGGTCTTCAGTGCTTCCTTAGCATTAATTCTCGTCTTGAGAGTGATTCACCTTGAACAGTGAATGTTTTCTCGAGTATCTCGTTCTGATCAGAGTGTTCCCCCGACCTTATAATCTGCAGCTCTGCTAATGCCTTAATGGCACCTGGTTATCCCAACACAGCAGGACAGTGCTGGCTCGACGTGCCATCCAGGATTATGACTCTTCTGGGCTTTCTGGGAAACCCTTGCTGCTGTTTGTAGAACAGTGTGATTTCTTTCTTCCTTACTGCAAAGTACAGGTTTACAGACCTCTCACTACTGCCTGTAAAAAAAAAAAATCACTCCCTCAGTCAGGTCCAACTCTTTAGAACTTCTATTTTGTTCCTTTTTATTTTTCTCCTTTCCAAAATTGCCTCTTTTGCAGAAAAGAGCTTTGCTTTTCTCCATGAATATTGTCCACACTTATCCTTCACAAGGCTTTTCAGGTGCATTCCTTTGAAACCAGCAAAATTTAGTACAAATAACCACCTTCTGCGTTCCTAACAACACCTCCCCGGGAAAGAGGGGCTGAACTTATTCTTGCTGCTGCTTCTGCTTGGACTGGCTTTCCAAAGCAGACTGCAGTGGCCCAGGTCACTGGAGTTTCCCAGCAGAGCTACTGCAGTATTTAGGCCTCAAGTGTAACCCTCTAATGAGCACTCAATATGTATTTAGGACCCTTCCTTTCATTTCCTGTTTTCTACAAGAATTTTGGGTACCTTGAACATGAAAACCTTGCAAGTTCATAGCTCTTACTGAGAAGAAATGCAAAGCACTGGGTAGGACTAGCTGAGTTTATTGTTTCTCTCTCTGACTTTATCATTTGTTTTCCTGAGCCCTGTTTTCACTGTGGTCAAAAGAAAACCTTGAACTAGTTTGGTTTTTTCTAAAAAGCAGGGACTTGCTGGCCTTGCAGAGCCACATTTACCTCGCAGACTCAACTTTTCCAGTATTTGCCCAGTTTTCCCTCTCCATTAACCTTCCTGACACCCAGCAGTAGGAGCCAGGAGCAGTTTGTGGGGAAAAAGAAGGAGAATAGGGAAGAGCTGCAGGAATCACCCCCAGGGCTGGGCTGGCAATTGTGGTGTCAGGTGTCCTCCAGGGCTTGGTGACATCCTCCCCAGGACACTGCAGTGGTGTGTGTTCAGCAAACCCTGTGATACTCCCTGGGATTTTATAACATTCCTACATTGCAGCATTTACCCAGACAGGGAAACTGGGAATATCTGTGGCATTCAGACTCACACACGCTCAGGCAAAAGTGCAAATGCACATTAAACGGAGAATTGTAACACCAGGATTTTTTTTTTTTTTTTTTACTGTTGCAAAAGGAATGAAGTCATATTTGGCAAAGATATTTACTGGTTATATGCCATTACAACCACTGAAAATGTAAAGTTTTTCTGTGTATTTTTCCAAGAGATATTAAAAAAAATGCTTTGGAGAGGGACTTGGGACAAGGGATGGAGGGACAGGACAAGAGAGAATGGCTTCCCACTGCCAGAGGGCAGGGTTAGTTGGGATATTGGGAGGGAATTGTTCCCTGTGAGGGTGGGCAGGCCCTGGCACAGGGTGCCCAGAGCAGCTGTGGCTGCCCCTGGATCCCTGGCAGTGCCCAAGGCCAGGCTGGACATTGGGGCTTGGAGCAGCCTGGGACAGTGGAAGGTGTCCCTGCCATGGCAGGGGTGGGATGAGATGGGCTTTAAGGTCCCTCCAGCCCAAACCATTCTGTGGTTTTATGTCTCCACCCCATCCTCCCCACTAATGGTGCTTCCCCCTGAGAAAACAGGTGGGATTAAATCTGAAATTTACAGTCAAAATCTGAAAGGGGGAACTCTGATGTTTGTGGAGCACAGACCATCCTCCTCTCACTGCCTCCCAAGCCCCCTCAGCTTGAAGTTTCCAGCCCCTGCCACATTCTGTGGCAGGCCAGACACAAGTACAGACAACATGAAATGGCACAGTACATCGAATACTGGTCAGGAGTAGGAGGAATTGATTTCTGACTAATAAAGAAAATTCATTACCCAGACTGAATGAGTCAGAAGGAAATGAAGGCTGCTGTAAAGAGGGAGGATGGACTCATGCACTCTGTTATTTCGGGCTTGCTTGGTTGCAGAAAAGGTCTGTCTATGCAGCATCTCCATCTGCACAACCTTGGCCCGTGTCCTGTGGCACGATTTCAGCTCAGAAACTGCTGCTGCCCTTCAGGGGGAGAGGCCTTTGGTGGAGGCAGGACTTCAGCACGATTTGTTCTCCCTTTGGCAAACTAACACCTTTTTAACACCCCTGTCCCTCCAAAGGGCTGACAGGAGGGGTTATGGCTGTGGCCAGGCACACACGGAGGACAAGGACAGGCAGGAGATCCTCAGGGGCAGAGAGATGCTGGTGACAAACGCCTGTTGCTCCTCCACTCCAGAGCAAAGCAGCAAGACAGGCCTCAGATATGCACTCAGGGGAGACCAGGTCCTGATCCAAGAGCTGCCTCCATGCCCGGGTTTGGCTCCTGGTGAGGCTTTACTTCCCCAGCCACCTTGCCTGGCTCAGTGCCTGGGCTGGAGAGCAAGACCAGACTGCCAAGGCAGAGGGATAACAGACCAGGACAAGGTTTGGGGTGTCCAGGCACAGGAGTAACCCTGGGATTTGTCTTGATCAGCTCTTCATCTCCCTGCAGCCCTACACTTTTCAGGGCAGCCTCTGTGGGAGGCAGGAGGAGCAGAAGGGACGGGTGGGTTGGGGAAGATGCTGCAGTGAGCGCCATGGGCTCGGTGGCAGCAGTGTGGGGACCCCTGTGTCACCCAACACTGGGCTCGTGTCTTGTCACCTCTGACCCGGGCAGGAGAGGTTGAGTTTTGTCAAGAGGCCATGGGATTTTTTAACAGAACCCTCCTTTCCATCCCACTGAAGGCTCTCTTCTTGGAGGAATCTTCCCTGTCCCTCACTGCTGTTTGTGCCAGGACTGACGGCATCTTCCCTGGCAGGGAATGATATCTTAGTTAGGAGCCTCCTTGTTTAGTCTTACAGCTGTCAATTAATCCCACATTTTTGCTATTCAGACTAGCTGTGGGTAGCAACATTTCCTGCTGCAGTGAAAATTTGTTGTGAATAAGAGCTGGAAGGGGAACTGCATTAATATTTGACAGCAGTTAGTGCTGAGGGAGTCCTTGCACTTCACAACCTGAGACCCAGAGGGGTTTCTCAAACCAGCAGTAGTTTAACAGCATTTAAACAAGCTTTTGCCACATGCAGCCCAGCTGGGGACTGCTGCTGGCCCAGACATGCTTGTTCCTTCCCCAGCTCAGCTGAGCTTCCCATCTTAGGCTTGTCCTTCAGAGCAGAGATTTTGGGATATCAGGAGAATAAAAGCAGCTGATCACAGAATCATTGGATCACAGAATGGTTTGGTTTGGAAGGGACCTTAAAGATCATCCAGTGCCACTCCCTGCCATGGGCAGGGACACCTTCCACTGTCCCAGGCTGCTCCAAACCTCTCCCAGCCTGGCCTTGGGCACTGCCAGGGATCCAGGGGCAGCCACAGCTGCTCTGGGCACCCTGTGCCAGGGCCTGCCCACCCTCACAGGGAACAATTCCTTCCCAATATCCCATCTAACCCTGCCCCCTGTCAGTGTAAAGCCGTGGATTCTTGTCTGTCCCTCCATCCCTTGTCCCCAGTTCCTCTCCAGCTCTCCTGGAGCCCCTTTAGGCCCTGGAAGGAGCTCTGAGGTTTCCCCAGAGCCTTCTTTTCTTCTCCAGGCTGAACTCCTCTAGCTCTCCCATCTTGTCTCTGTAGCAGAGGTTCTCCAGCCCTTGGATCATGTTTGTGGCCCCTTCTGGACTCACTGCAATGGATTAATGTCTCTCCTCTGTTGGGGACCCCAGGGAAGAGGCGCTGCCCAACTTTGGGTCCTGGTGGCCCAGCACAGAACCCCACAACCATCACTATATTGACCATGTCCTTCCACAGCTGCACCAGCCTTGCAGGTCCCTCCCCACTGACACCCTGAACAGCCAGAAAGTCCCTGTGCCAGCAGACCTCGCTTCATGGCACAGGGATTCGTGATCTAAACCACCCAGTGGTACTGCAACCAGTAAATATCAGGAAAAAAATCTTTGTGGGGAAAACTGATTGCTTGTTTTGGCCCAAAATAGATCAGTTCATTTCAAATTTTTCTTTTTTTACTTTACAATGTTTTCAATAAAACTACATTAACTTCAAATCACAAAAGGGATGTGTTTCATATTTTTCAAAGTTTGAAGATGGTTACATAACCATAATGAGCCTGAATGCATTCCGGGTTTTTAGATGCCTGCAATTTTTTCACCCAAATGAGGCTTTCTCTAAAACTGCTCCCCAGTGGGGCTGCCAACACAGCAGTGTTAATGTCGAGAGAAAATGTGCTAAATCCACCTGCAAGCTCCACAAACAGGGTGGCCACATCCTGAACACCCGAAAAAATGAAGCCAAACCAGCCCTGAACTCACACTTAGCAGGTCCTCAAGGCAGCAAAGGTTGTAGGGTGATGCTTGTCCACAGTCCTCCCACTCCAGAAGTGCTCCATCCCACTTCTACATGGAAGAACTCCCTCGAGAGGCTCCCGTGGCTGTTATGGAGAAGCAGAGCCTCGTGCTGCCTCCCCAGCCCTTGCCAGGCATCTCCACCATCTCCAGGCCCTCGGATCCTGCCCAGGGGAGCAGGCAGGGTGTGTGAACCCCTCCCACATCCCCCTCCTCGGGCACAGATAACAGCACCCGAGCAACGACCTTGGGAGACAAGGCCCAGATTTATTTGGTCTCTCAGCGGCGAGAGGCTGCTGTGTGATCTTTGACAAACTCCGGGATGCAGAGAGACACAAGTTTGCAGAAGTCCCTGCCAGCAGCTGACACAGATGCTGCCTGGCACGGCACCAGGGAGCTGTGACACTCGTTTGATCGTGTCTTTATCCACATGTCCCTCACACACTGATAGGCACAGCGATAGCCCCTGGGCCTGCCCTCACAAAGCACGAGCAGCTGAATTGCTGGGCCTGCACGCAAGGCTTAGAAACGATGGCACAACGTTTTTCAAAGGCCTCTCTGCCTGGTGTAGGAACTTTCCAAAAGTTGCTGGCACACAAGACTTGGAGCTTATAGAACAGGTTTTGTCTTGGTGTGAAAGAAATCATGTCAAGTCTGCACTTTGTGACTCCCGAGTCCAGATCTGCCCCACGGCATTTCTCCCTGCATGGCCAAACATCTTTTACCCAGACAGTCTTCCAGCCCTTCTGGCTGAGAGCTCTCGTTCCAAAGTAGCCCCATCACGGTGTTCCTTCAGTCCCATGGCATGAAAACAAGATAGCAGTGACCTTGTGGGTTCTTCTCCTATAACCCCAAGAGTGGTGCCACTGGCTGCAGTGAGTTCTCTGCCCTGTGACTCCACTCTGATAAACTTTGGGCCTTTAATTGCTTTAACTCTGTCTTTAACCATCCACTTCCCAGAACCTTTTGCAGACACAGCCCACCCCAGCACGCTGCCAGCGGGGCTGGAGCTGGGGAAGAGCCCCCAGGAGTGTTTAGGTGTTTAGGGTTGCAGTGTGCAGCCCTGCTTTCCCCAGCCCTTGTGTTCTCCCGGAGCAAACACGTGCTGTGCCTGTGGATCAATTGCACAACCAGCTTCATTTTGTACCTCTTATGAATTATTGCTGGCCCCTGTGGCTCTCGTCAGCACTTCCCCCTGTCTCGTAGAGACATTGATTCATACACACATGAATGTTCCCAGGCTTAATTAAACTCGTGGTCCCTTCCTGACATTCTTCACCGTGTGCACAAAGGCGGCTGCTCAGCTCTGGGTGGGCTGGGGATGTGCCCACCTCCTCTGCTTCGTGCCTCCTTTGTGCTCAGATCCCATCAAATTTCAGAAGTCTCCATCTCACCTTGAAATGGACCCATCATTTTTCTTCCCCTGCAGTTCAGTGTGTTACGTTCTGTTCCCCTTGCATCTCCTGTCCACCCAACCCCAGGGCCCTGTTGTCCAGGCTCCGGCCACACTGGCCTTTCATCTCCGGGTAGGATTATTCTCCAGCTCTCTTCCACTAGCCATAAAAAGCAGTATATCACCAGCAAACTTGAGATCAAAACTGACAAGCAAGCTTTTTAGATGAGCCTGTTCTGCTGTATGTAATTAATGTGTCTTGTTTTCTTCATTTATATTTTATTTATATGCTTTTATGTATTGTGAGAACCTCCGAGAGGGTTTTCTTTTTATGAATTGCGCTTTGTAAAACAGGAGAACTGATGCTGATGAAATAGTTATTATCAGCTAAAGACTGCACTCCCAGACTGTGCCTCCCTTCCAACTGGCAATCTGTCACTCCTCCAAACGTGACCGACAGACAGACAGCCAGGCAGCTCCCAGCAAGGAGCCAGGAGGAGGAGGAGGAGGAGAGAGCAGGGATGATGATGAAGGTGATTAAAAATAGAGAAAGATTCCTTCGCCACAAATCACAGTGAGAAGTTTCAGAGAAGAAAATAGCGAACCTAAAAGATATTGCCTAAGGGGGCTTTTACTGATTTTAGACTGTGCTGCTCAGATCAGTTCGCTCCAGTGAGCGTCTGTACCAGTTTTTTTAGGATGGAAGAAATAATTGCCAGCATGGGGGCTGGAGGGAGGATTTTTTATTTTTAATTTAGTTTCCCTAAAAAGTCTTTCTTCATTTAAATCTTGGAAGCAGGAGTGTATCTGAGGGAGAAGCTGATTGAAAATGGATCATTTAGAGCTTAGCTCCCATCTTTGTGTTGATTAAGTGTTTGCCAAGCTACTGCCCCAAAGGGAATTCTGCTGTTTTTTATAATAAATCCCTGAAAAACAGGTTTCACTGGGACCACTGAGATGGCAATCAAAGCTTGAGTGCTGGAATCAGGGAGTAGGAGCACAGAGGCTCCTGTACATAATTCACTCAAAGAAAACGGGAAACAACTCTACCAGTTCAGCAGCATCCATCCTGCTAACTATGTGGATTAACTGGGACAAATGTTCTCCCAATGAAGATTCAAGGATTCAAGAGGATCCCTTGCCCACCTCGGTGCTAGGGAGCTTGGATTGAGGCTGCGCTGTGCCAGGGGTGGTGTCTGGAGCCTTTGGGGCAAGAGTACAATGAAAAGGGTGGGTTCTACCCACCCTCCACATTCATGAAGTTCTCCACAGAATCAGAGAATCCCAGAACGGTTTGGGTGGGAAGGGACTTTAAAAACCAGTCCAACCTCCCACCTTCCATTACCCCAGGTTGCTCCAAGCCCCATCCAACCTGGCCTTGAACACTTCCAGGGATGGGGCACCCATGAGCAGCCCAAAGTGTCCGGAGGTGCAGCCAAGCTGTCCCAAAGCACCGAGGCAGCCCAAGGCAGGGGAATGGTGAGAGATCTCTGGGAACAGCCCAGGGAAGGTGTGTGTGCTGTGAATGAGGCTGAAACACCTCAGATTTTGGCATGGCTTTGTTTATTCGGTGCCCTTTACCACACATTTTCTGATGAGGCTCCTCACAAGTGATTTGGATCCTCTGATAAGCTCCTGCAAGTCCTCCCTTTTACCATCACTGGCTTGAATAATGCTCTAAATGTCACTGCTGGGACAGGAAATGGAGCCGTTTTGATTCTCTTGCTTCTGTCCTGATGATTCACGTTGACATTTACATGACCAAGCAGAGGGGGGAAGCTGCTGAACACATCACTGAGCCTGTGGAAATCTTCACAGTAAAAGGATTCAAACCAGCAGAGCCTCAAAACTCCCAGGAAACACCCTCACAAAGGCAGAAGAGCTTGAGCAGGCTGTAGAGAGCTACATCCCCTCCCAGCTCTGTGGAGGATGAGTTCCATGCTCATCCTGAAGTCCCCTTCTTGGAGGATGCTGAGTGCAGGTACCCAGTGTCCAGGACTGTGAACACCAAGCAGTTAATGAGGTGTGATCATACAAGGAGGTTTAGCATGTGAGAGATCATTTTTCCTTTTAGGATGTTTTTCACACCCCCGGATGGACATATCTTCAAGGGAGAGAGTCAGGAAGGTGAACTCATCCCCTGGAGCTTGCTGAGAAATAGTCCATTCCTCATCACTCTCATTACATCAAGTTTCCATTGTAAAACAAATGATTTTCTACATCCA
This sequence comes from Daphoenositta chrysoptera, assembly GCA_013397915.1. NCBI lineage: Eukaryota > Metazoa > Chordata > Aves > Passeriformes > Daphoenositta > Daphoenositta chrysoptera. Next base: position 250,971 of record VZRO01006083.1, read on the forward strand.
CTGCAGCTCATGGCTACTCACAGAGAAACCTGCAGCTCACGATGAACCCTTTACAAAGAAAGTGAAGCAGAGGCACCATGCCCATATTTGCAGGTTGTGATAGAGCCTGGGGAGGGAGAAGGCTCTGCAGGTTCCTGCCCTGAAGGCCATGGCCTCATGTTCTGAGCTGGGCCCTTGCCCATGGTGCCAGTGTTGGCTGCCCCTCTGTTTTGAGGATGTTCTGCACCACGTTTCCTTGGCTTCCTGCATGCTGGGGAGGTGTGGCCTTTGCGATGCTACTTTGGGGAGTTTCTGTCAGAAAGGTTATTCCCACAGGCTTTGCAAAATCAGCAAAGCCTCTAACCAGCCCAAATGACCAAATTCTTGGTGGAATTCTGTGCTGTGTAAATCAGGAAGTGTAAACAAAACAAATATTTCATATTACATGTGTTGTGTGTGCAATGGAGAACACACCCCAAGGATCTCCATGCTTAGAAACTTTTCAGAACTTGACTGGATATGACCTTGAGCAACTTCACCCAGCTTTCAGGTGGGTCCTGCTCTGAGTTGTGAGTGACACAGAAAACTTTCAGAAACCTTTCCAAACTAGATTATTTTGTAACACCTATTTGAGGTGACCCACCAACGAGTTATAGGTAGGCAAAGGGATTCAGGTTGGTTCCAAATACCTTTTAGGGAATATTGTTGGAAACTGATGGACTTTCTACCCATCACCCAGTGAGAAAGTGTTCTTGTGACAACTCCTGTTGTGCAATCACTATTCACTCCCTTTCCAATGAATTACTGCTACTGTTCCTGGGTTCCAGCACAACCTGAACGAGTGGTGGCAGAACCAGCCCTGCCAGAACACAGAGGAGAAAGAGGCCCTGCAGCAGCTACCAGCAATGAGGGAACCATCCATCCACTGGGACCCTCTGGTTATTTCCCAGCTGATTCTGAGACACCAAGGCAGCTGTCCCCATAGCTGCCTCTGGGACTCCACGGCCAGGAATCATCTGGGGGTGTTGTGCTCCTGCTTCTCCATGCCCACATCTGTCACACAGCTCCGTGCACTGTACCTAATTTCACATGTGTGTGGGTACAGAATCCTGGGCTCCTGCTGTTCAGAGAATGAAAGTCCTCAGGAAGAGAAGGGTGAGCTCATCCAGCCCTCAGGAAAGCCTGATGTTCAAAGGTTTTATGGAACTGGATTCACAAGAAGGTTTCAAGCAGTTTCAATAGCACTTTGGGGCACAAACTCAGAGTGTAGCTTCTCAAAATCCTAAAATTCCTTGCATTTTCCCTCACGTGCTCACTGAGCTTGAGCTTGAGGGTGCAGTGGAAACTCACTGTCCAGCTGGAGGCCTTGGTGCTGCCTCCTCCTCTTGGCATGGAGACAGCCCCATGGCTTAGCTGCTGTCCTGGGAGGATGGACCTGAACACTCAGTGGAGAAGCCTTCATGACCCTGGAGTCATGGAGACACATTTTCAGGGGGTCTGCTAGCCCTGCAGAGCTCTCCAGTACCTCCTGCCACTTCAGCAGCTCCTGGTTTGCTCTTGGCTTGCCCCATGAGCCCCTTGGGGCTGCTGAGGGCTCCTACGAGGTGTCCACGTCCTGTGCCACAGGTAGCAGCACTAAAATGAAATCACTGCATCACTGAGTCCTGCTGAATTTAGGGCCCTGTCTCCACTCCCAACTTTATATTTAGCACATTGAGCAATCCCAAACACACCAGTTCCTGAGCCATCTGCATCAGTTGCTCCAAAATAATGCAACTGAATGGCAAATGGTGCCGTGCTCCAGTGAGAGGAGTGCTTTTAGCACATTGTAGAGTCCTCCTTCTTTTGCTCACTTATTTATTTATTTTGCTCCAAAAGAAGGATCCAAAGATACAGAAAGCTTTGGTTCAGGCAGCAGCCCCAGCAATTGTATTTGTCAATATGTGGAGAGTGTCTGAAAGTGATGTATTTGCAACATATATGGTCCATTGCCTGATTAACTCAGAATGAAAACCACCCAAGCTTCACACTGAAATCAGTTAGCAATACAATATCTCCAAAGATTGTGCAATTACTTTTATTTTTTTTTTCTGAATGGCTGCCAATAACTGCAACTTTCACAGAAGATAAAGATCTTTTCTGCTTCATTATTTCTGAGATGGCACATTAGGATCAAATGTACCATCCTATTAAATAAAACTCCAGGAACACTATATATAGCACCATGGCAAATGTGGTCTGCAAAGCAGCATTGATCAGATCAGCACAGAACCCTGTTTACATGTTGAACAGTTAAAATATTCCTGCTATTAAAATTTATCCTCTTCTTGGTAAACCTGAATGTGCACGTTGCATATTGTGCTCGCACAACTGCTGCTCTTCCCCTCCATGAGCACAGACTTCAGCAGCCTCCTCTAACCTGTGTCGGGGGAGAGGCTGTGCTTTATTTACCTCATCCAACTGATGCCTTGAGAGGCTACCTCGAAACAGAGACTGGACAGGAATAAAGGAATAAAGGTCGGTATTTATTTGAAAGCCTTCAAAGGTGCACCCTGGGAGCCAAGGGCTCCAATCTGGACCCCAAGATGGACCCCAAGATGGACCCCAAGATGGACCCAGAGATGGACTCCAAGATGGACAACAAAATGGACCCCAAGGTGGACTCTGAGTCACGAGTTCCCACCTTTATAGGTTTGGTCCATTTGCATATCAGCATAAGTTCTCCAATTAAAACTTTAGCTAATGATGTAATTTCCCCTCAGCTTGCTCCCCCTTTAGAGGGTTTGGGCCTGGACAGCCTGGGTGTCCTTGGAGAGCAGGCCCAGAGAACTTTGTTATGAGCAGAGAGCTGAAGTCAGCAGCTACAAGAAACTTCAGAGTTACACATTGGGCAATACAGGATTCAAAAAATATGAGTTTAAACCTAAGGCATCACAACAGACTTCTGATAGGCGCTTTTGTACCAGTTTGAAAGCAAACCAGTGAGAGACTCCAAGTCAGAGCTACAGTCGAACAGGACACTGGAAATGAGTGCAGCAGTGCAGACACAGTGCCAGGGTCAGGACACAGCTGGCACCCTGTCGGGCAGGGCGCTGGCAGCAGCCCCATCCAGGGGGGCTGCAGCCCTGGTGCAGTGATAGATGTGGTTCTGCTGAAGAGCTGATCCTGTGCAAGGCTCTGCTGCTCCTCTGAAGGTCCAGGGGTGCTCATGGAGCTCCTCTCCTCTGGGAATGCAGCGGGTCAGGGCTGCCTGTGCTGTTCCAAAGCTCAGATTATCTCCAGGTAGGAATGCTCGGTTCCTGCCCCTGGGCAGAGCATCTCCCACTGGGATGATGGAATTTTATGAGTCGGGCAGTGAGGCTGGGTGGGCCATGAACAGAAGAAATCCCTTTGGAGGGAGTTATCAGGGATGGGTCATGGAGGAGATAAAGAGCCCTGCCCCACCTGGTTTAACAGCTGGTGATGGAACACACGCTTTTGGTCACATCTCACATTGTAACCTGAGACAGGCTGTCAATTCTCATGGGCCTATGGGTCCTACCCATCCAAATTCCCAGCTGCTCAAGGCAGAGATGAGGGAAGAGGTGGTGTTTTTCTGGCAGCTGGAGATGTTGGGGTCCTCCCGTACTCGGGTGCATGTCAAGGACACAAAGGGCTGCTACCATGGGATCTTTTGCCAAAGAGGATTTGATGGTCACCTGAAGACAGTGGGTGAGAGCCAAGGTTTGAGTGACTGCCTAATCTTTCTCAGGATGGTCACGGCCAATGAGCCACGTCCCTGTGCAGAGCTCCCAGCTTTAACACCCAACTGTTGTTCTTGTACAAGGCCAGAGCCCAAATCTGCCCCGGGTTTTGGCTTGTGGGAGATCACAGTTCCATCAGGTGGGTTGTACCCTCATCACAGGGTTCCTGACACATCCCTGAGCTCACACACGGCAGCACTGAGCCGGAGGTGCTCCAGGCCCCCAGTGCTGGCAGTCAGGGACAGATCCTCCAGGAGATGAGGCAGCAGCTCTGTCTCATGCAAGGACAGAGAGCAGCTCCTGCAGGGTGCAACCCACCCTTGTGAGCTGGCTCCTGCTTCCCCGGCACGACCCAGGGGACTGGCACTGCCCAGGACAGAGCCCTGTCCTGGCACCTCGCCCCACCCCAGGGTGTGCACCGTGGGATCCTTGCACTCTGTTATCGAGGGACAGGTTTTGAAAATGCAGAAAACCCCTCTGAAATTATATTCCAGCGCATTCACAAATTAAGTGAAGGCACATTTGACTGGATGGGCATTTACATATAAATTGCCATCTAATTGCACTAATTGCACACGTTCACAGATGCGCTATTGCACAGGCAGGTTTTGCACATGGATATCAGGTGTCTGCTTTGTTTTGTAGCAAAGATGGCTTTAAATCAATATGAATTATTGGTTCCTCTCCTACCAGACCATGGCTTAGATCAACCACTGTCCAAGTCAGGGCTAGGAAGACCTTTTGAAGTGATTTTCCAGCTCCTGTTCTGAGTCATCCTGATTTTGTAACCTCAGGCTTGCGAGCCTTTCCTTCCTTTCCAGGTCATAAATACTTGTCTTGTCTCAGGGAAACATAACAGGGTGCTGTTAGGTACTAAGGACACAGTGTAAAAATCAAATATCTTGGCATTTTACTTTTATATTGGAAACCGATCAAATAGTAAAAATGAATCTTGGATGAAGAAATTTTTAAAAGATAGTAAGTGAAAGTTAATGTACTTCAATAACATCTTTTTTGTAGACTCGTTACCTCTTTATTTACCCTTCAAGATATTTGCTTCTGGTTTATAGCACAATATGTATTGAGGAGAGACATAAACTGGGCAGGGAAATGCCATTGAAATGAGAAAATAGAAAGTTAATGGTGAAACTAGAGTAGGCTAAATTAATTTACTGATTATATGACCATATCCCATCAGTAAGACATGAATTATTTTGTTTACAGTCTTCAGGTTGTTGCCTGGCTCTGCTACCCTTCACTGTTTTCAATTTAAACTGCAGTGATTGTAAAGAGAAGAGAAAATAAACCAAATGTTCCCATTCCACTTATAAATTTTATGTTTATAATCTTGTAGCCATCCATGGAAACCATGCCTGTTATTCAAGTGCCTAGCCTCCCCAAGCTGAGCATAATTATTACTGATACATCTGGATGTTTAACTACCTACTACAGACTCTTGAATTCCTTCCAGATATAAAATATCCATTAATACAGTAGTGGAGAAGAGTGGAGTCACAGAGGGAAGAAGAGAGGGGAGGGTTTATGTCTATTACTTCAATTCTCAGAGGATTTATGACTTGCTTAGCACCACAGGGAGTAAAATACTATTACCTAAGCTAGTGTCATTCAGATGAAAGGATGTAATGTGCCTCTTTCCACTTTGTTTCACGAAGAATCCTTTGTGCACAGTGGGACAGATCCACTCTAGCTTGGTGTCCTCAGGAGATGGAGACACCCTCCCATGGTGCAACACTCCCCCAGCCCAGGGGCATCCCTGAGTCATGTTTTTTAAACCCCTTTGGGTTGAGCTTTCACTCAAAACCCACATCTTTCTTGTAGCCAATGGATCCATCTGTAAAAACAGAGCTTGGGCTTTCATCCCATGCAATGTTTCTTGCTCTGATGTCAGCTCTCGAGGGAAGTCCCAAAGGAGAAGGTGGGTCTGTGAGGAGCCTGGCAAGCACCAAAATAGTTGGTGTGAAGAAAGGGGCTCAGCTTTGAGCAGTGTCAACAAGGATGTTGGTCCCCGAGTAAAAGGTGTGTATCTTACCTGAGGGAAGAGCCAGCATTTCAGGAACATCCATAAATCCCTCCTCTGGGGCTTGCACCCTCAGGGGTACAGCATCCTTCTCCATGGCTCTTGAAGGCAACATTGAAATGCCATTTTGGAATTTCAGCTGTTTTGCAAAGATAGTTCTGCTCTGCAGCGTTTCCTCACCGTATCAGCTCCATTAAGGCTCTGGCCCAGACTTATTGATTACTCTCTAATCTGTGCCCTATTAAATTCACACATCCGTCTCACAATTACATCCATGGCATCAGTCACTCTCCAGCAATGCCCCATTAGTCCCTATTATGAAGAACACAGTGGTAGTTGTGTTGCTGCTGCCTCATTACCCTCAGTATGTACCTGATCCATGGCACATCGGGCTGGCTCTGGTCCAGGGAGAATCTTCCCCACAAAAAGCCAAGGCTGACTCCTCGCCTGACACCCGGCACTTGAATCGTGATTTTCAAATGTTCCGTGTGTGAGAAACACTTAGGTACAGAGAGTGTCAGATCCCTTTCTGTGAAACTATTATTTGCCTCCAGATAGAATGGGAAACAACTTGTCTCTGATCATAGCAGTTACTTATAAGCTGCCAGACTGGAGGGATAAGTGAGATAAATTAAACTGTGAGCGCTCGCTTTCCAAGAACAGTTCACTCTATTTGCTCAGGCGTTTAAGTACACACGCAGCTCTTAGCCTGTAATCAAAGCACGGAGCTCAACCAAAAGGATCATATTTAGTGCACCAGATCAAAGAGGAGCGAGCTCAGAGTCATGTCCCAGTGCAGCCCCTCCTGGTTTTCCAGCCCTCCGCCACAGCCTCTGCTCCCAGAGCCAGGAGCCTGCAGAGAGCTGCCTTTGCTGCGAACAGGGCAGGACATAACCACGCTCAGTGCCAGAGCAGAGCAACCAAAACCTTATTCCCTCACCACCTCCACCTGTCACAGCCCCATACAACCCCCATTGGCAAGGCATGCGCCTGGCATTGTTTTATCTCCTGTGCCCGTTCCTCCGGGGGCATCACGGGCAGAGCTTCTGCAGCGCCTCCCACAGCTCTGCAATCCCTCTCCCCTCAAATGTGTTTGGAGTGCACGGGGCTGCCAGATGGAATTCCACATTCCGCATATCAAGGGGACCAGATGAGCACAAGAGGCTGCACAGGCCGTGCATTGTGCTTCCGATTCTTGTGGATTCCCTCTCACAGAGGAAGTGGCCTGGAATGGGAAGTCCCATCTGTCGCTGAGATACTTGTTGAAATTGAATGTTCTGATTGGTTTTTTGTTGGTTTTTTTGTTGGTTTTTTTTCCCAAGATTGGAAATGTTTTGGTCCCTTCAGCTCTGCCTTCAGCTCTAGTCACACAGTGGAGGTTCAGAAAAAACAAGAATATTTCATTTTCTATATTTACCAAAAAGGATATTTTGTTACTAATAGGTAGAATTTCAAGAGGTTCAATATAATCACCTTGGAACAACCTGGAAAACTTTCATTTAGGAGAGGTTTATACCCTTTTGATTGGAACTCCTGTGGCTTTAATTTTTAACTGAGATTCCCAGATGCACCAGTGAAAGATACCCAAAGAAAAGTGAAGTGGGCATAATCTTAAGCTAAAAAACAGGGGGGGAGGTGAAGCTGAAGCTGAGTGTTTAGACCAAAAGGGGATTGAAGGTGCACAAAGAGGATGGGAAGGCAGGGGTGTCAGGAGACTGCTCTTAGCAAACAACAAAGATAATGGGAACATTAAAAACATAATTATGTCAAGTTTGGATCAAAACTGCACAGTATATGATCCCAAGTTGTTTCTAAAGATGCTCTGGAGCCCAAACTTCAATATTTGAGGTACCCTGAATTTTTTTTTCCCTTATTTTTGGTTTGGGTTTCAAAGAGGGAAAATTACTGTGAGCAGCAGGACAACAACGTCACAACTGTGACTGGAAATCCTGCTGGTAGGATTTGGTGAGGGTAAAATATCATCTGTGAACCAAATTTGACGATCCAGCCCAAAGCCTTCTCCCAGGCATTGTTTCACCCGTTCAAGGGTATGCTTCCATTTCTGCAAGGTGTCCTTAGCCAGCCAACACCACACTTGGCTGACTTACAACTGAGAACTCATTCTGCAGTGATGATGACGATCAGCATCTTCTCCTGACTCACCAGCACAAAACCAAAACCCCCAGGGACCGAGGAAAGGTTAACTCAGTGGCAGAGCAGCAGCTGAAAGCCAAGGCAAGGCTGTCACCGCCCACCAGTGCAAGGGGGCTCTGGGACAGTCCCCAGGTGGTGAGAGGCTGCTGAGCTGTGCAGTCGCTCCTCCTGGGTGGGCAGAGCTTGTTGTGCACCCCAGGCTGGGTAACCTCACGCCCTGACAGAGTTCCTCCTGCAGATGGGACACTGTCCCCACCGTGTGAGGCCTTTCAGCACGCCTGGCAGTGCTGTCACCTCTCCTGCCCCGTCCCAGTCCCGGCACTGCCCCTGCCGTGCCCGCGCTCTGCCCGTCACCGCAGCCCCCTCTGCAGAGTCTGGCACTGCAGGAAGGAGGCTGGGCCGAGCAGGACAGCCCTGCCCGGAATGGGAACTGCCACTGGAGGAAGAGTCCCCTCCACCTCTTTGCCTTCCCTCTCCCAGTGCTTCCTCCACCGTGATTCTCTTGAAACAGGACTGGGCGCCTGGAACAGCATTCTTGTGTCTTAACGTGTGTGCAATGGAAACTCCACCTCCTCCTTGAATGTCCTAGAACTTCCTTTTCTTTGAGGACTCTCAGGCACCCTCTGTTCCCCCAAGGATACTGGCATGGCCCTGCTGTCTGCTTTCCTTCTTTCCTTCCTCTTTTCCCTTGGAGCTGTGCCCTCTTCCCCATAGCTCAGCTGGAGGGACAATTCCTAAAGCACAGCCACTGTGATCATTTCTGGTTCTGTCAGCATCAAGTGATCATGGCTCATGCTCCAGATGAGTGGGTTTAAAGTATCACAAGATTTTAAAATAGTAAAAAAAAATGGTATTTCTCTGTTGGTGTCAGGCTGTCCAAGGATGATGTTTCCAGAATCCTCTTGGTGGGTGGAACTACAAAAAGAAAGCATGAGGTGATAACACCTGAGCAGCACTCTGGGAAGGAGAAGGATGCACCCCGCCCTGAGAACCAAGAGCGCTGCCTTCTGCCTGGCTCTTACATTTCTCCCTGGTGCATCCCTTAGCTTGGAAAGGGAAAACCAAGTAGGCGATCTCCCATCCCTGTGTTTTCTGCAGCATGGAATTCACAGGACAATTATCTCGCTGTGAGTGATGTTTGATGATGTATCGCGAGTCCCTTGAACGCTGCTGAGGGTGCTCCTAACCCCAAGAGAGCTGACAGGGGCACCAGGCACAGGGAATCCCGTCAGAGGAACCTGCAGTGGGAGCAGCAGCTGTGTCCTTTCCCAGCTGCCTCAGGCCTGTTTCCCTAACCTGTGCAGGAGGAAACTCCGGGCTGGGCTCAAGCCTGAGGAATCCCTTGTTTTCCAGGGAGGACTGACAAGTGCATCTGCTCTGGAAATTGCTGACTGCAGACTCTCGTGACTTCCCATTAAGTCAGGATTTCTGTGGCTAAAAGTCTGCTCTGTGAAGGTGTCTGTTTCATATTCCTAATGCACCCACACCTATTTTTGATTAATACTTTCATCTCAAACCAATACTGAAACCCCCTATTAATATCTGAGGCTTGCGTGCACTGTTTGGGGCTGGTGTTAACTTATTAGCAGTTTCTAGTCGAGTGAAAATGTGTGTGTGGGAAGTGAGCATTGTATTACCAAATGACCTTTTACTCTGTGCTCAGCTCAGTGTCTCAAGCACTGCTGAATGCTGCTTCTAAAACCACTGGCAGGGAAAGGGGATTATGGTCTGGGGTGGTCCAACCTGGCCTGGAACACCTCCAGGGATGGGCACCCTGGGCCAGGGCCTCACCACCCTCACAGGGAAAAAATTTCTCATGGTTATCTAACCTAAATTTCCCCTCTTTCAGTTTGAACTCCTCGTCCTATCACTGCAGTTCCTGATGAAAAGTCTTTCTTTGGCTTCCTTGCAGGCCCCCTTCAGATACTGGGAGGTGCTGTGAGGTCTCCTGAAGACCCCAACTGTCCCAGCCTGTCTTCATTTCATGTTGTTGTCTTCAACATGTTGTTGTTGGCTTTCTGCCACACTTACAACCATCACTCTCCCCCACCACAACCCAGAAACATTTTTAATCCACTTTCTTTTGAAGTAGATTACTTAATCACTCATCAAATACGTATTTCCTACTCTTAAAAACTATTTTCTCCTTTTTAGGTTTGTTTATCCCATGACAGAATACCTTCTTTCAGAGTTTCTGTGAAGAAAATGGTGGCGGAGGGAGGATTTCAAAACAAAACCAAATCTGCTTCCCGGATTGAGGCCTTGATGAAATGTCTTAAAATGCACTTGTTGCCTCTGAGAGTTTAGGGGCTCAGCTCAGGTGCTGCACAGGGAAGGAGGTTTCCTGCCACACCTGGCAGCTCGTGTAGGGGAGGGAACTCAAGGTGTGCATCCAGCTCCAACAGCTCCTCTGGAGCCTCCTCCGCAGCCCTGAGCTCCCTCTCTCTCCTTCAAAGCTGTATTTGAGGGTTGGAATCAGATGATCTTTAAGGTCCCTTCCAACACAAACCATTCTGTGATTCTGTGATTTCCAAGTTCTCCCAACTCTGCCATTATAAGTGTTCATGCTTTAACATTCACCTAGCGAAACTTTGGTGCCCTGAGCATCTGGAAACCTGCACAGGCACTTCACAAGGTCCCAGGGCACTGATGCCTGATGCAAACACCTCGGGATCAAACCTCAGAGTCCTGTGCAGGCCCCTGGTAACAGCAGGGCTGCCTGGAGCACATCCATCCTCACGGGCTGGGCAGGGCTTTTCCCCTTGGCAAGTCCTCGTTTCCAATTTCCAGGCAGAGGCACGCAGGGATAATGAGCTTAAGGAGGGAGGAAATGGGAAGAGGACACCGATTTTCCAGGCTGTCTCTGATGTACGTTTTCCACCCAGGAGCTGAGGCTTGAGCAGCTCCTCTCTGTGACTTGTGGCACATCTTCCTGTGACAAGGCTGGCGTGCCTGGATGAGCTGGATCTGCTGGGCACGGTCCTGCAGGAGCAGGGATGGGTGGCCATGTGAGGGGTCGTGAGGAGCACAGACATGGGGGAACCTTGTCTTTCTGGAAGAAGAAATGGCAGAGTTTGATGAAAACACAGATTTTTGAGCTCCATGGTGCGATCTGTGCATGGCTTATTAGAGACTTTTTAATTTGCAGCCAACACCAGTGGTACTTTCTCAAGTCTGTGTGGGCTACTGGCCTGCGTTATTATTTTCCACTGTCTTTTCTCACTCACATTTTTAAGTCTTTAGTTCCTTTTATGTACTTGAGAACAGAATCCCACACAAATGTCTCAGAGGCTTGCAAAAGGAAAAAATATTAAAACCGCTATTGTCTTTAAAGGTGCCTTTTTGGGGATTTTTTTCATGCTGTCTCACTAGTTTGGGGAAAATGTCTTTGACTTGGGAAGATTTAATAGAGGCAAGTCGTGGTGATGGGAGTTAATCCAAGACTCCTCTTTCCTGAGGAGTTTTTAATCCAACTCCCCCTCTTTCCAGAGCCCCTTGCTGAGGTGGTTTGTTCCACTGTGCACTCGGACAGGCACAGCACGATCCAAAGGGAGACTCTTCTCACCCCTTTCAGTGATGGAGTGAAATGAACTTCCTGGAGTGCTGGACCTCCTGGTTTGATGGAGTTTTGAATTCTATTGTGGGCCTTCAAAACACTCAAGTTCTCACTTGTTCCTTGTTCTTCTCTTCCCTGACCTCCTTAAATACCTCAGTCCAAGGCTCTGTAGATTTTCCTTTTCACAGACTTTGGGGAAAAGTTGGGATGGGTGGCTCTAGGTCAGGTCCCATCCCTCACCCCTGAGCTTCAGATTCCTACACAACGTCAGGGCTCCCAGCTGAGCCAGGACTCCTTGGCATGCAGAGCACAGAACTGGCTTAAAAGTCAAAATCTCAAATATTGTGAATGTGAAGTTCACTTTGGATTAGTTACAGCTTTATAAGTATTTTGTGACTCTATTTTAGACTTTTTAATAAAAACCTTGATGATTACAGGACTTCTAAAATTTGAAACCAAACCTTTTATGTGAGGGCTATATTTTCTCCAATGAAGTTTTCATGCACAAGATACACCAAAACAGATCCTTAGACTCCACAAAGATGTTTTTTTACCATTAAAAAAAGTATTTTTGAGTAATATTTTCCCTGTGAGTGGAGCCAAGAAGAAAAAACTGATCCTTCCAAATTAAAAAGTCAGAAGAAGGCAAAAGAGAGTAGCAGGACTTAATTCTCTTGTAAGTCACTCAGCATCTTAATGGCAGTGAAGAGAGGGAAACCAAGAGCTTCCAAGACTGTTCCCGGTGTTATAATAATTGCACACAGTAGGATGGGATGCTCAATTTTTTCTGGAATTTAATTGAATCTGACTTCTCCCTCCAGTCTACTACCTCTTTTTAGTGGTTGCAATCCTATTCTTTCAGAGACTTTATGAAAGTTTTCCAGAGCAGGGAAAAGCTGGGTGATCCCAGAGCAGACAGGAGCTCAGGCTGTTTTCCAGCCACTGCCAGTGTCCTTATTCCAGGACAGAGTGGAAGGATGTTTTTTATGAGCATTAAAGAAAAAATCTATGGAAATAACTGGAAATAAAAAAAAAAAAACCAACCCAGACTTTCTGCTCCAGGTCATGACCTGCATAAAAAGCTTTCTTTCTGTGTTTTACACTCAATAGGTAATTTCACACTGTCTGTCTCAGGCAGAGCTGTCTGACATGAGCTGTTACGCCGCTGCCTTCAGCTGCTGGAGGCTCTGAGTCTCACCCCACGTACGAGTCTGCAGTTATTGATTGACTCCAGGATGGTTTCTAATAATAACTGGAGAATAACCTCCATCCTGTGCCCAAAGTGTTGGAGCCAGATGATCTTTAAGGTCCCTTCCAACCCACTCCATTCTACGACTCTCCCACCTGTGGAGGCAGGACTGACACTGTGCTGTGACTCTGAACTTGCAAGGGAGAAAAAGCTGCCAGAGGGGAGCCACTGTGGGCAGGGGGAGAGGGAAGAGAGTTTGGTGGCAGGGACAGCTGGCAGGGGGCTGCCCACTTCCAGCCCTTCCATCAAACCCCTGCAGCAGTCTTGGGGATCAGCCCTGCAGGCCAATGCAGCCTGGGGAACGGGTGGGTAGCACAGACCCAGTCCCACACCGTCACCAGAGACACTGGTGGCACCTGGAAAACAGGGCCTAGTCAAAAGGAGAGGAAAGGAAATCATTTTAATGCAGCCTAATTGCATTAGGGAAAAAAAAAGAGCCTGGGAAAGGAGAGCTCCAAGCAGGATCTACCCACAGCCAAAGCTCTTTGAGGGATGGTCGAGCGCTTGAACGTGAACTTCTGCTGCAGCACATGGGGTGTTTCTGAGTAGAGGAGACAGACAGAGAGAGAGAGAGGATGATGTCTTACCTCTGCTCCCAACATTCCCTGAAAGTCGTGTAACCAAACTGCAGAGCTCTGGCACCCCTACATTGAGTCAGATGTTGGAATGCTCAGGGAACAGCCAAATAAATCATAACAGAGCAAGAAAAATATCTTGAAATTAGACGTTTATGGAAGTCAAACACAAGAATAAAAATTAAGCTGGGATAGAAATGTCTGATACTAAAGAGCTTACGTTTCTGCCAAGGAAAGGCAGAGCAAGAAGAGGCTGGAAGCTGAATGTGAACATTTTCCACCCAGGAACACTCAGGAACAAATTTTCAGGGCAGATGACAGTTAACAGCACTGGGACAAATCCATAAAGGAGGAGGTGAACCTTCCAGTTTTGGTGGTTTTAGGTGGGGCCTGGGGTCCTTTGTAGCAGACACGCAGGACCCCACAGGATTCTGCAGGAATCAGCCAGAGTTAGCTGGGCTGGAATAGCTCAGCCTGCTGTCATGGAGATAACCACTGCAGCAGCATCACTTGGGAAGGCTTCCAGCTTGGGAAGATGGTGTGGGGGCTGCTCTTCCCGTGATTTACACCTTCCAGGCTGCCCATGGCAGCTGATTCTGAGTGGGTGCAAAGAATGGTGGGATCCTCCATCCAGACCCAGGATGTGCAGTGCTTTGCCAGAGGGAAATGGGGCGTTTATGGACCAACACTTTCCTCCCTTCCTCAGAAGAAAATGGAGTGGGGCAAGAACAAGATAAAGAGAAGGGTAAAAGAACCAGTGCGGGAGTGGTGGAGAAAAGCAAGGACTGAAAGGGAGAGGAGCCCGGCAGGGAGCAGGAGAGCAGCCAGCACAGTGCCAGGGCAGCACGGCAGCAGCTTGGCATTGCCTTTCCCTGGTCTTAAAATGAAGAGCCAAACAGGGTTAGAGGGGAAAAAGGTTTTTTCCCTGGGTATTTATGTCAGGCCCCTCAGGTGCAGCACAGCCAGGGGCAATGCCCCAGAGCACACGGAATGCCACCCACGGGCACTCGGGATCACATCCTGGGCCTCACAAATGAGCACATCCAGCAAAGATTCCCCAGGGAGAGGCTCCAGGGAACCCCCGGCCCAGGACCCTTCCCCTGGCTGGGCCCAGCTCAGGGTACAGGATGTGTTCTGGAGAGGCCCTTGGTGCCTGGGGCTCTCTGACCCCTCACTGCCAGCCTGCCAAGGGCTTCGGGCTCCTGGCTTCACAAAATATTGGGTCTAAGAATGTGGGCTAGAAGCACTAAGAATATAGAAAAAGTATATAAAAGAGGTATAAAAGAAAAGGCAAAAAATCATCATGGCATCAGCATCACTTGGCATGAGGTGCCAGCACGAGCACGAGTGGTTTCTGCAGAGCTGCCTGGGCTCTGCAGCCACAGGAGCGATTTCCCCATCACTCGCCCCGGGAGGTTTCCCGTGCGAGTCCCAGGCCAGGCGGGAGGCAGGGGCTGAATCAGCCTCCCACGCCCCGGGTGAGGACGGGGTGGGCTGGGTGAGAACGGAGCCCTGCGAGGGAGGGGGTTGCTGGGACTGCAAATCACTCTTTCGAGTTTTCATTTCCTCGTAGACACCGGCTGCCCTGCTTAGAAATGAAACTTAGAGAGACGTGCCAGCACCTTCCGAGGTGGAAGGAACCACAACAGGTCATAGGATGCAGGGACAGGGTGGCTGCTGGACTGGGTGTGCACAAAGCAGCCACAGCCCTGGGCAACACGTGGGGCTGGCTGAGCCCCCAGTCTGCTCGGGAGGAGAGGGAAAGTGTAGGTAAGATATCTGCAAGTGCAGAGGAAGAGTCCAGGAAGGCAGGGAGGTGATGAGAGAAGGGAAAGAGCTTCCCTCCCGCTGGCTTTGCAGAAAGCAGTGCTGGAGGGGATGAGCCTGTTCTCACTTTGGAGCTGTTATGGGTGTGGAGCAGCTTTCACAAGCCCTGGAGCATCCCATGTGTACTCCTGTCTGTGCCTCAGGCTGCTGCCCTGGGCGAGTGCCTGTTTGCCTGTGCTCCGGCAGAGCGGCCGTGTCATCTCCCGTTCCATACCAGGAGATGCAGCTTCTTGCTCCGCTTTGTTCCAAGGCAAGGAACAGCCTTAGCCCCGATAAAAATTACATTGCAAGGCTCCTTTTCCATAAGCAACTCCGGTGCATCAAAGGCTGTCTTCTTCTCACAGCTGGAGCTGAACGTGGGGACCCTACGTGAACCAGAGCTGAGCCTGGCAGGGGTTCAGCCAGCCCAGAGTGCCCTCACACAACCTGCCCGATTCCCACAGCTGGATTACTGGGAATGTGCAGGAAAAGAAGCAGAAACTTCCAGCTTCTACCCAGGGATAGAGGGAGAAGACAGGTTTGGCTGGGTAACTCACTGCCCACTGGGAGGATCTGGATGGAGCTGTCTCCTGGTGGGGTGGCAAAGAGCTAAATCTTTATCACTTGATCTCCTAAGGAAGAACCAGCCACGTTCTCATTAAAGGAGGGTAACTTCTTTTGTAACACAAAGGAAATGTCTGTATTCCATGTTTGTGCAGTGCTCCAACAACAGAGCATTTAAAACACAAACCTGAGTGAGCACTGCACGAACCCAGAGAAACCTGGAGACTTCAGACAGCCTGAACAGGAGCTCTTGCTCCCACCCACAAACCATTGGAATAAATTTGGGATAACTCGCTCACAGAAGCCATGGACTTGCTCATGTGAAGCAAGAGGACAAAAGTAGAGAGCATGAACGAAGAACAAGTTGAAATGCCCATCTCATCCCAAAACCATCCCAAAGGTCTCTGTGCTTCCTGTTATGAGCCAAAGTGTCATGGTAGCTGCTGTGCACCAACTTTGAACTGATTTCAAACTCCCTTGCACCCACTTGCATTCGGAAAGGAACAGAGGCTAAACTATTTGTCCAAATGACTTCAAGGGTTCTTTAGAGGATTAAACAAATCTAGTGTTCAAAAATGAGCATTTTAATTGTAGAGCCATGAGGCAGGCTGAGGTATGGTGTTCAGTGATGCTTCATAAATCTTGCCAATTTGTACAGTTAGCCTAAAACGAAAGTGGTAATTAAAAGCAAAGGAACAGCTAGTCCATTACAGACTAAATGGTTAGATTAAATATTACCCTGGATCTGATTATTAATGTGCAGAAGAGCTGTTTAGTGGCTCGGTATTTGTTCAGCAGGTTTTATTAATAACCCCACAGCAAACATTTCCCGTAACGCAGGACCCTCGCACCAAAGCCAAGCGTGGAAAGTTGCACACTTTTCCTCCGCTGGTTTCACTCTGCCTGGTAATTTCCACAGATTTTCTGCCTTTTTTTGCTCTCAGGTTTAGTCAGTGTGACCCCGGATGCCGGCACGGCTGGGTTTTTCACTGCCCCATTCCCAGCACTGCAGAGCCACAAAACAACTGATTTAATTTTTCCCCCTGCGTCAGTGGAAGGTCCCGCTCCCTGTGACGCACGATCCTTGATATCAAGAGAAAGTAACTCCAAGTTGAGTTGAAGGAGCCCATCCCAGCCTGCCCTGGCCACCCACCAGCACCAGACAGGAGCTGTTAGCCCCAAGGTGTGAAACCCCAACCGAGAAGCACCACAGAAGCACCAGGCAAGGAGGAAGAGTGAGGAGGGCAGAGGGCTGTTTGCCTCCATGCAGCTTGGGTGAGTTTAGTTTCAGTAACCTCAGAGTCAGCATCTCAGATGTCAGTAATTTCCACTGAGAGTGGCAGAGCTCAGGCCAAGTCAGTGAGGGATGCATATTAATAAGGGTAAAAAATCGAGCTCAGTTGATGGAAAAGTCCCATTAAGCAGAAGATTGACCCTGGTGAATGTTCACACCACCCAGCCTGCTCTCCTCACGTGCAATGCCAGAAGAGGGCTTGCCCAAGAAAAGGCAGACAGCTGACTTGGGTTTGGCTGCTGCAGGGGCTGGAAGGATTTAAACACCCCGTGGATCCTGCAGAGCTGGGCCCTGCACAGGGATGGGGCGGTGGCACTGGAGGAGCACCTTGTTCCTGTGTCACCACGACTTAGAACAACAAAATCATCAAATTATTTATTTCCCGTTTCTCCTTTTCCTCTGTCTTCAACAGAGATTTCTTTTCCCTTCTTTACTTCTAATCCCACAGGGAGAGGAGCTGGAATCCTTCTTCCAGCACATATGTTTGGGGTTTTTTTTCCTGTGAAACCCCTGCAAAACCAGTGCTGACAACAATATTATTGCAGGATTCCAGGGATGAACTTTACTGATGGTGTCATGGATGTGTGGGAAGAACACAGTCCAACCTGAGTGTACCAGGTTGAGACTGTGAGGTGTGCAGTGTTTGGATTCCCACCATCCTTTTTTTGTTTAAGTAAAAAGCATCCTCTTGCTTGATTTGCCTTGTTATCTGTTGATGAGATTAATCCAGAGCCCACCTCTCATCCCCAGCCCTGAAGGAATCCAGGTTGCCTGCAATGTCAAGCAAGTCTAATAAATAATTTGGATGGAGTCAGTGCATTTAGCCAAACAAATAACTTCATTCAAAGGGCAGAATGGATTTTGTCAAAAGCCTTTTTTCATTATGTCAGAATGAAGAAAAAATTGTGCAGCCCTTTCACTCTGTCACCACAAAGGCATTTGTTCAAGCTTCTGGCTTTGCTTGGCGTAAAAAATGTAGTTGTCAAGGCCCACACAGCGAATTGCTCTTCCCCACCCTGTCAGCACCAACACCTGCACAGGGATGGGGGAACACGAGTCCTGTCACTCCACAGAGACACTCCTTGGATGGGGCTCTGCTGTGGAGAACAAACAGTGGGTGGTCCGTGAGGAAGAGGAAGCAGCATTCCGGTTCTCCCAGACTTGTTTGTGTCCCTTCCCCGAGCTCCAGGTCACCTCCACCGGCATCCTGGGACACGTTCTGCAGCAGGATGCAATACCTGAGAGCCCAGAAGAAATTCGGACATGCCAGACCATTCAGAAAAATCCCTTTCCACTTGACTAAAATCACTTCGCTGATTTAAGCATGTACACATCAAACGTACACGGGAGCAAAACCTGGGAAAGGGGAAATATGGACTTTTTAGGCATATCTTCATTATATTTATTAAAGGTAATTAAATAAAAGACTAGCACCTAGGGGTAAAATGCTGGGTACTAGAAGTTCATTGATTTACAGTCAAAAAGAGAGACATGGAGAGTGTTCAGAGCAGAGTCACGGGCTGTGTCTCCTGAGTGTGTTCTCAGACAAGATGGAGCCTCCCACGGGCACGATCTTAGAATCCCAGAATCACAGAATGGTTTGGGTTGGAAGGGACCTTGAAGATCATCTCGTCCCACCCCCCTGCCATGGGCAGGGACACCTTCCACTTGCCCACTCTTGGTGTGATGTGTGTTGCAATTTGCCACATCCGTCTCCATATTCACTGCCATCCATAGCTGCGCTCCCACCCTGACACTCCAAGCCAGGGGCCCCCCCAGAGGTCTCCCAGTTTGGCTGTTACAGGAGCTACAGGTGCCCAGCTAAGCCCTGCCAGTCACAAGAATGGGGCAGGCAACACGCAGCTCCCCCAGCAAAGACTGGTGAGTCCAGGGGGACGTCACACCCACAGGAACTTCTCTGCCCTAATGCAACAGGTTCCTCCGGCAGGAAAGATGCTCCACACACAGCAGCAGCCTAATCAGGCAGCTGACTCATGGCTGCTGGGGAAAAGAGAGAGAAGACATCAATTCAAGAGGCTATTTTTATGTTTTGAGTGGTGCTCTGTTGCCGTAGGGGACACAAAGAGCTCTGCGGGGCTCGTTCCTCTATTGCATCAGCACAAGTTCATGTTACGCTGTTCTTCTATCTCTCCTGAGCTCCAGCACCTTCATCCCTCTCTGTCCTCTCACTTCCCACCCCGCAGAGCAGCCTCAGGCAGCTGTCCCTTTCCTCCCAGCCACGCTTGTGCCTCTCCATCCTTCCTCGGACCCACCCCGGGCGCGGCTGCTGGGTCAGCGCTGAGCCCTCCACGCTGCGGGAGGTTGGAGCAGTGGCACTGCAGGGGACACCACTGTCCCTCCTGCTCACCCAGCCCTCCCCAAACACCGTGGATGGGAGCACAGGGACTGCTCATCAGGCTGGGAACGTGGCGTGTCACCTCCCTCTGCGAGCCCTGGGGGTGGAGACCCGCAGAGCCCCGCATCCAGGCTGAGATCCATCCAGGAGAATGGCAAAGCTTTATTCAGATGCAGCAAAAGAATAATGAGTTCATTAGATACCAATTGATTGATAAAGAGGGATTTATTGAAAGGTCTAATGTGTGTAGCCAAAATTAGTTTGCCATGTAATTAACTAAAAATGACTTAAGCAATGCATTCTTAATTATTATCTTAGTACAGCCAACTTGTAAGAAATTTCAAGCATTTAATTGGCATTTGATAGAATAGCTATAGCAAGCTAATTAGGTACCAAATTATGGAATGCGCTAATTGATATTTAATAAGTATGTCAATTGGTATCTAACTAGCCAATATGTTATAGCTATCTTGGAATGTGTCAATTAAGTGCCTAAAGATCTCTTTCAAGTAGATTATAAATGTAATCTATTAAGGATGTAATTTGCAACATTTTTTGATTATGGATTGTAACTTATTTGCTTCCTGAATATGTTATTGCTATTCACAGGCTCATTCACACAATATAATGTGCAGCATTTTGCCTACTCCAGCAACTTTGACAACTGATGTTTTCCTGGGCTCTACCCCGCTCTTACTCTGGTGCAAAGAGATTTCCACTCCCTTCACAGGTCCCAGAAGGGGACATCTGAAATACACAGCAGCTCACCAGCCACCGAGCAACTTGAGAGAACCTAAATGGGTTTAGTTGCAATTGGAGCCTACCCCCAGCATTTTGGTTGTTTTGAGGGGTGGCACAGTCCAAGCTTTTTGATGTGTGGTCCTGTTCAAAGAATCACAGAACGGCTTAGGTTGGAAGGGACATTAAAGTTCATCCAGTGCCACCCCTGCCATGGCAGGGACACCTTCCACTGTCCCAGGCTGCTCCAAGCCCCGTCCAGCCTGGCCTTGGGCACTGCCAGGGATCCAGGGGCAGCCACAGCTGCTCTGGGCACCCTGTGCCAGGGCATCACCACCCTCACGGGGAAGAAGCTCTTTCTAAAATCTCATCTAAACCTACTCCTTTTCAGTTTAGACAAAGTCCCCCTCAGGAAAAAACAGAGGGATGCTTTTACAATCAGACCCATTGCACAGGTCTGAACCAGTTGAGAGTTTTTCTTCCCCAAGTTTGTTCATTTAAATATCATAAAAATCGCTGCTCTCAGGACAGGAACAAGCGGGGCTAGTGCATGAGAAGTAGCTTAATCTAAAGGGTGGGATGTCCTCAGTGCCCCTTAGGGGGCTGGCATCACATTTTGGGATGTCAGGCTGGCTCGCTTAGCTCCTAACGGGATTTACCTGCTCCGTGAACGCTCCAGTCAGCCTGAATCCCCTGGGAGTTTCGCTGAAGAGTTAATTTAAAGCATGGTGATGACCGTGCTTATTTTCTTTTGATTTCTTTGATACAAGTTGCCATTTACGCCGTGCCTTCGGAGGTTTTTTTCCCCTCGAGCAGCTCGCACGTTTCTTTGTATCATGTGTAAGTATAAGGTTGGTGTTGCGAGAGGTGCAGCACACAACATTAGCGCCGTAGCGATCTGAGCACTTTATCTTCATGAGTAAAGTACCCAGCTGCTCT
Source organism: Daphoenositta chrysoptera (assembly GCA_013397915.1). Lineage (NCBI taxonomy): Eukaryota > Metazoa > Chordata > Aves > Passeriformes > Daphoenositta > Daphoenositta chrysoptera. The sequence continues at coordinate 271,962 of VZRO01006083.1, forward strand.
TGAATTCAACTGAAAAAAATATGCTGCCACTCGTAAGAGCAATACATTTTCAGTTACTAATAACAACTGTTGTCATGGAAACAGCCGGTCCAGCATGAATGTAAGGATTTGCTTTCAGGTCAGTGCTGTATTAGTCAGCAGCCTTTCAAAACCACATCTCCCCAGCACACAAGTCTCCTGTCCAATTTACTCTCTGCAGCACTTTTTCTCCATTGTGAATTACTCCAAATTAATTACATTTTATGACAATTGTGCACGGCTCCTTTTCAACTCCACTCGCTGTATAATTACTTGGAAGTGGTTTATGGAGGCCGAAAGAAAATTTCATAACTATACCCAGTCCAGGTTTGGGAGTTCTGGGGTTTTTTTCAAAAGAGCAGTAAGAGTAGAATAGGCTGGATTATCATTATGATCATTAATGATAATTGGGCAGCAGGCACTTGGGATGTATCCAGGTTCCTGACCATTTTTGGGGTCTGTGGATTAGTTGGAAGGGGCAGTGCAGGGGGTGCAGGCAGCTGGGGAAATGTGTGAGGGTGTGCAGGCTTCCCCTGCTCCGAAGCTCACTTTGAGCTCTGGGGTGGATGGAGGTGAAAGGAATCTGCCCCACCCCAGCCCTGTGGCTCATTTCTGCAATTCCCACCAACCCCACGGACCAGCCGATGTCCTTCAGCTCCAGCTGACCCCATCACAGCCCCAAAAGGCTCCTTCCCCGCTGGGGAAGCAGTGCCAAAGGACACTGGCTGTGGATCTTTCCACCAGAGGAACCTCCAGGCTGGACCTGGGCTCCCACGAGGCACTTTGGGGCTATTCCTCCTGGCTTTCCTAAGTGTCCAACACCCAGAGCTCCCGTTGGTGCCAGCAGGAGGAAGAAGGGTTTCACCCCTTTCTGCAGCCTGATCTGATTCTTCATTAAATGCTTTGCCACTCCCACCAGAGAGAAGCAGCCCCTTTCCAAGTGTGGGCACACCAAGCCTGTGAGACCCTGCTCCTTCTCACGCACCTCTCAGAGCTCCCTCCCACACAGACATATCCCTGCTGTTTCCTCAGAGGGAGAACCAAAATGTGCATTTAATTTCTACCATTCTGGGACAAAACTTGTTGGAAAAATATCCCCAGACAAAGGGGCTGATGCTGCTCCCAAACACCACTGGTGGCTGTGGTCCAGATTTTTCCTGCAGTGAGAAGAGTTTGATTCTTCTTCCTTCACAATCCTGGTCCACCCAGCTTCTTTCCTTGCAGAAGTGCTGCTATCCTTGTCCTTGAGCATTTCCCTTCTTGTTGGTACTTTTAGTTTCCCCCACATTTTTTCCTATCTATCACATCTCTTTTTAGTACCTGAAAATCATATTAACCTGAAATAACCTGAAAACCAAATGAAACCACTTTATCCTTTATTCCAGGGATGGTCAGACAGCCCTGGCTGGAGGGTGAAGTCCTTGCCTTGCTGTGGGGATAACTGCAAGGACATGGGAAAAATAAGCAAGGGGTTGGTAGTTCAGGAAGGTTTTCTGACAAAAGAGGCAGAATCCACTTTTGGGATGAAGGACTGGTTTCAAGGGAGCTGCAGATTTCTGCATTTTGGGGTGGGGTGCTTTGGGACATTTTTTTTAGCGGTTTCCTTAGCGGGGTCCTCTACGGTGGGGACACGTCCCTGCCTTGGAGCCTTGCTGGAGAGCAGGTCCCAGCTCTGCATGGCAGGAGGGAAGGAATAAAGATGAAAAACATCGAGAGCCTCAGTCAGAGCATTCCTGGCAAGCAGTCAAACTTCTCCAAAGGCACAGCTGGAGTGGAGGGCAGGATTTTGAGTCAAAAGCTGCAGAGGGAGGATGGGCTCTGACTCTGGGTCAAGATGCTGCCAGGAGAGAGGGGACAAGAAGGGCTGGAGGGAGCTGATCTCGGAGCAAAAGGAGTTGTTGAACACCTCTGAACCTCCACCTGGTGGTGTGCCCCAGTCCTGCCTCCTTCCCACCCAACCCAGCAAGGCTGAACAGTGGGCACAGTTTTTTAACCTTGAGTGCTATGCACAAAATCAGTCCCGATAATGATAATGGAAAGGGAAGGAGCCTGGCAGAGATTGCTGAGGAAATGTTTCATTTCTGCTTTCACTCCAAGTCCTGCTCACCCAGGTGGAACACACGGTCTCACTGTTTGCCTGTTAACCTGACCCTGACTGATTTATTCGTGGATGCTTCGAGGGGCTGAGGGTCTCCAGAGGTGCTGCTCCCTCATCCCAGGGCATGGGCAGTGCACTGTCCCCAAACCAGGCCGAGCACTTGGTGGATTGGGGCAGCTGGGTCAGATCTGGTTTGATGCTGTTCGAGTGATCTGAACCACAGGAAGTCATTCTGGTTTAAGGGGTCCCCTGTGCTCTCAGCAGTCATCCCCCCACTCTGAATTCATCACCCATCCCAAGGAAATGTGGGTGGCTGGAGCTGCCAGAGAAGATTTTAATGAGAACATTTCAAGCTTTCTCAAGAGCCTTTGCCCAAAGCTGAGATGCACGTCCCACCTGGGAGGTCTCTGCCGCCCTGCCCAGAGGCCATCGCAGCCCCCAGCCCCCCCAGAGCTCTGCTCCTCAGAGCTTTTTCCTTTCTCTGCACGGGCAGTCCAAGCTTTTCAACTTCCCTGGCACTAAAAATAAATAAATGGAGGGTGAACATGAAGGTTTCAGTGCTCAAACTGTAACATTTCCTTCTCTGGGTCGTTGGTCAGAACATCCAGCAGATGCTGCAGTGACCAAGGCCTGAGGGTCTCTCCGTGCCCAGGTATTAAGAGGAAATGAGCTGGATCAGCACCTGCTCAGGAGCTGCTCAGACCCATCCACAGGATGGTGAAGGGTTTAACCTCTAGCTTTTCCCTCTCAGGTATCAGCCTGGGCAGGAATGAAGGTGCCAAACGAAACTTTGGGCTCTTTGTGCTGATTCTGCCAAGAGGGCCCTCGTGTCCTGGCTCAGCACAGCTCCAAAAAGCACACCCAGCCTCCTCTGTGCCATCCTTGTGAAAGCCATCAGAGATGCAGCCAGCTCAAACTCCTGCAGGCTTTGGGCCACCCTGCAGGGGGGATTTTGGTCATCTTTGGGGCAGTGCACAATAAAAGCTTAAAAATGCTTTGCAAACCTTTTGGGAAGAAAACAAAAAAAAACATGGTAAATATTAGACATTATCCCATTATGGAGGCCAGATCCAGCAGGCCATCCAGATTGATGTGAAGCCTTCTCAGAGCTCTGGGTGAGATCCCCAGAGTGCTGGGTTTTCCTGTAAAGTGAAAAGAGTTGTGTGCTTGAGGGGCCAGTGGTGCTCCGAGGCAGCAGGGTGGGATTCTGGCTGGTCTCTCCCACTCCAGGGATGACCTCCCATGTTCAGAGCCTGTTTGGCACCCCAAACATCATATCACTGGTGGAGAGAAACACCTTCAGCCTCCTGGAACTTGCTGCGGCTTTGAAACCTCTTTGCCAGGCCACTGAGCCATGGAGGGAGGCTGGTCCCAGGAGATATTTAATAAATAAAGTTTGGAGACTTAGAAAGCCCTGCTCATTCCTGTATTCTTGTTTACTCACAGTACTCAGGCCTTTGTCAACCATACATGAAGCAATCTGGTATAAAGCGTTGGAAACTGAAGGCTCTAAAAGGCCTCTCCTGGAATTATGTAAGATCCGTTTCAGGCTGTCCAAAATCTTTCCACAAAGCAGTCAAAAGCAGAAGGAAAAATTAACCTAGAAAATACAACCAGCATGCCTCCCCCTCAGCCAGGAGACCTTGCAAGCCAGGCATACTAAGAACCTAAAAACATAATAAGAGCATGACAATAATAATATAGCAAATGAATAAATTAAACTAATACTAATAACAAATATAGCAAATAATAAAACAAATATAATAAGAGCATGAGAGTCATCCCAAAAGGGTTGGGACACCCAAATGCCCCAACAGGCTCAGCCAGACCTGCCCTTGTCACCTCTCAGCTGTGCCTGGCACTTCTCTGCAACACCTGGGCCTTTCCTGCCGAGGTATCCCTCGAGTTGGGGAAGACACAGATTGTATTCATAGCCCACTACATTCTGCCTTTTTATTATTCTGTTATACCCTCTGAAAAGTGTGTCCTGTGCAGGGTGCAGATGAAGTTTTGCCCTCACCAACACATGGTGCGTTGAAAAACAAGATGACAACAAATCGAGGGCTGGAAGAAGCCTGACTCTTATATAACATACAGAGTGTGCTGATATAAATGAGTCTTCAAAATGATAATGTCCTTCTCCCCCAGGCCTGCTCTGCCGTGGAGTTGGATTTCTGGATCCAGAGTTCCATTTGCAGCTCATTGTGTATGCTGGAGTTTTTCCCTTTTCCCTATTTTTGAATTTGTTTGCAGACTGTAATGGGCCCCTTTCTGGTTCTTCCTCATATCCTTTGAATTGTTTTACAGGAGTGAAATGGAGGTTTTTGATATATTGAATATATTTAATATTTTAATGCTGAGAATTTGCAGGACAGAGCAGAGACTGCCTCTTGCGATAAGCGACATTATTATTGTTGGGAAGAATTCCTTTAAGATTCCATCTTAATCATTCTGCTATTGAAATGGAAGAATAAAGTAATAAATGGTTTGAATAGACTTGATTAAAAAGAATAATTATATTCCTTGTGTGGGTTAAATATATAAACTCTTTGTGGTTTTGCATTCTTCCAGCATTTGCCTGGTAGAACGAGCTTTTCTCTTCAATAAGGACACTTTTCATGTGGGAATGAGAGATTCCCCTTGGCAAGGAGGTTTGGGTCCTCAGTGGCCCCTCACCTCAAGCCAGGCACTGCCCACATTTTCCTGCCCTGCTTTGGGGCCAGATTTCTACCAGAAGTCTTCTCTGACCCCTGGGAGATGCTCCACGTCCTTTGGGATCTTCCCTCTTTCCCTGCCTCTCTGGGGTGCCCCCAGTGGGTCCAGATGCCTCTGCTGGGCTGTGCTCCAAGGAGGACAAAGCCATGGTGCTCCCGACTCCCTGGGGAGAGCACACCCAGGAATTTGGGCAAAAAGGACAAGTTTCCCATTGGCCAAGGCTCCCTTGCCAATGCCAGCAAGGAGCAGAGGGACCAAACCTCTGCCAGGCACAGCCTCCACCTGTCCCCTGGAAGGGACCAGGAAAAGTGCTTCCTTCCTGCTGGAAATGCTGAGACTGGAACACCATGTTGCACCCCAGCTTAGGGGGGAATTCAGCCAAAATCAAGTGTTTCAAGGTGTTTCTTACCAGCGTCCTGGAATTTATGGGGGATGATGCTTCAAGTTAAACATTCTCATGTACCTGCAGTGGTGTGTGCACCTTGCTGGGGTGGGAGAGCCCTTCCTCCTGGTGGAGCGTCCTTCTGCACCTCAATTCCCCACTCATGGCATCCCAAACCTCAGTTTTCTGCTGACAGCATTCCAGAGAGATGCACACAACGGGCCAAAATCCCCGTGCCATCGAATCCACATTTCCTGGAGGAAGCTGCTCTTCCAGAATTCACCTTCAATCCAAAAATCTCCTTTTAGCCCTTGCAGTGTTGGGTCTCACAGGTCTGCCCTCTCCTTTGGTGCTTGAAAACTTTTCTTAGGGAGGAAGACTTTGCTTCCAACCTACATTTTCCTTTCCCCTCACGTCAGAGTGGCTGCCTGCTTCCCCCTTCCCCTGCAGATGTGATCATAGATGCTATACTACTAAGGCTTCATTATTTTTACAAAAATCTACTCCAGTACAGTAAGAAGTGTTATAAATAATTAAAGAAACACTAGAGTTGTCAAAATAAATGAACAAAGTACACTTTGAGATGCATGCTCTTGGCTTATTTGGGGTTTGCTCAGTTGGCAGCTGAATTTCAGAATTCAGTCCCTGGAAATACCCAGCAGAAATGCAACCAGTGAGGTTCGGCCATCCACCAACAAGGAACCTTTGTCTTTCCCCCCAGAGCCATCTAGGAACAGGGCTGGACATCAAATATCATGTGTAAAACACCAAGCTCCAGTCCCCTCTTGGCCTTTCCAGGGAAAACCAGGACCAAAAATGCATCCAACCATGCATCCAGAAGTTAGCAAGACCACTTGTATGGCCTGCTTTGTGTGATGCTAATGTTCCAAGTGAATGCCTCATTGCTCTGCACAATAAACCTTCTTCTCTTCATTCAATGCTCTTTTCCAGAAGGTCTTCTTTGTCTCCATGACGACAAATAAATTGCTTCTTGTTCACTGAAATCTGCTAAAAAGCTCGTTATTAAGCTAATGTGCCCAGGGTGACAACGAAGAAGAGGAAGACAGTCCTGCTCCAGCAAAGGATGCTTTTCTTCTTGGTTTCCCATGTGGACACCACTTCTCTGGGCTCTCGGGATGGTGCTGCTCTCATTTGCTGTCAGAGATGCTTCAAAAAATCGAAGACATTTGAGAGAGAGGAGAAAAAACTCTTGAGTGTGAGCCAAAGACACTGATAATTGTCTGCCTGCCCTTTCCATCTGCCTCTCTGCCTACTGCTGTGCTCCTTCCAAGCACACTGAACCTTCCATCCCGGGTTTGTTCTCGCCTGCGGCACACGCAGGTCCCGGCGGTGTCCCCAGGGCTGGGGTGTCACCAGCGTCCTCCTCCCCATCCCCTCCAGGCTGCTGCCAAGGGGACGGGCCAGCACGGGGAGGGGACATGGAATGAAGGGGTTGTTGGGGCTCTGGCAGGCTCTGAGCGAGCTCTGCTCCGGGTTCTCCAGGTCTCCAGCACTTCGCCTTGGAGAAGGGGCCTGGGAGCCACTGTGAGATTCCACAGGGCACGGGCAAACCTCAGGAAACCACAAAGGAGCTGCTGGTGGCTTCTCATGGGTTGCCAACACCACTTAGCATTTCAGTGTTCGCCTGCTCCTTTCCCAACCACAGCAATTTTCACCATTTCTTGCTCTCCCCACAATCCAAAGTGCTGAGAGGTCCCGTGAGAGTAAACGGTGAGAGCTTTCATGTGGTTGCTGTCACTAGGGAAACCACTTCCTTGTGATTCACATGTTCTCTGAGCCTCTCTCTTCGTTCCCCTCTGCATTCAGAAAGGTAGTGCTGTGCTGGTACACGTCGGGGGGATGGGGCAGGGAACAGGCAGAGGCAGCAGGAAAATGGGTGAAGATGCAATTGATTGCAGGGTTTTGGGGAAAAAAAAACAGCACTGTGCCAGGGTAGGGTAGAGCTCATCATTAGGAAAGAGTAAATATTCAGAACTGGCAAAATAACCCCAAACTGACTCAATGTGACAGTCCCACCAAAAAAAAAAAAAAACAACAAAAAAAAAAACCCCCAAAAATAGAAGGCCTTTTCTCCTCTTCTGGTATTACTTTCCTTTTCCCTTCGACCTGATCACAAAGGAGCTCATCATTAAGACAGGCAGACAAATGACCACCATTTCTCTTCTCTTCCCTTCCCAAGTGGAAGAGCCTGGTGGGAGGTGCCCTCTGCCCACCCAGGTAAGAGGGTCAGGAGAGGGAGGTTTGCCCAGCAGGTCAGGGGGGGCAGAGACACCGGGCTGGGGTGTGGGACAGGGCTGCTGGAATCAGCTGGGATGAGAAACAACAGCCAGGCAGCAGAAACACAAGGTCTGGAGAACATCCCAAAGCTCACACAGAATCACAGAATGGTTTAGGGTGGAAGGGACATTAAAGCCCATCCAGAGCCACCCCTGCCATGGCAGGGACACCTTCCACTGTCCCAGGGTGCTCCAAGCCCCAATGTCCAGCCTGGCCTTGGGCACTGCCAGGGATCCAGGGGCAGCCACAGCTGCTCTGGGCACCCTGTGCCAGGGCCTGCCCACCCTCACAGGGAAGAATTTCTCCATATATCTGACCTAAATGTACCCTCCTTCAGCTTAAAGCCATTTTTCCTGGGCTGTCACCACCAGTCCTTGTCCAAAGTCCCTCTCCACCTTTCTTGGAGCCCCTTTAGGCACTGGAAGGGGCTCTAAGCTCTCCCTGGAGCCTGCTCTCCTCCAGGCTGAACAGCCCAAACTCAGTGTGGCTCCATGTACTGGAAGATCAGAGCCCAGGAACACAGGGGAGACCTGAAAGCCCCTGGTTATTCCATTATCTCAGCCTCCAGGCTGTGGCCAGGATAAAGAGCTGCAGAAATGGATGCTTTCTTCAAGCACAAATAAACACACTTATTCTTGCTTAAAAGAAAAATATTACCATCCTTTGAATTAAGAGAAAAATTTTTAATGGAGGTTACTTCTAATCTAAACCCAGTTTACCATTTTTATTAGTTTTTGCAAAACATATTTTCATTTAGAGGAAAGTGGTGATTTAGGGGAGGTAGAAGAATGAAACCTGAACTCAGTCAATTCCTGGTGTGCTCCAAGCATGAGAGAAGCCAGCAGGTCTTTGGAAGGGCCCCCATGCAGAGCTGGGATGGGAATATCCATGCTGGAGCTTCATCCCATCCGTGTTTCTGCTCTATCCCTCACCTCCCTCTGCACCACCTCGCTGAAATCACGTCTGTGCTGCCTCAATTTGCTGCCCCACAAATTGAGTTAACATTCCAATCCCTTTTATAGCCATGGAAGGTGGGTGCTTAAATCAAATGAAGATGAATATATTTGTTGACACATAATTGTTTTCTTTAGTAATTGCACTCAGGTCTCTTTATATCTGATCGTTAATGCTGGGCGAGGATTGTTTGTGAAATGTCTCATTGTTTCTGATGAATCCTATGAAAAGTGACATTCCTGATTATTTTGCCACGCAGGAGATTACACCAGGCTCCACTGCTAAGCAGTATTGATAGACCCTGTGCTGTCTCTTACTGTTTAGTTGCTACCAATAGATCAGAACTTGGTTTCTTCACCTTGTGCTGAATCTTTTATCACATGCAAATACGAGAAAAGAGCTTTGGATGTGGCAGCTTCCCAGGGGTGTCAGGTGGAGGAGTGAAGATGTTGGTGCTGCTCCAACATGGGGCTTGAGGAGGGGGTCCTGAACACCTTCCTGGTGTTGGGAGCAAGGTGTCACCACCCATGGTGGCAGCGGGGCATGGGCGTCCCCAGCATTCCCAGCTCCTTGTTCTCTCCTGGAATGTCAGTCTTTTCTGCTGCTGGTGGGAGGCAAAGGGCTTGGCAGAGGCATGGCCTGATCCCAAAAGGGAGATCCCAGCGCCTGCCAAGGCTGGAATTACAGCTGCCTGACCCGAAATGCTGTGAGCAGGAGGTGACAGAAAAGTGGCCGTGATGTATTTCATGTCTGAGGGCTGCTGAGCTCTGAGATCCCAATTTCCCGTGACAAACCCGCAGCCAAAGGGAGGACAGAGGCAGGGGAGTGTGAGGGGGTAGGAGGGCAGGATGTGCCCCACCCCAGGGGACAGGGACACGCTCCCTGCAGCCCTGGTGGCGTGGAGCCTCCCACGTGTGCCATGGTGGCAGCATCCGGGGACAGCATCCCATGGGCAGGCAGCAAAGGCCCCTGATGCCAAAAATCTCAGCCCCAGCCCAAAGCCAGGCTGGGAGAAGGAAGGTGCTGAGTGGTCAGGAATCTCAAAGCTCAGGCTGGAGCATTCCCAGTGCTCCCAGAAACATCGGGCTGGGGGAAGCCCCAGGGGCCACCGGGGGTGGCAGTGGCTCCAGGCATCCCGGGGGATGCCCAAAAACCTCAATCATCCCGGGGGCTGCCCAAAAACCTCGGGGCCTGCAGGAAGAGGTGAGGGATCAAAGAAGGAAAGCGAGAAGAAGCACACACACGCCTCTGCACCCCCCCTAGCCTAATTGAGCTAATTAATTTAGCGAAGATACAGCGCTCTGTAATTTGCCTAATTCAGTGAGAGGAGAGGCAGCAGCAGCCGGTCCTGCTCCCCTGGATCCTCTCCTGCTCCTGCCAGGGGCTCGGCACCCCGGGGTGCTCTGGAGCCCTGGCAGCTCCCACCAGTCACACCAGTGCTCAGCACCAGCAGAATCCATCCCCTGAGGAGCTGCAGCTGAAAATCCCATAAACATTCCCCATGGCTGCAGTTCCCAGCCGGAATGGAGTGACTCCAAACCCAGCCTCTGATTTCAGGAGCAGTTAAACCTCCTCTGCTCTTGCTTGTTTATTCTCCCAGTGTTAGGGTCCCCTTCCCGCTGTGATGAGAATTCTCCTGGATAAGGGGTTTTGCACAGATTCCCCTCTTCCAGAGGCTGCTTTCCTGCCTTTCTGGCTTTTGTCTCTCTCTCTTAATGAAGATGTTGTGTGCTCATCGCTGAAGTGGTTCTGGATATGGATGAAGATGTGGAAGTGCCATAATAGGAGACTGAAGTGAACAGGCCACTGCAGGTTGATGAGGAACCATTAAAACCCCTCTGGTGCCCGGCCCCGGCGCAGGAACGGGAGGGACTTCTACGCTGAAATGGAATGCAAAATAAAAATTGCATCGAGCTGAGGTCATTTTTTGCATGATGTATCTTGGGAAAAGAGGGGTTTCTCTTCTTTCCCTGAGATATTCAGAAATTCAAAATAAAAGCTTTTCATTGAGGTGAGCAGCCTGGCAGAGCAGCACAGGCAGGAGCTGAGAGCGCTGTTAATTTTGCCTTGATTTATTTTTTTTCTCCCTATCTGGCAATCTTTAGGAAGAAAAAAAATCTTGACATTTTTGTTTCCTTATTTGCTTGTCTTCTCAATATGTCAGGAAAGAGACAAGATTATAACACAGTCCCTGATTGCAGCAGACACGTATTTGCCATCCAAACAGGTTTTCCCCTTTTAATGTAAGCTATTAGCCCAAGTTATTACTATAAATGTAGCAAACCCCATCTATTTTAATCAGCTTGTTTATGAGCATCCTTCCATTCCCAAATTGCACAGGAGCTCTCCTGCTAAATACCCCTTTCTTTTTCAGGTAAGATAATTTCTGGGACAAAATGTCAGGGAGCTCAACACATCCCTTCAATTACTGCTGTACAGATTTTCTCTGAGCTACTGGACAATAAGTAGCTTTCAGGGAAGCATTAAGTAGATTTGCCCTCAAGGGTTTGCATTTCAGTGGAGTGACAGTTATTTTTGTAAATACAAAATAAAAAAAAAAAGGAAAGAAAAGAAGGAAAAAACAGACATATGCCTTCCCCCAGCTCCAAGAAAATAGACAGACACGGGCTAGACAACTGCTTATTATCTGAGAACCTCGAATCAGATACGAAAACCAGAGTTTCTAATGTCTTCAAATGTCACAGCATTATGATTTATACCAGAACACAGTGTACCATGCTTCATTACAGAGAAAAAAATAAAGAAAAATTGAATTACCCAACTAATGTCTTCCCCTTTTTTTTTTCAGACTACTCTGAGGATATAAAATCCATCATTAGTTGTTTTTAAGCTTGTCTCTAATGATGAAAAAAATAATGGGGCATGAAACTCAGACTTAACAAAACAAAAATACAAAACACAGCATTTTACAGACTTTACGTAAACATAATGTGACAATGCACTTCCTTTCATTCTCTGCTATGACAGTTAATTCCAGACCAGGAAAACTGTCAAAAATGTTTAGTTCTGCTTGGGTTGAGTTAATTACAGGCCCTGGGGCTGTGTTGACTTTCTCCTGCTAATGGCACTGTGCTACAGGTAAAAATCCATTTGCAAGAATGTTTTCAGAGCTACAGATCTAATTTACTGAATATCAAATATTTATGCCATTGCAATTAAAGTGACAACGTTCCACCCCTCTTCAGCGTACAAGCTCGGGCTTTTTAATAGAATTTATTATACAGTAAACATTTGGTAAAAAGTTTTGCTGGAGCTTATAATGTGAACGCTTTGAATATTTTATTGATTTTATTTCTTTTGCACTCTATCCCTATCAATGCTGGAACGTTATGAACTTCTGCAGCACATAAAAGACCATTTTTTACTGTCAGAGGCAGGGAAGCTCACGGATAAAGGCTGGGACTGAGGGATGGAGCTGTGCTGTCACTGTCACATGAGGAGCAAGAGGAGGGACAGCGGCAGGGAGGGACAGAGTGCCAGGCCAAATCTGCCAAGGCAGGCGTTGGAGCACAAAGGAAATGAATTTTCTCGTTGGATAAGTGGGTGAGGGGATTATTCCTGGTTTCTCTCCACGATCAGATCCGTCAGCACGGGGAGCCCAGGGCCACCCCTGCCATAGCCACGGGCAGAGGGAGCAGGGCAGGCTCGGGGAGCACCTTGGAAGCCTCAATGAGGCTCTGCTGATGGTGGAGGGTGCCCAGGGCACTGCAGGGGTTTGCTTTTCCTTTGCTGGTTTGGGTTTTGTGAGCAGAGATCAGGCTGTGAATTCTGCACATTCCCTGTCTCCATCCCCGTCCTCACCAGGACAACATTTGCCCATTGTTTGGCTCTGATACTACAAACCTTGTCAGTAATTTTTTTTTTTCATGTGAAGGATCTGACAAATCTGCTCAGGCTTATTTGCTTCTGCTGGAGGTATTTTTATTTGCAGGGAGAAAATCAGCAACAAAAAAAATATTGTTTCTGAGCACGTGTTTTAAAAAGCCACGTTTGGTTAAGATCCTAAACACTGCCTGCAGAGAAAAGAGCTGTGCAAAAGGGAAGTAAAGAGGGTGAGGGGCCACCAAAATTGCCTGTTCTGCCTTAGGAGCAGCATCCAGGCTTGCCCTGGTGGGTGGCCCTCAGCTGCTGGATTAGGGAACATAAAATCATAGAATTATGGAATCATAGAATGATTTGGGTTGGAAAGGAAATTAAAGATCACCTAGTCCTGCCCCCTGCCCTGGGCAGGGACACCTTCCACTAGACCAGGTTGCTCCAAGCTCCATCCAGCCTGGATCTGAACACTTCCAGGAGGTATCACCCTATCCTGTGGCTCTCAGTGACTTGCTCTCCATGAATTTGTGCCAGCGCCTCCTGACCCTGCTGGCATCACCTCCTTGGGACTGCCAGCTCCAGCAGTCTGCTGGGAACAGCAGGGCTCTGACTGGGTTTTAAACCAATCCCCCACCAGCTTTACAGAATTCCCCTTGAGCTGCTCTGCAGCTCCTTGCTCTCTGCACAGCTCTGGTGTGCTTTTCCCTCGTTTTCAGGCAGTTCCCTTTTTGAACAGAAGCACACACGTGACAGGGACATTCTCCTGCTGCCCTCACTGCCAAGCCTGACCAAGAACAGGGGATGCCACACCAGCACCTTCTGCATCAAGACTAAACCAGACCAGCTTTGCCCCTCCCAGGCTGTAAGGCCGATCCCTCTGGGACACAGATTTTGTCATGTCCAAAAGTAAAATCTCTGTAATGCAACCACTGACCTGGCCCGTATGTGGGCAGCTGACATTTCCCACCATCACCACCTGGCCTAAACTTGCAGCTTTGCTCATCCCACTCAATCTTTCCCCACCACTGTGAGGGTAGAGCCATCCTGCAGCACATTTTTCTTATTAGACCTTGGATTTTCCACCCACAGGGATTCCCTCGGGCTCCTCTTTCCACCTGGTGTTTTAATGATGCTCTTCCTTCTATTGTCACACGTCCTGCCACCCTCCCACCATCCTGCTGTGCTCCCATCATGACAGCAAAGCACCAGCTTCATGGATTATCCTCCCTCACCAGGGCTCCTGGGTGCCCACGGGGCTGGGATCAGTGGTGATGCCAAGCAGGTGGCCTCATTCACCTCCCTCGTTCATGGTAATTTTGGTGTCCAACTGGTCCTTTTGGAGGTGCATTGAGCTACATCCGCCAAGCCAAAGAGGACACCTGAACCAGGCACTCTTCCTCCAGCTGTCCCCAGGCTAAATATGCCCCTAGAACCCCTTGGGCCACATAAACCATCACCTGGCTCTGCCAAGGTTAAGGTGCAGACCATGCCTCCTCTCCTGGATCCTCACCTCCTGCCTCTGCCCCATCTCTCCTCTGTGCACCACCACCTCACCATCCACCAACCCTCCTGATCCTGCCTGTCCAGCAGTTTTGGGATCACCCTCGGTATCCCTGAGGGAGCTCTGCAGCAGTCCTGGGGTTCAGCCCCTGCCAAGCAGACTGTGTTGAGCCTCCCAGACCAATCTTTGTACTCCCGCCTACACCACTGCTACCAGCACGGAGCTCAGCAGCTGCCAGTAATTACCTGGATTTTTCCCGTCCCCTTTGTACCCAGCAGAAAAATGCTCAGAGTCTGTACCACAAACCAGTTCTGCGTGTTCTAACAATGCCCCATCCCTGCAAGTGTCCCAGGCCAGGCTGGATGGGGCTCTGAGCAACCTGATCTAGTGGAAGGTGTCCCTGCCCATGGCAGGGGAGAGGGACAAGATGAGCTTTAAGGTCCCTTCCAACCCAAACCATTCCATGATTCCATGAATAATTGCATTTCCCAATTCCACCACTGAGGTCTCCTTGTCTTGCAGAATTCTGTGCTGTGGGAGCATTTTTGATGTAAGAAGAGCCTGGAGGGGAACTCAGCTTCCTGAAATCCTCTCCTGCCATTGATTTCCTTCTTCTCCAGGTCTTACAACTTTCCCCATCGGAGCCAGGCCTGCTGTGTGACATCCCTGCAGACCTCAGGCAGGAGCTGCTCCCCTGAGCCCCCCATTAAGCCTCTCTCGTGGCAGGAGAAAACAAGTGCAGGAGAGAGGGAGGTCACCAGGAACGTCACGCTCTGTGCAATAAATTGAGCAGCCCCTGCTCCTGGGGAACACCTACCTGCCTCTTGGGCTTAGATTAACTTCCAGTCTCTTGAAAGGAGGGGTTAAAATCACTCTCGGGCAACCCTGCCCTCATTAAACCAGCTAGGTGAGAAATACCTGGCAGCAGAGGAGCAGCCTGCAGCCCCTGGAGCCCCTGGAGCTCTGCTGTGACCTGGCTGTTCCACTGCTGCCTTTGTCCTGCCCTGCCTCCAGGCAAGCTCTGCCCCTCAGCCCATGCCCAGGGCACCTTCAGGCCTGCAGGACCAGGACAAGAGAAAAGTCAAGTGGGTGGGAAAACTCTCCTGTGCTGAGTGGAGAAAGAGAAGGGAAGGAAGGTGACACAGCAGCGTGGCATTGCAGGGGCTACAGGCAGGGGTGAGATGTCCTGTCTGCCAAATCCTGCAGGATGCTCCCTGATCCTGAGCTCACAGCTCCCTCCTGGAGCTGGTCAGCTGACGAGGAAGCTCTCTGCCATCCCAATGCCAAGGCTGTGTCAGGGATGGTCAACCTAAAGAGCTCAAGTTTAAGCCAGGATTTCTAACCATGAGACAAGAAGAGGAAGAGTTGGGATGTATTAGGAATATCAATATTAGGGAAAGGTTCTTCCCCAGAGGTGCTGGCACTGCCCGGGCTCCCCAGGGAATGGGCACGGCCCCGAGGCTGCCAGAGCTCCAGGAGCGTTTGGGCAGCGCTGCCAGGGATGGACAGGGTGGGGCTGTTGGGGGGTCTGGGCAGGGCCAGGGGTTGGATTGATGATCCTGTGGGTCCCTCCCGGCTCAGGACATCCCCTGATTCCACGGTTCTGTGTTCCCCAGCATGGGGGCACATTTGTGCCTGCCTCCAGTTGTCCTGCCTGTGCAGCTGGGATGGAGGGGGCACAGCACATGGGACCCACAGCCACCTGCAGGGGGACAGCGAGGGGACAGCAGTGCCACAGACATCTGGAGAGCCCAGCCAAGTCCTCACAGAGCCAATGACACCACACCAGAGCCATTCACACCCACAGCATCAGCGTCTGCTGCCCACGGGCACGGTCCCCTCGGGGTGAGGGTGCTCAAAGAGTGCCCGGCTCTGTCCTGCCAGCCCGGGGCTCTGCAGTGCCACCACGGGGACCCCCGTGCTCTGCCAGCCCTTCCAGCCACTTGACCTTCAGCCTCCTGCCTCTCTGCACACCCAGCACAGGCACTAATCACTTCAAACCCCAACTGCTGTCGTGTCTTATTGCTTAAACACCAGCTCTGCCAGCTGCACATTTACATCCTCAGCATTGACTCAGCTAATGTAGCTGTCATTTAAGCACCAGTGATCTGCCAGAAATAATACTGGGTACAGCAGCTTTCGAGGGTCGAGGCTCGGGGTTTTTGCTTGCAGGGAGCAGTCCCTGGATGTCCCAAGGAGGGCTTGTGGCAGCTCCCACCCATGGACATTCACAGGATGCAGGTGAGCAGCAGGGCCTCACTCTTTGTCAGGGAGCTGGTCCACAGCCCCTGCAGCCCTCCTGGGAGGGACTATAGGTGAACACGAAAAGATGTGGGACGAGTTCTGTTTGGAGGGGTTGCCAGGGTTCAGGGTTGGGGTGAGTGTGGTAGGATCACTGGGATGGGATGTGAGCAGAGGCAGAATTCCTGATGGACAATTCCTGAAGGTGGAAACCTGCTCTGATCTGAAGGCAGCTGGCTGTTGAAAGCTGCTGTGGAAGCTGCTCCAAGCATGGACTGCTCCAACACAGCGCTCACAGGAGTTTGTTCTCTCCATCCCACCCCTCTCCTCTCCACCACGGTGTCTAGGATTGGCTGAATAGAGCTGGGGGCAGCACAGCCTCTGGAATGAGGCAGAGGAGAGAATGACAGGCTTTACAGAAGGATCCCATCCGGGAAAAGGGCCTCTGCATGGACTCAAACTCCCTCTGACTGCATCCCTAACTGTGGAGGTCACATCCTCCAGGGAACCTACCAAGCTCAGGAGCTACACCAAACCTGCCCCAGAGCTCAGACTCCCTCCTTCCAAGCTTTCTCACCTCTGGCTGTCCCAGTACATCCTGGGAGTCGAAACCACACACTGGTGGCACAAAGGGGATTTCAGAGAGCACACCTGGAGGTGCCACGGCCACACGGACATCCCTTGGATGTGAGATCAGAGCTGCTGTGAGAGCCTGCCCTTCCTGGCAGCAGTGCTGGTCCCTGTGCTGCAGGGCTGGGCCTGGAGGCTCCTCCCGAGCTGCTGCCAAGGGGAGAGCTCATGTTCTGCCTTTGTCGCTGCCTTGTTCCCATGAAAGTTTAATGCACCTGCTCTCTCTCCCTGGAAGTGAGATGCCTCCCGTGTCCCCGCACGGTGCAAAAGCCAGGCTGGGGAGGATGAACCCTGCCTTGCCTTCCCAGCCCCTGGATCCAAGCAGCACAGCGGAGATCAGAGAAAAGATCTTTGGCTAAATCCTCCCCACAGGTGGGGCGTGTGTGTAACAAGGAGGTCCAGCAATGGTACTTAAACAATCGGGGCCAGGGCTCAGGGGAGCTTGTCCGAGGTCTTACTGTGCTTGAGGAAGCAGGCAGACATAATGAAATCTTTCATTCGTCAGTAAATGTCACTGTATGAAGTGTAATTAATGGATTTACCAGCGCTGGATGTAGCCCAAACTGAAATATAAGCACTGGGGGAGCCGGCTGGGAGCAGTGTCCTCTACACCACTTAATTATAAGGTCACTGCTGGAGCAGTGGGAGCTCCACACAGAGCAAGGCTTGGGGGAAATCTTGCCAGCTCGGAAATTTTCTCCAGCAAAATGATGGCTTTTCGTGGCAAGGGAGCAGAGTGTGAGTGCTGCAGGCAGGCCCTGAGCAGGGGGTGGTGCTGGGCTGCGGGCAGAGCTGGAGGGGCTGGCAAACCCCTGGGATGGGGCTGCAGGGCTGCCAGGGCCGGGCAGGGCTCTGGAATGTGGGTGTGGAGTCACCCAGCCTGGCACCCAGCCTGCTCCCAGCGCTGGGCACGAGTGGGGATGTCTGCACTTGGCATCAGATCTTGTGTCCCCCTGGGGGTTTTCCCGCTGGCCCCTCCATGGGTGTGCTGGTCTCACTGCCCTGCAGGTGGATAATAAATCTCGGAGCTGCCTTCTCAGGCTTGGGAGAGAGGGCACCTCAGTTCCTCCGTGCCAGCAGCATCCTGCCGTGCTCAGCCACGTTCCCAGCGCCCCTCCTCTCCTCCACCAAAGTTCCTCGGGCAGAAAGTGGGGAATATCAGCACAAAAGTGTTTTCCTCCCCAGCCTGCCTGCATGGGGCTGCACTGTGGACACTTCTGGCTCCCAAAACACTCTCTGTGACCAAATACATTTCCACTTCTGTCCTGGAGGGATTAAGATCAACCCCTTGCAGCTGAAGGAGCTTCATACATGAAAATGAATCTTGTGCACAGAGCCAGGCAGAGCTGCTCTTCTCAAGATTATCCTTCAGACTAAATGTCCTTGCACTCAGGGTGTCCAGCAGAAGGTCTCACCCTGGTTTTTCAGGTGCCACCTTGCCACCAGAGCCTCCAGCTGTTTAAAGGGCAGCCTTGAAGTGCAGGTAGCTCTTCTCCTGGGACAGGCACCCTCCTTGGGGGGGCCTCATGTCTCCAGCTGGAGAATTTATTCAGCCAGGACATAACTAACTCCCAACCCTCCAGCAGGAATGGATCTCCAGTTATTCTGCTATGAAAATAATAAAGAATGGCCAAAAAAAGCCTGGCAACGGGCAAGAGGCAGGGGCACGAGTCTCCCATAACGTGTTCCCCTCCTGACGGGGATGTGTGCTCTCTGCAGCGTATTTCAAAAAACCCCAAGCCCATTATGAGGAACAATCAGCAGCAGATTTTAATAGATGCATTTTGCACTCAGCTGTCACCATCTGTGTTTCCCCATTAGAAATGCAGAATGAAGGAGCTGCACAATTACAGCGGGGAGGGCCTGGGAGGCCCAGCAGGGCTCAGAGGGCAGCCAGCCCTGCTCTGCTCCTCCCGGGGAAACCCTGCCCCTCCAGCACGGCAGCTGCAGCTGGGACCGCTGCTTGTGCCCACCCTGCCCACCCCGTGCCCCAGGAGGGTGTTCCCGGGCGTGGGGCATCATCCTGTGTCCTGCCTGGCCTGGTCAGAGGTGTGCAGGCTGGGGGGAGCCCCAGCTGGGGCACGGGGGACCCCAGCCCCAGGGTGTCACGCAGAAATGGTGCACATGAGACAGCTCCAAAGGCCGAGCTGGGGGTGCTGCCTGCGTGCCCAGACCTCAGAGGGTTCCTGTGCACGCTCCCACAGGCTGGGGAAGGCACAAAGCAGGAACTGGGGCTGCCCAGAGGAAGCTGTGCCTTTCCCTGCAGCCTTTCCCTGCCTCCAGGAGGGTCCAGAGGGCACCTGGGGGCACCTGGGGGCACCTGGGGGCACCTGGGGGCACCCTGCCCAGCCCCTTGCGTGGGCACCCCTGGGCACCCGGACCTGCACCGAGCTGCCAGGGGAGGATGGGGAGTGTGGGGCTGCCTGGGCTCTGCCTGGGCTGGGAGAGCCCGGCTGGGGAGAGGGGAATGGCAGAACCCTGGAATATCCCACCTTGGAAGGGACTCCTATGGTTCAGCAAGTCCAACTCTGTACCCTGCACAGGACACCCCACCAGATCCCACCCGTGGGGCACAGGAGCAGCCCCCAAAACAGCCCAAAGCATGTCCAGAGGGAGAAGAGGAGATGCAGCTGTGCCTTGGAGATGCCCAGACACGAAGTTGTTCCACCCCCATGGGATTCTGCAGAGGGCCCGAGCTGGAGGAACCTGGCAGGATGTGGGAATCCACGAGCTGGCAGGATAATTACTTTTTTAATCAAGTCTTTTTCAAAACATCTAATTTTATTACTTTATTCTTCCATTTCAATAGCAGAATGATTAAGATGGAATCTTAAAGGAATTCTTCACAATAGTAATAATGTCTCTTATCGCAAGAGGCAGTCTCTGTCTGCTCCGTCCTGCAAATTCACAGCATTTGAATATTAAATATATTCAATATATAAAAAAAAAAATCCATTTCAGTCCAGAAAAATAATAAAGAAGAGAAAAAAGAAATCCACATGCAACAGAAAATTTTCCCTCTTTCTGCTGAAAAAAATTAAAATTAAATAGCTCCCAATTCTTTTCCCCTCCAAACTGCCTTCTCCAGGAGGGAGGCAGGAGAGATATCCTGCTGGAAAATGAACCTTTCCAGAGCTCTGATCCTACAGAAGCCACCCAGGATGGGCTGCGTGGTTTGGAGGAGGAGTGAGCTGGGCTGGTGACTCCCAACGTGGTGGCTTAGGAAAGCACCTCCATCAGATTCTGAGGCTGATGCAGGGAGGAGGATGCCAGCCTGGTCCCCAGCAGTTTTGGGATGCAGGGAGGAGGATGCCAGCCTGGTCCCCAGCAGTTTTGGGATGCAGGGAGGAGGATGCCAGCCTGGTCCCCAGCAGTTTTGGGATGCAGGGAGGAGGATGCCAGCCTGGTCCCCAGCACTGCTTTGGGACCCCAGCTGGGCTGCTGTTGCCATGTCAATGCTTGATTTGATCACAAGAAGAGGCAGTGTCATCTAAATTTGGGGGCCATCAGCATGGTCCTGAGTAACACAGGCTGTGTTTGCATCCTTGTTTTTTCCAGGAGAGCAAACGGTGAAAGGAAAAGTCGTGGTGCAAGTGGAGAGGGGAGGGGGGTGACAGTGGCAGGAATGTGCTTGCAGTGTGATTTCGGGTTGTTTGTGACAGGTCAGACCTAAACTCACCTTTCAGAGCTCGGGCTGGAAAAGGAAAAACCCCAAAGCCTTGTTTTGAGAAAGTGCCCACGGAAATAAGATAAAATGTTGGAAATAAACACAGATGACCCTGAGCTACTGTCTCATTCCAAAAGCATGCATGTAATTTCCTAACTTGTTTTGCTTTGCTTTGCTTTCTAAAGGAAAGAGGTAAAAACAAATTCTCCTGTGTCAAACATCCTTTGGATGATTTCCCTTCCTGCCCTGATTCTGTCGGGATCTGCAGCAGGAGCTGCTGTGTAACAGTCCCAGGCCTTCCCTGGGACAAAGCCCACGTCTCCATCACCTGGTGCCTGCGGTGAAAGGAGATGGAAACAGCACCAGAGTGATCAGCAGTGCTTGTTTGCCTCATTGTCCTACTGCAATAATTAAAATTTCCTCATAACAGCCATAAATAGATCATTTTCTTTCCTTACAATCATTCCCTCACTTTTTCTCTCCATGTCTATCCCAGTGACTCGTGCTGTCTCACAGGTTCCTCTTTGGGAAGTGCTTCAGGGGTGTCTGGGGCCTCTCCCGTGCTTTTCCTTCAGCTGCTCCATGCAAATCCCGGGGAAGCTGGCACTGCCCTCCCACACATCCATCCTGCAGGCCAGCCCTGCCTTTGGCACCCAGCACTGGCGAGCTGCCTCCAGGAGCTGGGTCTGGCATCAACATCCCCTCACGAGACCACGGCCCAGCCCAGGCAGCCTCACCCCTGGCAGGACTGACCGGAGGTCTGAGGGACAGTCCCACCCCCAGCCTCGGGGACGTGGGATGGCAAACAGCACCTGAGTGACCAGCAGTGATTTGGGCACTTGTCCCTTGTGATTTCTCACCCCGGGTCACTCCTGGCCCGGGGATGTCCCTGCAGCAGCCCCTGCCAGCAGCCACCCAGGGCACTGCTCGTGGCAGCCTGGCACAGGAACCTCAGGCCTTTTCCAGAGCTCAGAGTGTCCTGCTGCTCCAAATTAACCTGGGCTGAGGATCCAAGGCTCTGGAAGGGTCGAGGATAACAGAGGTGTTGGACTGCAGGAGCAATCCTCAACAAAATCGAGTTTATTCCTGTGGTGTCCCATGGACAGGTTCAGCTCAAGGAATCTGCCTGGCTTTTCTGTGCCTCAGTTTCCCCATGAGCAGAAAGGTGTTTTCCATGATCCCTGAGGTACCACTTCCCTGGATTGCCTGCAAAAGCAGCTGTGGGGAGCCTGGGGGTGCACATCTGTTTGCCACCAGCCCCCCAGACTCTTCCCCACACACAGCATGAACTTTGGGGTCACGATGCTCTGGTAAGAACCACTCCCCTTCCAGCAGGTAACACAGCAAGCTGCCTACAATAGCATTTTGTTCCTGAGGTGAGCCCTGGGTTTGGATCAGTTACCCAATGACAATTCTCTAATGGTTTCCCCTCTGCATCGATACTCCTTCAGATGAGTAATTTTAAATTGATGTCTGTCTCTAATAGACTTTCCTCAGTCTCCCCTCACACGAGCTGCCTGAGCTGCTGCTTAGAGATTAAAATCTACTCGAGCCTGCCCAGCAGCAGTTCATCAATGACAGTTGTTTCATCAGTTGATGCAAACCCACTTAAAATAAATTCTAATTAAACCAGAAACTGAAATCATACATTTTTGGAACACTCCTATGCTGGTGGCACGCTCTGCTCTGCTCGGCCCTTCCAGACCTGTTATTACTGAGTCCCTCGCCTTGTCTCTGGTGATATATCAGACAACAACAAATAAATAGTGTTTTCATTAAAGCCTTTGCCAATCCACCAGCAGATTGAATTATTTGTCCCTCAAGGTGCACATGAATGAGAGGGAAAAGACAGAAAAGGGAAGAGAGCAGTGTGCTCCTGTCTTGACCAAGCTGGAGCCAGGGTTCCTCCTCTCTTTTCCTGGTTGGGATGCCTGGAAAAAGGCTTTAAAGGAATGGGAGCCCTCTGGGAGCTGCCTGCAGTGGCGAGGGGCAGCCAGGAGGGTGTTTGGTGCTGGCACCATTCCTGTGCTGGCTCCTTCCCCAGGGAGACTCTGGCAGCTCCTGACAGCTTGTTGCCTGGAGCCAAGGAAGTCTTTGCAAACAGAAATCTTCGTTTCTGTTAAAGATGCAGGCTTGGGGCAGTACAAGAAGTAGAAATACAAAAAAGTCAGACCTCCAGGAAGAAATTCAGGTTTTGTCACTCAGCTGGGCAGGTGTTCCCGACCCCCAGGAGATGCTGCAGGGGTTGGAGTGGGGGTCACTTCCATGCAGCACACCCAAGTGTCTGCCATCATCGGGAATTCCCTGGGACAGGCTGCCCGGGGAAGTGATGGAGTCACTGTCCCTGGAAGAGTTCAAAAACCAGGTAGATATGGGACTTCCATGGGTTAGTGGTGGGCTGGGCAGCGTTGGGTAAACAACTGGACCGGATGATGTTTGGGGTCTCTTTCAATGATGCAGTGGTTCTACATTTCCTCCTGGTGGTTGAGTTGAAAGGCAGCACCGGAGCCTGCAACGCATGCGAAGACCTGGGCACTCTGCAGCGGTGGCGGGACACTCCAAAGGGCGTCAGGATGTCCCTGCTGCCTGTCCCCGATCCCAGCTGCCCTCCCGGGGACCCCCCAGCCCTCTCCCATCCCACCTCCCATTTGGGATGCACCAGAAGCCCCGGGAGCAGGTACAGCCGGTGCCCTGGTGGCCACACGGGGTTCAGCAGAGGGGGCACAGGAGCAGAATCGGCGCTGGCAGAGTGGTGGCACCGGTCCTGGTGGCAGGGATGGCAGTGGGGGTCCCCACTCCTGTCTCCTTCCTGCCCCACCGTCCCCACTGCCCCTGCCCCTTGGCTCCCAGGCCAGCCCCAAGCTCCTCTCTCCATCCCTGCCCCGAGCAGTGCAGCACCCAGGAGCTGGGGCAGCATCTTGCCACCAGCACACATTTTTTTAGGCCCAGTTCCCACAGCACACCATTTCAGAAATGCAAATGGGCCTGCCTGCAGATTTTCAGGCAGGTGCCAGAGAAGGAGAGAGACAGAGAGGGATGCTCTGATTTTATCAAAATCAGTTTTCCTGCCCAGGGGAGGACGGAAAGCAGCTACTCAGCCTCAGGAAGATGATTCTATTTAAACCACAGGATCATGTTGTAGCTACTTCTTATTTACCAGACTGGAAAGTTACATTAAGAAGTTATCACTTATCTTGCAGGGGAACAGATTAAGAGTGAAGGACCATTCCCTGGTTTGCATAGAGCTGCACTTCCCAGGTTACTAAAAAGACAATTGATGTAGCAGTTCAGGAAGAAATATGATTTTCATTACGATACGCAGGCATCAGGGACTGTATTCTAATGGTGCCCTGTCACCAGTGAAGAGCAAAATGGCATGTGACCACTGTAATGGAAAAAAGCTTTCTGTGGTATTTTGCATAGCACGGAGGGAGCTTTGTGTTTGGTGTTGGTTTTTATTTTTTGGCTTGTAACCTCCTGGTGGCAGCATTAAAGGGAGCAGCACCTGCTTTTTCTAAATAAAGAATTCAGGGCCCCACGGTGAGAAATTTTCTCCCCACTCGTGGCAGAATATTTATGTTTGAAGTGAACTTTCAGGTTATCTATGAGGTAAAACTGCAGGCTGCATTTTCAGCAGCGGGGGGCTCCTAGACTCTCCTCACACCTCTTTAGGCAGCTGAAATAGGAAGATTGTACGGAGCTCCCTCATGGTACAACTCTTTTTTGGAGTCCATCCAAGCTTTTTTGGAGCCAATGGGCTTGAGGCTGTACAGCAAAAAATGCTGGTTGGGATTTAACCTTCAGCGTTTACCTGGGATTTATCCCTGCCTGATTCACAGGGATTGCATCCAAGCTATGTGAGCACCATCACCAGCCCCAGATCCTCCACTGCCCCTTTCCTCTTCTTTTCCCACAATATTCAGTTACTTAATGGAGGGGAAAAGCGTGAGTGGACACTTCAGCAAAAGCAGAGCTGTGTTTCATCCCAGAGTGGGATCTTCCATCCCAATATTCTTGCCTCACTGGCTGGGAACCAGAACCAGCCAGGCAAGAGGCAGGAACACACAGATGGCTCACGCCACCCATGTGAGCCAATAGCAGGATGGGAATATCGGCTATTTCACACAAATTATTCAGGAATAATTCCCAGAGAGAGGGAGGAAAAAAATTCCAAACCACATTTTTGAGTTATAGAAATTCTTAATAATTGATAAATTAAAGGATTTCACTCCGAGCTTCAGCGCAACGAGGAAGACGTGGAGGATGTACCAGTAAGTGATGTGCTGTGATTTTTCTCTCCTGTTTAATTACTTGACTGCTGTAAAAACCAAACCAAGTTTCAAAGCAAACTCAAATTCCCCCATCACTAAACAGCACAGAGCCCTTCCCATCCTGTGAACTTCCAGACAGCTGGGCTGAGCAGCTTTCCTTTAAACCCACCTAAGTTAAAGACAAACAATTTAGGTCCATTGATCTGTAGCTGCGGAGCCTCCTGTTTAAACTCGGGGAGATGGAAGGAGCAAAAAGCGAGTGCATAGGATTTTCTTTGCATTGCTTAGATTAAAGGACATCAGGATGAGTGGTTTGTGTGATGATCAAAAGATTCAACACACTCTGCACCTGTCACAGGTACGAGCTCAATTCCTTATGGATAAAAACAGAGTGGAGCTGGCAGAGCATGAGAGACTTACAGGAAGGGATGTGCAGGGAGTATATTTAAAGCAGGCTGCATGAATATAGGATTAAGTGTTAGTATTGGATGATAAAATGTTAATTTTGCTTAATTAGGCTGTTTCTAGCATAGAGTTCCTGTTGATCAGAGCGCTCCCTACCAGATAAAGAGGGTGATAGGGAATTGTCTTCACAGAAATATGAGAAAGTTTCTAAATAGGGATTTGGGAAAAAATAAAACCAGTAAATGGCTGAATTGATTAATGTTTGCAGCCAGGCCCCATTGCCTGGCTCGGATGGAGAAAATGGGAAACTCATCTAAATTTGCTGGTCTACTCTTCCTCCAGAGGATCTGACTTGCCCATGGGAATGTAGAGTCTCTCCACTTTCACCAGTCCTAAAATTGGACTGGAAATCTGGAGACTGCTGGGACATGAACAGGGCTGATCGGGCCTTCCCCAGGTGCATTTCCAGTCAGAGACTGTTATTCCATGAGAGCTGAACTCAGCTGGAGGGATTGCAGGGTCCTTTAGGCCACTTTTTTACAGCTTTTGCCACTTCAACCAGCTCATGGCCCAGCATCCACCTGCAGAGCCCAAGCAGCTCTTTGATGCTCAGGTTTTCCCACTGTTGTGTCTCCAAGAAGCCTCCAGCTGAGGAGTGATCCACGCAGGGAAGAGAGGATCCTGAGCAAAGGATGCTGCTGCTGGAAGGGAAAATCATGCTGGGTGATGCAGCACTGGATCCACCAGTCTTGCCACAGGGCTTTAGCTGCCATCTGCCAGGATTCAGCACAGCTGGAGCCTGAAATCTTCACAGATTCCTTCTGCAGGGAAAAAAGCCATGAGAAGTCAACCCCTCTGAAAAGGACTCCTCTGTTAAGTGATCTCCTAATGCTGGATTTCCATTTCTCCGTGCTCACGGCAAGCTAAAAATAAATAAATTAAGTATAACCATTAGGCAATTAAACAATGCCCGGATCAAGAAGGAAACCGGCAGGATGCCAAGGAACAGGCAGTTGGGTGATGCTGATTTGGTGATACGTCGCATTTTACACTAATCCCTTCTCATTACATGTGGCACATCAGTGTCACTGGGCTGCCACGTCCCTGCTCCCCACGAGCATCAAAAGGCACGAGCAGAGAGGAGAAAAAAAAGCTGGCAAGGTGCAGGTGCAGTGCTTTGCTCTCAGGCTGTGGCCACTGCTTTCCTTTTCTACCCAAGGACACTAAAATCAGCTCCTAGAGATTTTTGTTTCTCCAGGAATTAACTCCTTAACTTTCAAATCCCTTTTTGGACTAAAAACCCAGCTTAAAAACAGGGAGATTCAAAGAGGAAAGTGCAGAAAGGGTCTGCATGGGCCAACAGGCAGGAGACAGAGGTGTCAGGCTGGCCTGGCACCCCGTGGAGGAGGCAGTGCAGATGTGCTCCTTGTGCTTTCCCCTGCATGGACCATCCCATGTCATTGCCACCCTGCTGAATCCCCCTGCCTGGGGGAGCCAGGGGGACCTGCAGGCAGTGCCCACGCTTGGATTTTCAAATTATCCACGCTGCCAAGTTATCCCAAACAGTAAATGGCTCGGTGACAGCTTTTGGAAAACCCAGCACCAGCCTTGGAGGAGGTTGTGGACGATAAGTTCAACTCTTTGACCAGAGATCTGAAGTACCCCAGGAAACCAAAGAGTATGCCCTGAATGTCAATTGTCCCTCCAAGTATCTGCCAAGCTGGGCCTAAATCCCCTCTGGCAGCCAGTCAGCTTTTGTACCCCTGCTTTGTACCCCTGCTTTGTACCCCTGCTTTGACCATTGCTGCTTCCACTGAGCCAGTCCTGTCCAGCCTGGCCTTGGACACTTCCAGGGCTCCAGGGGCAGCTACAGCTGCTCTGGGCACCCTGTGCCAGGGCCTCCCACCCTCACAGGGAATGATTCCTTCTGTATATCTAATTAAATTTCCCCTCTTTCAGTTCTAATTGTTCTGATTTCAGCAAGTGTTTCACCGAAGAAACGAATTCCAAGCAGGGATTCTTCCTCTGGTTGGTCACTGATGCACAACTCCAGCTCAGAGCGTTTGATGATCTGACCAAGTCCCTCCTTCCCAACCCTGGCAGTGCCCAAGGCCAGGCTGGACAGGGCTTGGAGCAGCCTGGGACAGTGGGAGGTGTCCCTGCCCATGGCAGGGGGTGGAATGAGATGATCTTTAAGTCCCTTCTCCCCCAAGCCATTCTGGGATTCTGTGACACAGAAACAGCCACGGCTCTGCCCAAGGGTGACACTGAGCTGGCAGGTGGGCAGGGACCACGGGTACCCCTCACTCATCCCTGGGAAATAAAGCCATCCCTGTGCTGAGCTTGGAAAGGGTTATTCTTCATAGAGGAAAGAGAATATTTAAGACTGCAAAACTTCTTTTGACAGGGTTGTCTTTTAATTACCCTGTGGAATGATAAAATCCCAGCACTGAAAATGTGTCTTTACAAATCTCTAGCTGGAGTAATTAGTCCCGTGCCTGGCTCTCCTGAGAGATTATTGCTGCCTTCTTTTCAGATTACTTACCCAAATAGAAGTGGAATCATTGCTATGTTTGACAGTGAGATATAAAATATCAGATAAAGCTGTTAAAATACAGTTTCACACGCTGCGTTTCTGCAGAGTAAGGAAGCATCTGCTCTCTCAGTATCAGCAGCAGAGCTGAGCAGAAAATTCACAGCTGAGGGCTGAGAAGATGAATCTCACTTCTTCTTCTTTTTTTTTCATGGTCATTCCTAGAAAGATCCAAGTAATCAAGAATTGAGTTGTTATTCAAATACTGAATAATGTTTGCACCTGTGTCCATTTTAAGGCTCGAATGTGTTGGTGGGGTTTTGGGTCTGGTGAGCCCCTGTTCTGCTCTTAGGAACTCAGCTGGAATATTTGTGGGACAAAGGCAAAGGGGTAGCACTGAACCCTGCAAAATCCAAGTCTTTTGACGCTGGGCAGCAATTTCAGGTGGAAACCTCTGTAAAGTCTCCATGCAGAGATACTTACAGGGGATGCAAACACAGGTAACATTCCTCTTGCCATATCCTTAGTGGATACACTCAGAAGGAAGTTTCTCAGTAGATATGGCACAGATCTGCAGTGAAATGTGCCTCAGAGAAGTTACAGTTGCTATTTATTACTTTCTAGGGAAAGAAAAAAATCTTTCCATGGGAATTAAAGTGCTTCCTACATTATGTCAGGCTGCTAAGCTCACAGTGCTCAAAAACGCATTAGAGACAATCCTCATCAGTGGCTGAGCTGTTGTGCAGATCACACCCTGGTTATTTCCTTCTTTTCTTGCCCACAGGACGGGTTCCTGCCGTGGAAGGGTGTTCCCAGGCCTGCTGCAGGTGATGTTCTGGCTGCAGGGGCAGGCTCTGCGCCGGCCAGGCAGCAGCTCCCGCAGGGAAGGAGCATCCCAGCCTCGCCTCTTCAATAGTCTGCTTCCTGCCATCTCAGATAAATGTTTTTGTGTCATTCTCACTCCTCCCAAGGCAGCTTTTGTGTCTCACTGGCTTCTGCTGTAACTCAGCATCGCAATGGAGACGTTCCCTGGGAGAGCTCAGGAGCTCAGCAGGATGAGGAACCACCAACTATCCTGTGTCCAGGGAAATTAAAACAATCCTAATGCCTTCCAAGAACAAACTTTACAGTTCAAAAGTCTGCACTGAAGGTCTCTAGTCCAGCCCATACACTCCAGTAGGTCCAGCTGCAGCAAGTTCTTCAGGACCTTCCTCACTGGAGTCCCAAATATCTCTGGAACCAGAGACCTCCCCCAGTTTCTCTGAGCCTCAGTTTCAGTGTTTCACCACCATGGGGTGACATAATTACTTTTATAACTAAGCAGAACTTCCCTGGTGCCTCTCATCCTCCCACTGCGTGTCTTTGGGAAGAGCCTGACCCACCTTCCATGCACCTTCTCACCTGTCAGCAACGAAACCTCCCCTCGCCCTCTCTCTGGGCTGAACAGACCCAGCTCTGCCCTCAGCCTCCTCCACCTGCCCCGTGCTCCAGCCCTGGGCACTTCGGCCTCCCTCACCAGACCCACTCCTGCCCAAGGACAGCACCTTCCTTGTCCCAGGGAATCCCAAACCAGGCACAGTATGGGATGCAGCTGTTTTCCCAGGAGTGCTGACCAGGTGGGAGCACAGACACCTCCAACCCCTGCCTGGCTCCAGACCTGCTCCTGGGACCAGAGACTGACAACAGCCCCAGCACCCCCCACCCCTTCCTGCTGCTTCCCACAGCCCGGAGAGGGGAAGCACAACCACCTGACAAAGGCAGTGGCTCGAGCTCCTCGATCCAGCTGGGCTCTGCCGGGATGCTCCTGTGATGCCTTGAGAGGCTCCCTAGAAACAGAGACTGGACAGGGATAAGGGAATAAAGGTCAGTATTTATTTGAAAGCCTTCAAAGGTGCACCCTGGGGAGCCAAGGGCTCCAAGCTGGACCCCAAGATGGACCCCGAGTCACGAGTTGCCCACACCTTTATAGGTTTGGTCCATTTGCATATCAGCATAAATTCGTCAATTAAAACTTCAGTTAATGATGTAATTTCCCTGAGCGCACCTGCCCTCCAAGATCTTGGTTTACACATTTTCAGGCCCGGGACAGCCTGGGTGTCCTTGGAGAGCAGGCCCAGAGGGGTTTGTTATGACCAGGGAGCTGAAGTCAGCAGAGTACAGAAATTTCAGAGTTACACATTGGGCAATANAGCTCATCTCCCCTCCAAGATGTTGGTTACACATTTTCAGGCCCAGGACAGCCTGGGTGTCCTTGGAGAGCAGGCCCAGAGGGGTTTGTTATGACCAGGGAGCTGAAGTCAGCAGAGTACAGAAATTTCAGAGTTACACATTGGGCAATACAGGATTGGAAAGTACAAGAGTTAAAACCTGAGGCATCACCTGCAGCTCCCCTCAGAGCCCCCGGTGGGACAGGCAGAGACCACACAAACCAGCCCCACGGGTTTGCTGCTTAAGGATGGTGGTCCCAAGGATCTGCCCACCCCTCTGTCCAGGCACTCGTGTCCCCAGCGCTGCTGCAGAGCCCCAGGCAAGGTGACCCACGGGGCCAGGCTGCATCATTGGTGATAATTGGTGGCAGGCACTAATTCCAGCCGGCACGAAGGCAGGAGCACAAGCTGCTTCCCTTTATTGCATTTGATTACACTTTTTTGTTTTTGCATGATTCCCTGCAGTAAGTAGCTCATAATTAACAGCGGATGAATAACATTTCTGCCACTCTGCGTATTAAGTTTTCTCACAACAAATGAAAACATAATTGCCATTACACAGCGCCCTTATCGGAGTGAACACGCCGCCGTGGGGATGAGGGAGATTTCCTGATAGGCACAACTTGCACAGCTACTTAGGGATGAGAACAAAACTGGTGGCTGAGGGGCTGGAGCTGCTGGGCACACTGATCTGGCTTCCTGCAGCATCTCCTGGCAGTCCTCTCCACGGGCTCACTGCCAGGACCCCAGGAACAGCTCGTGGGCTCTGCAGCAGAGGAATCTGGGAATCACAGAATGGTCTGGATTGGAGGGAGATTAAAGAGCATCTCATTCCACCCCCTGCCATGAGCAGGGACACTTCCTGCTGTCCCAGGGTGCTCCAAGCCCCGTCCAACCTGGCCTTGGACACTTCCAGAGATGGGGCAGCCACAGCTGCTCTGGGCACCCTGTGCCAGGGCCTCCCCACCCTTCACCTTCTGCTGCTGCTTCTGCTATGAAGCCCTCTTGGAAAGGCTGGTATGGTATTTATCCTTTCTTTTTTCCCTTTTCTTTTTAGTTTTTTATCCTCCTTCAGTAGGCTTGGGTAAAATAGAGACTCTTCAACCATATCAGCGCTGCTCTGCCCAAATCTTGAGTCTTTCCATTTGTACAGTGATGGTTTTCCCCCAGAGGGACCAACCTGGAGGATCTCTCCATGCTGTTCTCTTTTGCTCCTGTGAAAGTCCCAGCTTCACAGTCACTGTCATGATGCTGGTGTAATACCACAGACAAAATCTTTAGGGAGGATATAATTGCCAGTTGCTTCATGAGTTGCCTCCCAACATCTTACCTGAACTCTTTGAATGTGAATTCTCATCACAGGATGGGAGAAACAATGACTTTCTGAGGACAGGCCATGTCCTGGCTGTAATTCCTGAGCAAACAGGACCACGGAGTACAGGCAAGGCAGAAAATGCTGAACTGCACTGATGGGTTTCAGGAAAGAGCTCCTCACCCATGTGCTGGGTGTAATTAGCACTCATTAGAGCTGCTTATTACACAGACACTCCCAGAGGTCCTGCCAGGATTTCTGCTGGGCACTGAGCAAATCCATGGAGAGAAACTCCCTGCTCCCAAGCCTCAATATCTGAAAGCAAATCTCTCAAGGGCAAGGAATTAAATTCGTTCTGAGGTGCAGATTGATCACCTTGCCCAAGTGATGCACAGTGGAGTTTCCTGCATATGTGGAGAGCAGGAGTTGGTGTCACAGGGGCTCCTCTGCTCCAGGTCTCCTCCACAGAGAATCACAGAATCTCTGAGGTTGGAAGAGACCTCCAAGATCATCGGCTCCAAGCTGTGGCTGATCCCCACCTCGTCACCCAGACCAGAGCACCGAGTGTTTCTTGAACACCCAACAGATTGATCACTTGGCCGGGTATTTTCCTACATCCAGGCTAAAAGATATTCCTTTTCCCAAGGAATATTCATCCAATACCCATCCAAAACTGGGGTCTGGCATCTCCCCCCTGGAGCAGTGACACTGGAGGTCCCACACTAATGGGGCACCTGTGTCCCCCCACCCTGCTGGTGAGCCCCCATCCAGGGCTGCCTGATCCTGGACACCAGGACATCCAGAAAAATAACTATTGAACCTTTTGTAAGCTTTGTTGGAATCCTGTTGCTGTCTCCCAAACAACCCCAGCTGCAGGCTTATCTACTCACAGGTTTTAGAAATGCTGGATTAGAAACAAACAGAAAGTTATAGAAATAAACCTGTTTCTCAGCACATTACTCCAGGGTGGCTGTACCTACTCAGGGATGCCCTGTGCAACTACACCAGCCCTGGAGTTACAACCACTCTGTGTTTGCACAGCTCCTGCCAGACCCTCCCAAAGCCCATTTCATTTTTATTTGTCAACCCCAAGTGATGATCTGGAATCCAAATACGACACGAGTGAAAACCACTCCTCCCAAAGGGATTTACAGCCTTTAAAAGATTTAAAGCAGGCTTCCAAAACGTTCCCGGGGCTTGGAGCTGGACGGTTTGCTCCTCACACAAACTTTCAGGATTCACACGCTGTGTTCAGAGTGGCCAAGGCCAGGGAGCAGCAAAGGGAGGGGTGGATCTTTGGTGACAGTGTCAATGCTGTCGGGGCACACCCTGTCCCCAGCAGCTTGCACGTGGATGTCATCCAAAGGCTGCCACCACGCAGCACTGATGTAACAGTCTCAGGTTGTGTCACAATAAAGTGCTTTTTCTAATTAAAAAAATAGCCCCCTGTGTTTTTTGAATACTACAAGAGTACCTAAAAAGCCGGAAGTGAACAAGAAGACATCCAAGATCTTTTGAAAATGAAGAATTCTCTTGATAAATGCATCTCTTAATGAAATACAAGCAATTAAACTAAAAGCCCTATCGAATACTGCTTGTCACTCCACACATCGACATTTAATTGAATTTTTTTTCCATCCCCTGGTCCTTTTTCCCTGATAAACAAATTCATTCACAACGGATCAGGTTTCACTAACCCAGAAACCAGATGATAGTCAATCAACTAATTGACACAACAAAGACTTTTATATGAAAAAAAAAAAGTCTAATTAAAGCTGAAATGAAATTTAACGATACACAGACGTCTTATAGTAACGAACAGTCTTCTTGTATTAATTACTTGGGGTTTAACCCTTTCCCTTCTGGTCACTGAAATCATGAGAAGGAGGAAGGAGGCAGAGGCAGTGCTGAAGCTGCTGTGTTCATCCAAGAGTTTGCAGAGCTCCTGATGGAGCAGGGAACACCCGGATGACCCAAAGTCTCCTTAAGCTCTGGGTTAATCACTAAGTGCCATTGTCACCTCTTCTTCTTCTTCCCTGCCCGCTGAAGTGTTCAAAGGAACTGCCCCCCTGCCTGCCCCGGGGGGCTGGAACCTGTGAGAGCCCCAGAGAGACCCCAGAGGTGGATGGATGGATGGATGGAGGGATGGATGGATGGAGGGATGGATGGATGGAGGGATGGATGGAGGGAGGGATGGAGGGATGGATGGATGGATGAATGGTGGAGGGATGGATGGATGGAGGGATGGATGGAGGGATGGAGGGATGGATGGATGGAGGGATGGATGGAGGGATGGAGGGATGGAGGGATGGAGGGATGGACACTCTTTCTTCTCTCACTGTAGGGCATCAGAAGCCCTTGGGAACTTCATTCTGGCCCAGCACTACAAAATATACACTCACAGAGAGACCCAAATCGCAGCCCTGGCTTCAGTGAGAGCTTTGCTGAGTGTTTTGGCTGGACAACAGAGCCCATCCCCTCACTCAAAATTTACCAAATCGTTGAAAACAGTTGTGATTTTATCTTATGCTTAAAAGCTTTCCTGAATAAAGTTGAGCTTGAGTATGTGATTAAAGTTCAGCAGGTGACTGAATGTTTTATTGAATCAGGGCTTTGGTTCACCACAAACCTGAGCCAGCTCGGGAGAGAAACTGAAAACCTGTGTCTACAGTGAAAAATGCAGGAGCTGAACACATAAAGGGAAGCACAGCAGCTACTTCCTCCCTAAAACATCTCAAATCTTAAATATATTTGTAAAAACATGTAAACATAGATTGTCTTGAGCTAGAAGGGATCATCCAGCCCAGCCCCTGGCCCTGCACAGACCCCCAACAGCCCCACCCTGTCCATCCCTGGCAGCGCTGCCCAAACGCTCCTGGAGCTCTGGCAGCCTCGGGGCCGTGCCCATTCCCTGGGGAGCCCGGGCAGTGCCAGCACCTCTGGGGGAAGAACCTTTCCTGATCTCCAACCTAAACCCCCCTGGCCCAGCTCCAGCTGTTCCCTGGGTGCTGTCCCTGTCACAGAGTGGAGATCAGAGCTGTCCCTCAGGAGGAGCTGCAGCCTGTGGTGAGGTCTGACCTCAGTCTCCTCTTCTCCAGCTGAACAAAACAAGTGGAGAGGTCAGGGAGAGACCCTTGGAGCTGCTGCAGTGCTGAGTTGGGGCAGTGGCCCACGTCCCTCAGCAGGAGGAGGGCTTCACCCACACATCCTCAGTGGCTGCATCCTGGGTGCTCCCACACCCCGTGGAACCAGTCCTGATCAAAGCAGGATAGAAAAACATCCCAAAAATAGTGAGCAACCATTTGTGGAAAAGCCAAATAGAAGGAAAAGATAAAAGCTCAGCAGAGGGAGTAGGAGTTAAGTTTTAAAACTGTCTAATTGTTGGTGCAAGCTGAACCCACGAGAGGTGTCAAGTGCCTGTTCCCTTCCAGCACGCTCCAGCCCTTGCCGTGGCTCTTGGCTCTCTCATCAAGGAGTGCTATTATTTTCACAATCATTTTCTAGTGCACTTTACACCATTAACCGAGCAAGCTGTTGTGAATGGTCATTTTGCTTCCAGGCAAGTTTGGACACAAACAGCATCGAGCTCTTTCACCAGCTGAGAACACCCTGGGCTTCTCTCCCTGCCCGAGGGTTTGGAGCCTGTCAAGTGCCAAGGGCTGCTCCCTGGGCTGTGCCACTGCTCTGAGAACTCATTTATGCTGAACAAAAGCTAGTGGGGCACAGAGGGAAGAGGAAAGGGGAATTAGCAGTTCTGACAGATTCCTTCAGGTAAGTATGGTTTTTCTATCTAAAAATTACAACTGCTCTGGAAATGCCACTTTATTACTCCGGTGTGTTTGGGATAAGTGTGAATGGAGAAGAGGTGGTTCTGCAGGGGAAAGCTTTGTCTTCCAACAGGTTTGTCAAAGGTGAAATTGCTGCAGAATTGGTTGTGACCAGGAAGAAATCAGCTTCTGGTTGTTGCTGAACCCAAGGGGTTTAAAGATCCAAGAACACAGCTGGAACAGCTGGGTGAAATCCTTCCTCATCATCCCAAAGCAGAGGATTCCCATCTCCACCCACCAAGGAGCTCAAAGCCAGGTAGCCTGGATAGGAGGTAACTGGAGAAGCCCAAGGCTGCTGGAGAGGACAGAGACAATGCACGAGAACATCCCCAGAAAGTCTTTTATCACAGAGCCCTCAGTGATGGAAACAGCTTGTCCTGATCCCTGAGTGCTCCCAGCCCTCTCCCCAACACCTCAGCCCACCAAAACACCCTCCCCAACAGAGGTTTCTGAGCCCAACCCTCACCCCCTGAAGGGAGAGAGACTGTGGTGGCACTGGGACTTGCCAGGAGAGGGCTGGGACAGGGCCCCGTGCCTCCAAGCAGGCAGACACGACAACTGTCTGAGCACAGTGGGACCAGAAATGTGCCAGGAGTGTCTGCAGCACCTGCAGAAACCCCTTCCCAGACCCCCAGGAGTCGCTCCTGGCTCCCGTGGAAGAAGGAACACTGGTGAGAGAGGCTGCAGGGCTTCTCTGCAGTG
Source organism: Daphoenositta chrysoptera (assembly GCA_013397915.1). Classification (NCBI taxonomy): domain Eukaryota; kingdom Metazoa; phylum Chordata; class Aves; order Passeriformes; genus Daphoenositta; species Daphoenositta chrysoptera. The sequence continues at coordinate 307,560 of VZRO01006083.1, forward strand.
CAGCTGAATTCTCCCTGATATATTTAGACATATTTCCTGACATTCCCAGAGATGGCAGCCTGACAAATGCAAGTACTCCAAGGGTTAAGCGCTTTTAAATGTCTTGGGAGTTATTTGTAAAGCTATTACTTCTGAGTTTGTTAATAAATCAGGATTTAATACACCTGAGTTACATTATCTCCCTGTTCTAATGTATAAATCCTGTCACTAAACCTTCAGGCCCAAGTGCTGTGTGCTTTTAGTCTTAGCTTTAGCTACCTGGTTTCTAAAACGTTGGATTGTTTCACAAGTCAAGAGATGGATTTTTAAATCCTTCACATCTCGCAGCAAGTATACAAATCTGTGTCTGGAGTTACAAATCCGATCAGAAGGTTTGTAAATCCTACAAAAGATTTATTTGAGAAAGTTTTCATTTACAAATTCTTGCTTTGCCTCTGGGACATGTAAGTGACTTATTTGCCAAGGAGGATTCGGCAGACCTGGGCTAGATTGAGAAATCCTTCCCTTCGCTCGTCACACACAACGCTGGATAAATCCTCATCCAGCCAGTTGCATCTGTCTCCCAAATGAAGTTTGGGGTTTGCAGGGAGCTCCAGGAAAGTCAGTGGAGAGGGATGGATGCTCTGGAATGGTGTCAGCCTCCTGGGGCAGGCACAGCCTTGGGATTCCTGGGCTCTGGAGATGCCTCCTCTCCCCACTGCTCCCAGAGGGACACACGGCTCACAGGAAAGGCTTCACAGTGAGAGAGCTTGGGTGTGATGCACCTGCCCTAAATGTGAACCTGAGGATCACCAGCACCCCCAGGAGTTTGGTTGGAGGAGGTCGGTGAGGGGTAGGAGCACTGGAGCCAGGTGCCATCCCACTTATCCCAGGCTTTGTGCTGTTTTTCCTCCTGGAGCTGGATCTCATGGGGTCTGAGCAGCCACGGGAACACCTGGCACTGCTGAACGGGGGTGACACCCACCAGTGATGGCTCTGAGGGCTTCAGGGTGGGCAGTCACAGCACAGGACACGGGCACAGCCAACGCTGCCTGAGCAGGATCCCATCGCAGACCCTGCCCACCTGAGCTGGGCCCAGCAAAGCCAGAGCAAGGCTGGGCACAGCCACCCCACTGCACAACCGGGTCTCCCCTCACAACTCGGGCTGCCAGCCTGTTTGTTTCCTGCCGGGAGGAGGCCCCCGTGCTGGAAAAGTAAGGATGGGTATGGACGTGGAGGGAAGGCAGCTGAGCTGCAGCACCCACCCGGCGATGCCTCGAGCACTTGGCTGCAGCGACACCTCCAGCACCTCCCACTCTGCCAGGTCCCATGGCTCTGCCACCTCTCTAGCTGCTTCCATAACCAGTATGGAATAGAGCAGTTAAAGCAATTGGGAAGATCCGTTTGGGTTATGTCAAATATTTGACTTTTTAAAATAATTTCTTTTTTACTTTGCTGCTTCGCTGTCTGGTTTCAGGCCCTTCCATTCACCTTAAAAAAATTTACTGAGACATGGACCTCTGAGGACATGGAGGTAAATACAAAATGAGATGAAAAAAAAATCAGGAAGTTTTTATAAAAAGTAGATCACATAAAACTAATTTAATATCATTTTAATAGGAAAATAGAGAGGAGCAGAGGAGCTAATCTGTCTAGGTTTAAACAAAATATTGCATACAGAGCCTGGTGGGAAATCAGCCTTTCAATAGAGATTCTTCCCAGAATCCCTGTGGAAGTGGTTACAGGAGTTACAAAGGGGATGTGGGTCCAGCTGAAGGGAAGGCTGTGCAGAATGAAGTTACCAGCCAGGAGAGCAGAGCCAAAAGGAGCTGCTCAGGGACCAGCCCGGGGGTCTTCATGCAAAAATCAGGCTTGTGTTTAAAAAATGAGGGAGGTTATGAAGTTAGAAGTTATTGCCAGTGCTGAAGGAGCCCGGGTTGCCAGACTAGAAATGTTGAAATGGATCCCAAAACAAACCAGGGTCTGGCCACAACAACTTCTGCCTTGCTTGCTTGTCCTGGGCTGAACCCAGGAGCAGGCTGGGGCTCAGGAATGCCATTTTCCCAGGAAGAGAAAGACCAGGGGGGTTTTCTCTGCAGGGTGGGAAGTGGTCTGGTGTCCGTGGGATGTGGCTGTGATGGGAGAAGACACCAGCAATGCCAAGGGCAGCCAGTGCTTCTCCATCCCTCTGTCCCACTGGGCTTTGGGCTGATCTGGGAGGTGGCCGGGGCTGCCTGGACCAGGCTGGGCCTGTGGGGCTGGAGCTCAACCTGGCTGGAGGTCAGAGAATCTGAGAATCGTGGAATGGTTTGGGTTGGAAGGGACATTAAAGCTCATCCAGTGCCACCCCTGCCATGGCTGGGACACCTTCCACTGTCCCAGGCTGCTCCAAGCCCCGTCCAGCCTGGCCTTGGGCACTGCCAGGGATCCAGGGGCAGCCACAGCTGCTCTGGGCACCCTGTGCCAGGGCCTGCCCACCCCCACAGGGAAGAATTTCTTCCTAACCTCTACTCTAAATGTACTCTCTGCCAGTGGGAAGCCATTCCCCCTTGTCCTGTCACTCCAGGCTCTTGTAAATACTTTCTCCATCTTTTTTGTAAGCTCCTTCAGGTACCAGCGGTGGTGGGAGCAGATGGTTACACCACCCTCCTCTGCCCTCCAGGGCCCAAAGACACGGCTCTGAGCCACAGGAGACTGGATCCAGCCATCCCAGGGATCCTGGAGGTGCAGATTCCCTACAGTGCTGGCTCCCCGTGCCCCGGGCTGGGGGTGTGTTTGAACAGAGCAGCAAATAAACACCATCCCCTCCTTTGGCCCACAGCAATAAGGGTGGGCTAATGTGATATGGCACTTCTTAATTATTAAATCACCAACATCAAATAAAAGACACATTAAACCTTCCAGGAAGAGATGCAGCTTTAAACTTTGGCTTTAAATTAAAATAAAAAATCCCCAAAGCTGGTTCAGTGCTGCTTCTCTGCGCGCCTGAAAATCAGAAATGGCTTTGCCATCTCATACTGCTTCTGTTTGTCCATTCTTCCTGTCTCTGTTTTCATGTTTTCATTTTTCTATGGCTATGTGGAACACATTTCTCAGTTAAGTACTTGCTTTTGAGAGTTGTTGCCATAACAACCGTTTCATTCCACGATATGCACACTATCTCTGAAATACAGAATTTCTCCTTAAAGGAGCATGTGCCACACACATCAAAGAGGAATATGGACTCATTATTTTTACATTATTTTGTGGGCAAATAGATGTTTTCCAATACAGTTTTTTTTCTTCTTTTCTAACTGGATTTTCTTGTTCAGTGAAACTATGGGTTTTTTAAGCATTCCTATCTCATAGTATAATTTTTTGCCTGAAACCCAGAATATTAGGAGACAAGAATCTTTATTGTAGTTTCTTTTCTCCAAAGGTCTGAGAGAACTATGCTGCAGTTAATGCATTTAAAACCCATCTTATTAGACAGAAAAATTATGTAAATAAAATCCATTAAAAATGCATAGTTCTTGAAGTAAAACCTCAATTTCCCTGCCTGTACTGATGGTGAAGGAGGGAAAGGGCCAAAAATATGTTGCTTCGTTTTTCAGTATCTTGTTTTTGGCAGTCTCTGCAAGGGGCATTATGTGTGCAAGTGAACAGCAAGATTTTCCTAAAAAATGCCCCACAGAACAATTCTATTTCTGAAGTGTCAGGAAAACAGAGTTTGGAATGAGATGATCTTTAAGGGCTCTTCCAACCCAGGCCATTCTGTGCTTCCATGTGCTGCTCAAACACGAGTCCTGTGCTTTGCTCACCACAGAGGCATGAAGCCATGAGCACCGAAGTGAAACTGGATTTATTCATTAATTTCTAGGATCCTTAGGAAAGCCAAGCTTTGGATTGCAAACCCGGGAAGATCACAACCGTAAGAGCCCAAGGCCAGCGTGGGGCTTGGAGCATCCTGGTCTAGTGGAAGCTGTCCCTGCCCATGGCAGGGGGGTGGAATGAGATGGGTTTTGAGGTCCCTTCCAAACCATTCTGCGATTCTGGGATGGGGGAGGCTGCTCCTCACCACCCCACACCCCTGTTGCCTCCATTCCTTCAGCCACCACGGGTGACGGACACTGCTTGGCACTGCAGTGCCACCGTGCTACCCCTGCATCAGCGTCAGGGCTGTCACAGCCCTCCTGTCCCTGCTGCCTGTCCCTGCACAGGAACCGTCACAGCTTCCCTGTCCCTGCACAGGAGCCATCCCAGCCCTCCTGTCCCTGCACAGGAGCCATTGATGCCTTAGGTTTTAAATCTTTTATTATTCAAATCCAATGTGTAACTCTGAGGTGCCTTGTAGCCTGTGAGCTGCTGTTCCCTCATGCTGGTCAGACATAACAAAACCTCTCTGGGCCTGCTCTCCAAGGACACCCAGGCTGTCCTGGGCTCAAAAGCCTCCAAAGGGGGGCAAGCTGAGGGGAAATTACATCATTAGCTAAAGTTTTAATTGGCAAATTTATGCTGATATGCAAATGGACCAAACCTATAAAGGTGTGGGGAACTCGTGACTCGCTGTCCATCTTGGGGTCCATTTTTGGATGTAGCCTTTGGCTCCCAGGTTACACCTTTGAAGGCCTTTCAAATAAATACCCACCTTTATTCCCTTATCCCTGTCTACTCTCTGTTTCTAGGCAGCACTCAAGGCATCACCATCCCAGCCCTCCCACCCCTGCTGCCCGTCCCTGCACAGGAGCTGTCAGAGCCTGTCCCCGTCTCGCCGCGGTGACCCCGTGTCCCTCGGCATCGTGTCACGGGCGGCAGTGACCCTGGCCCGGCGCACACCCACGGCACGGGGACACCCCAGGGCCCGTCAGAGCCAGCCCTTGTCACAGCCCCTCGCCCTGACAGAGCCATCAGCCCGCATTACAGTCAGGAGGGGAAAGCTGGAGGAGCCAGCAGCATGGAGCCGGCAGTATTCCCCAAGATCCCAAAGACGTTTAGCTCGCTCTTGCACCAAAATCTCTCCCCAGCCACGAGCACAGCCTGCTGCCAGCCTTGGAGCAGCCGGGAGATGCAGGCTGGGAGCAGGGATCTGGATCTGCAGTTCACACCAGGGCACGTTTAACTCACATTTACAGGCTGAGAAGCCCCGGAGTGGAAGGATGTGGTAGCTAAAAACGCTGCCAGGACAGGAGCTCCTCAGCAGCTCGGAAATGTGCTTGAAAGGTGCTTTGCTCTGCAAGTGGTGGGTGCTGGGGAGGGGAGGGCAGCCAGAAAACACCTTTATTTCTGACACTGGCTGGTCCTGCTTCTAGCTCTGAGGAGGAAAAGGTCCATGAATTGGTGCCCCATGCCCTGGGGAAGGAGTTGGACCAATAACTCACTCATGGCCTCTCCTTCCAAAAGCAGCTCTGAACAGCAACGCTGGATTTTACACAAATAATGTAGTGATAAAGAGACCGTGGGGCGAAGTCAAACTCCAGGTCAGTTCTGAAGGTGGGGGAAGAGCAAAATTTAAGCTCCAGGACAACAAAAATGCAGAGTAGCTGCAGCAGGAGTGCTCCCTATGCAAAATATTTCCTGTGGGGTGTGCATCAGCATGGGGGTCTGCACCCCACATGTGACTCGGGACAGATCCACCTTGTCAGTTCTGTCCTGAAGCACCCCAAAGGGTTTGTGTGGTCCCAGATAGGAGAGAGGAAGGGGACCTGTCCTTCAGGAGTCAGGGAGCCCACCTGGTGACCAGGATGTGCAGAAGGTCCCATAGAGAGAAATGTCTGAGTCAATCAGGTAACCAGCAGCAGAAGTGTTGAGGCAGTGGGGGTGGAGGCAGAGAAAGTTCAGTCATTTATCAGAAAACTTGCTCTTTTAAAGGGCCACATCACAGCTCTCTCTGACCTGACACTTCTGCCAGGATCTTCCACATTTCTGGCTCACATCACCCACAGCATCTCTCTGACTATCCGTGGACTCTGTAAGAGCCACTGTGAGAGCCACCGGAGATCCCCTCTGCAATGGGTAGAGGATGGGAGTGAGGGAGGTACTCTGTGAAATCAAACTTCCTCCGCACTGCTGGGGTGCAGGGGTTTCCAGCCCGGGGTCTGACAGCGCAGCAGGAACTGGTTGCTGGTCCTGAGCGAGCCCCAGTGCTGCAGGCAGATCCCTCCCTCCTCCGTGACCAGTGGTCACTGTCCCCTGGTGTCCTTGAGCACCCGGCAGTGCCCAGCCCTTTGGAGGCACAGCCACCTCCTCCAGCAGGTCCCCAGAGCTGCTTTGAACCCTCTCCAGCAGGGACATGCCATTGATTTATTAATGAAGGGTGCTCACCAACCCGTGCTGGTGGGCTCCATGAAATGGCCTTTAGCTTGTGCTGATTACTCATGTTTTACATCAGCCTGATGTTTTCTAGATGCGTTTCAATCAATACAATGGCCTTTTTAGCACACATTACCGCTCGCCTTTGGCTAACCAACCATCACATTTCTTCTCAAGTGCCCATTTGCATCAAACTAACCCCAAAGATGCATCAGCTCTCCTTTGACTGCCACCTGAGCTGACGCAAACGTTCCCATTTAGGTTTCAAAATGCCTTGCACGCTCAAGCTTCCTTGCTGAGTGCTTCAGACAAGATGTTGGATGTGTTGTGTCATTCATGTCAGAGTTATTCTCCACACAACTTTCCTCGAAATCCGCAGCATGAATATTCAACTCACTCTTTTTTTCCCCAGACTCAACGTTTGCCTGCACTAAGCTTTGGGGTGAAGGCAGCTCAAAGAGGTAAATGCCAGCAGTCAGCTGAGAGCAGGGGAAATATTTTGGCTGAGCACGTGTGGAGTTGTGCACTGATGTGGTTTCATCCCTTCTGGTACCCACAGTGGCCGTTTCCAGGTCAGCTCAAATTTGGCCCCCAGAGCTGCTCTCAGCTCCTTTGCTCAGCACCAGACAACCTCTGCTCATGGATGGCATCCAAGGTTTTCCCTGGGAAGCAACAGCTACGGTATCGCAGTGACCTTTAGAAAAATAGTGGCAATAGAGATATTTTTTTATTTCTTCTTACACTGGATCACTTCTGTGAATATCCAGCAATCCTTAAGGTTTGCCATTACAGTAATATGTGGCAAATGGCTCTGCTCCTAAAGCAGCATAATTGTCTTTTTGATCACCATTCCGGTTAGTCCAGCCAAACCCAACCATCCTTGCCACCAACTCCGTTTTTAATGCTCCAGCTGCACTTTTATCATTTGGGTCATCCTGGCCAAACGTGCAATTCCACATTTCCCTGGAAGGGCACAGAGATTTTGCCTGTTTTAAAGGGCCATTCTTTGTTGGTAGTAAAACGCACACTGTTAAATAACACAGCTGTTGTCTTCACTTGTTGGGGAGTGCAGCGAAAGCAAACGTTCAGGGAAGGGAGGGGGAAGGGACCTTCTTGTGCTGACGTTGCTTCCACACACACGCCACGGACACGCTTCCCAAGCCCTGTGTCTCCTTATTTAGATGCTGACTTGGGTGAATTCCTCCGGGCATACCCCAGCCACCTCTCAGAGCTTGTCAGCGTTTATTTAGACACCCACCATGCCAGAGTGACGCCAGGCCAAGGACAGGGCCATTCCTGCCTCACCCTCCCACCCCTCCTTCCCCACCAGCAGCACAGGCCATCCAAGCCCACGGAGCTTCTGCCACCAGCTGGGACAGCTGGACCCTCCACACTCAGCCTTTGAGCCCTGCTGAGCAGAAGGGTGTAAAACACGGGGAATGAGATGGAAGGGTGCTTTGCCAGCAGGAACTCTGACAGCGCCAGGCAGATGTGGGGCTTTCAGGAGGTAGCTGTGCCACCAGACCTTAAGAAGAGGAGCAGGTTCAAAACGTGCAGCCTTAGGAACGAGTTAGTCAGGCACGAGCAAGTACCAGAGCACCATGGGCACCAACCAGAGAGCTCTTTCATCCCTGGTTTGTGGGAAGCCCGTGTTGGGCAGCAGTCACTGCAGTTATCCCCCCTTCACTGCGTTCCCTGGAATAGCAGGGCTTGTATGATCCAGATCCAGCCACGCTCCAGTGCTGCCCTGCTGGGGAGGTGTTTCCCTATTTTCCTGGAATGTTTTGTTCTTCCTCATGTTCAACATTCGCCCTGGACTTGAAAACATGTTTCACTCCAAGCAGCCCAGAAAGCTCCTGCTGCCAGCCATCGGCTTTTCCAGGTATCAGCATTCCCATGGCTTAAACTCCCTGTAAAAACCCAGAGCTGCTCTATCTTTGAGCTCTGTACAAACACACACCACCACAGCTCTGGAGGAGCCCTGGAGCTCCAGAAACCCAGGGACAGACTGGATATCTAAACACAGCTATGTTTCACCACAGAAATGACAAAGCTGAGAATTCCTCATGGATGCAGTGGGACCTATGGCAGACCCACACCCTCTTGACTTGCTGAGGCACCTTAGGTTTCTGTCTTAAGGCACTTTATTCACAAATCCCTGTTTTCTTTGTGGCTTCCAGTGCGAATGTTTGAATGGGTGGTCCAGGAACCGCTGCACCCCACGTGTGTTGGGTGCTGTGTATGAGGACCACGGGGTAGGAGTGTGGTCAAAAAGTGGTCCCAAGCTATGAGTGGTGTGAAAAAATATCACAGAAAACTTTGGCAACAGAAATATTCCTGCAAGTAACCTGGAGTGACAGGATGAGGGTGTATTAGGGGACTATTGACTGACCCATGAGGGGCTCTTCTCCTTGCCGTGAGCCCAAGGGGATCTTTTCTTCTGGTGTGGCTGTTTCCAGTGTCACCACTGTCACTTTGCAGTGTCACTTTCCAAAGTTCAGTATAACAGTGGACTGACGAGAGACCTCATGGCCTCGTGCACTGCAAAAGCTGAGAACTGCGACAAGAAAGGGAGAGGGGAAGGTGGGGCAAAAAGGTATCACAGTGTGTATCACTGTGAGTATCAGTGTGTGGGACAGGGCGGGGAACTTGACTGCTACTTTTGCCAGGAGTTATCAGCTCATCTAACATTTCTGAGCTAAACCCAACTTTCTGAAGGCAGTAAAAGTTACTCGTCTTACTCCAGTCTGTTGCTCTTCCCTGAGAACAGGGAGGAGACCCTCACCTTTGCATGGACAATAGAGAGGATGTGTTAATTACACCTTTATTCCATGAAGACACTGAGAAGCAAATCCAAGTCCAAATCCTAGGTGGGGTCTCAGTTTGGGGAAAACTCCCTCACCCCGCTGCCCCAGACTGGAGCTGTCACTGCGCTCTGGTGAGCTGCCTCCTCTGGTTCCTGCACTCAAGTGGCTGTTCCCAAGCAGCCTTTGCTCCTGGATTTGCTCTGGTCTCCACACGGGCTCCAGTTTAATTTCCTTGTCAGTGCTGGACGATGCTCGGTGCTGTGACAGAAAGAGCTGTGCATCAGCAGCTCCTCCCTGCTGCCCTCAGCTCCGTTCTCCTGGCCAGGCAGCCCGGGAGAGGGTCTGGGGTGGCTCCAGAGGAGAGAAGAGAGGGTCAGAGACACTGACTGTGCTGCAGACCCCGGAATACAACACATCTCTTCTTTCTAGAGGCAACATGTCAAGCTAAATTGAAGATACCAAATGTAATTGCAGTTTGCTTTAGCAAAACACACTCCCAGCCGTCTGCGAGAGGCATTTAAGCACTGAGTGCTCCTGATCCAAATATTAGCACATCTGTGGGATTACAGCTTCAGCCCACCCCGATGTGAGCTTTGCACTGGCTTCAGTGGGCGCTCCAGGAAGGGGATCGGGATCCTGGGGTGCCCAGGGCGGGTTAACCCCTTCTGCAGACACCAGGTGAACAGGATGGCAGCACTGTCCCTCCAAGGGGAGCAGGGTGGCCAGGAAGGCCACTCCAACCAGGAGCACTTGCCATCAGCCTGTGCACCATGGAGACCATTGGCTTCACCAAGAAGGACCTGGCCAGCAAACCAGGAGCTCCTACAAACCCAACCAGAGGCTTTGTCACAATGAGATGAAATGGGAATATAAGGTGGGCAGCAGGAAGCTTGAGTAATTTCCCAGAGTGAGATCTGTCAGATTCTGGAATAATCCCTCCAGGAAAATGGTGGCAGGTCCACACCTTTAGAAATTTAAACTGAATAAAACACAAGACAATGGACAGAAATGTATTTGCAGTGCCTTTTCCAGTGTGATGGAGAAAGGGAGTCTGAAGGAGGATAATGAGGGAAACCCGTGGTCCAGATTTGTACCAGACTGCCAGAAATCAAGAGGGAAGAGGATGGGGATGGCTGATGGATGGCAGGGTTGGGATACAGCTCTGTCTCCCGAGGGCAAGGGCAGCTGTGTGGGACACAGCAGCTGAGGACAGTGACAGTGCTGAGCCAGTCACCTGCAGGATATGGACCCACCTGGGAGGATGATCTGTGGGCACTGGGGAACTAAAAAACGTGAGAGATCCACACCTGCATGGGGGTCTGGAGTGGGATGGGGAGAGAGAAAGAGATGAGACTTTGATATAAGTGAGGGAGGTGCTGAAGGGGAGGGGGAGATGGTGCTGAGAGCAGGATGAGAGCCCTGAGCATGACCCAGCCCTGGTGATCTCCAGACAGGCAGTGCAGGCACCAGGAATGGGCCCAAAGGAGCTGGAAACCTCCTGGGTTCTGCCCAGGCCTGCCATCCTGGGAAAAGCAGGTTCAGGGCATGAGGTCCTTTCCCCACCCAGTAAAACCCTCTCCTTGCTCTGTTCTGGGGCTCTGTGCCCGGGAGGGGCAGAACCAAGGGACCAGCCATGGCTGATGATGCTTCTTCATATTTTCCCCTTCTCTTCCAATTTTTCTTGGAGAGGGAGAGTGAAAAGCCATCAAGATGAGAATTGCTGAACTTTCAAACTTTTAGGGGGCTTAATGCAAGTTGTTTCACCTGCTGAACATGTAGCCTGAATCTATGTTTCCAACTGTAGTGAAGAATTTACTTTGGCATCGGTTTTCTGTTGAAAATAAAACTGAACTGAGGGCAGGATGTTGTCCTTAACTAGTTTGAGATGACTAATTATTAAACTCATTTTCTAAAGGTTACCGTATACAGAAAAGCAATTATACAGAGATTAAAACAAGTTCAGAAACCTGATTCATTCTGAAACTATGGTAAACCCAAATCTTGTACTATTTCTGATTTTTAATGACCTCAGGAACATTTTATTTAACTTAGATGTCAAATGCAATTCTGAAATGAGAGATTAAATACATTTCGTGCTTTTCTTTCCTTTCGTTTTTTTTCTTTTTCTTCCCCCAACATAGCACAGTGCACAAATTTCCAGTGCTAATTCTGTTAGTGGATTTCAGCAGGCTGGCAGGAAAGCTGTGCATGGAGAGAGGATCCTGGTTAACCCCTGGGTGGCTGCACTCCTTTGAGACGCTCCTGGGCTGGGGAATGGGTGCCTTGGGATGCAGCCCCGGAATCCCCACCCTCCATCAGACCCCTCTACACCACAGGCTGTGCTCTGGGATGTGGGGGTGACAGCAAAGTCAGTCTGAAAATGTTGTTTCTCCTCAGGGCTGCTCCCCACTTGTTCTGGCCCTGACACAGTGACCCCGAATCCTCCCCTGGAGGCTTTTGCTCACGTGGATTATCTGTAAAAAGCAATAAGTTTTTTTTTGTTTTTTGGCAGTTCCTCTGATCCCAGTCCCTCAGGGGTGTCCTGCCTGAGGGGTGCTGGCACTGAGCAGTACCAAATCTTTGGTCTGCTCTGCCAGTAGCTGCTCTGGGGCATGGGGCAAGGGAAAATGCCCATTTTTAAGCAGGCAGAAGAACTCCCCTGACCTGAAGAGAGAGGGAAGGTCGATGTGAGATATGATGTACACATGCACCATTCTTGCTTTCTTGGTGTCTGCGTCTGACCTCTGAGATGGACACTCCATCCCAATTCCCGGGGTCACTCCTGGGACCTTAACCTGGGTCAGGTCATGTTGAAGTAAATCTCAGCTCATCCAAGTTGTGAATGGGAGTACAAGTACCTAAGAGGCAGAAAGAACGTATTTTCCAGGATTTTGGGAAAAATATCACCCTGATTTTGTTTCTTGTCTTTTATTTGTACTCCATAGGGGTACAAATAAAGGTACAAATAAAAAGGGTACAAATAAACAGGACTTAGGACTGAACATTTGGGTTTGGGCTTCTAACAGAACATGAAGTCGTACTCCAGGACATCCCTGTTTCCCCCAGGCTGGCCAAGGACAGAAGCTGTTACCCATAGGAGCAATGCTGGTCTCCTACTCTGTCTCCTAAAGATAAAGGCAGCCAAGCAATAAACAAGGTTTTAAAAAACACCAACTGTAGGTGAAGAGTTCCCAAAATACAGCTGCACTCTCGAGGCGCTCGCACAGCAAAACACTCCCCCCTCGCTGCCCTTCATCCTCCTCTCTGCCCTCATCTCCCATTGCCAGAGAGGCACCCCAGATGGATCTGGGGCTGGCAAATTTGGGCTAAATGCACCCATTTCAGGACAGTTTAAAAGCTGCATGTTTCATTTTGACATGCACTAACCAAAGGTTCTGCTGTTACCGCATCGAAACGCTCTCGTACGGAGAAAGGCGTCTCAATTTGCTGCTGCTGCTGCCCACATGGAGGTGAAAACTTGTGTGAAACGACACGAAACACTCCATCTTCAGCTCAGCCAAATGGTGCAAAGGGCTTCCATTTCTCCTCAGGAGAAATTTCACTTTTTTCACTTTTCAGGGCCATCCAAACCTCGCTGTTTGCAGCTTGGCCACAGAGGGTTTATTTGCCCAGCTCCAACCCGGGGCTCTGTTGCTGCACCAGCCTGGGGTCCAGGTGCCAGTGGCACAGGGACAGCAATCTGTGGGACCTGCTCTGCCACCACAGTGTCCCAGTTGTCCCCAAGGACAGGGATGGCACCTAGTGGATGTGCCTGCCTGGCTCTGCAGGGCTGGAGAAGAGGATCTGAGCAGGTCCCATGCTTAAGCCGTGACAGCACAGCAGGATTTTCCAAGCTTTTCCAGGAGTGCACAGTGCTCATAGCTGGAAGAGTTCACCCATCCCTCCGGGGGCAGCCACCTGCCCTGCCCTGGCCACCATCTCCTGTGCCACAGGGCTTCATCCCACAGGAAACACGCTCCTCCGGATGGCTGGGGATTAATTAGTGCACATCTTAATTCAAGGTGCACACTGGCCTCTAGTGGGCACAGCCAAATCCTGTGTGATGGCAACTCCAGAGCTGTCATAGCAATGACAGCACAAATGATATCAGTTATGTAAAAAATAAAATAAAATTTAAATATATATATATATACACACTCATATATGTCTGTTCGTTCGTGCAGTTATATACACACACACATACATGTCTGTTTTTTCATGTATTTCTATGCACACAAATAAATGTCTATTTGCTCATCTATTTATATATACACACATACATATGACCTGTCATTCCATGGATGTCATGCCTAACTCCAGTGCTGCCTTGCACTTGATTTCTCTCATATCTCAAACTTCACGAGTTTCTGTGTTGTCCCTTTCTGGCAGAACCAAACCAGCTCCCTGTGAAGCCATGGAATTAAAATTCAGCAGAACTCTGAGGCTTAGTGATGTTTTGGGGAATCTACGGACACTACACGGTGACTGATGGCTCCTGCTGGGTTCAAATGGGCTGGAATCTGGAAAGAAGAGTGACAAAACTGGGGAAAAAATCAGCTTGAGACTTTAAGATGCAAAACAGCTCCTGTATGAAAATTGAGGAGGGAGAAAAGTTGGTTTGGGCACACAGGGCAGGTGGGACCATTTGGTCCATCAGAGGTGTCTGACTGAGCAGATCCCAAAAGTGGGAGCTCTGCTGAGCCTGAGGAGCAAGGACTTCCTGGACTAGGACTCCAAGGAAAACCAAAGGCCTGGGCCTGTTTCTCCTGCAGTAAGTAGTACATGAGCAGTTCTGCTTGGTTCACTGGCAGATCTGAAGGGGAGCACAGGCAGATCCCACCCTGCCTGCGGAGCCTCCTGCTGCCCTCAGGCAGGAGGGGGAGCAGGGGGAGCTGCTTGTGTGGCTCACTGGGAAGAAACTCCTGAGATCCAGTCTTGGGGAATCTGACTGCCCAGCAGCTGGCTGAGCCCCACCTCAGGGGCTGGGAGGATAATTTGGGTCGAAAGGGACCACTAAAGGTTTTCCAGTCCAGCCTCCAGAGGCCTCTCCCTGCCCATGGATCCAGCGCTGCTGTTGGTTGTAGTTGTTAACAGAGACGATCCTTTAAGGTATTAATCCCCGGGGCAGGACACAGGACCTCCAGGAGAGGCAGCACAAGGGCAGAGCCCCCCAGCACTGCCCTCCGCTCTGCTGAGCTCCTTCATCAGCTCCTGCCCGCCTGCTCCACCCCCAAAGGATTGCCTCCTTCCCAGGGGGGTTGATCCTTCATTCCTCTTCCTTTCCTGAGCCTGGTGCACAATATATGTGCCACACTTTCAAATATGCTTTTTGCCACCCCGTGCCCTCTCACCGGGCAGCTGCCACCTTCAGCACCCACAAGTTACCTGCACTGGGATGGGTCTCCTGGCAGAGCCCTCCTGGAGCTGCTGGGGCAGCTCTGCAGAGCATCAGGGCAAAACCATCACCCTGGAGCAAGTGAGGAGATGGCCACAGACAGCCCAAAACCCTGCTGTCCTCACATCTCCAGGCAGAAATGCATTTATGCCATGAGATCCATAGGCAGCTTTACACAGGGCAGCTCCCACAGGAGGAAACGAGTCTCTCGTGAACTAAGGAATCACAGCAGCTTCAGCAGCTAATCAAACCATCTTATCTGCTGGGCAGGGGAAATGGGAGATTTACTGACTGCTGGGTGACAGGAAAAAGAGAAAAGAGGAGAGGAGAGGAGAGGAGAGGAGAGGAGAATTCTGAATGCTGCTTGGAGATATATATACATTAACATTTCTCACACTTATGGATCCTTTGGGTTTCCTCCAGTTGTCTTCCTTTACACTACATCCACATCACTTTGTGCTTTTCCCTGCAAACACCAAGACACAAAGGTGATGCAGAATAAAAACATAATCTTTGTGGTGCATGTCAGCTCTGAGACTTTAGCTGGTTCACAAGCCAGCTGCACTTCAGATGAACTGAAAATTTCCCCACCTGAGAGTTTTGTACAAAAACATTCACTGAGCTCCACTGGAAGAACTTTTTCCAACTGTATACATGAATTTTTGGCACAAGTGGAGCTTCAGGAGCTTCAGCTTTAAGAAAAACACTGGTCCCAGGTCAAGCTGTGGTACATCAGACAGGGATCTGCAAAACTGCTGCAAACCTCCTAAAAGCCCATGAGAGACAGCAGATTAAAATCTGTGGGTGGCTATTATCTGATGACTAATAAATGTTGATCAAAATATTTGTAATTCTTACAGTGAAAATATGCTCTGGCAACCTCAAATGTTGCTCAGCTCAACCCAAAGGTCTCCTTCCAACCACCCCACCAGGGCAAGGAGGGCTGGGGCATTTACTGGAAGGGTTGGATTGTCAGAGAATCATGGAATCATTTAGGTTGGAAAGGCTTCTAAGATCATCCAGTCCAACCATTCCCCCAGCACTGCCAAGGCCACCACTAACCCATGTCCCCAAGGGCCACATCCACAGGTCTTCTGTGCAGGGATGGGGACTCCACCACTGCCCAGAGCAGCCTGTTGCAGAGCTTGAAACCCCTTTCTGTGGAGAAATTTCTCCTAATCTCCAATACAAACCTCTCCTAGGTCAACTTCAGGCTGTTCCCTCTCCTCCTGTCCCTGTTCCCTGGGAGCAGACCCCGACCCTCTCCTGGCTGCCCCCTCCTGTCAGGGAGTTGTGCAGAGCACAAAGATCCCCCTCTGAGCCTCCTTTTCTCCAGGCTGAGCCCCTTTCCCAGCTCCCTCAGTCACTCCTCCTATGTTTGTTTAACCAAAAATACTTGTCTTTAAACAGTTTTGTTTCAATGGCACATTTCACATTACAGCTCATGGTGAGAAGGACCACAAGAGTCACCCAAGCCTTGAAGGTGCCACCAGGAGGCAAAACACTATGAGATCACCCATTCCTACTTGGTCCTCCCCACTCCCAGTTGTGACTGTCCTGGTAGGAACTTCCCACCTCCAAGACTTCGGGCAAGTTTACTTGAAATTACTCATCAGCTGTGAAAGCTGTAGGGGACTCACAGACAGATGGTAGAAAGACAAAAAGACAAAGAGGCAGCTGGCATGGCTGGAGCACATGGAAAAGCAGGCAGAAAATGGGATTGTGTTGTTTTCAGCAGGAGCTCAATCCCTCAGTGCTGGGCAGGGGGAGATGGATCATGACCCCAGGATTTTATCTCACCACTAGGGAGGAGAGGACAGGAGGACAAGGCCAGACAGAGAGATCCATCAGGAAATGTACCTGGTTGCTCAGAGAAGCTGTGGATGACCCACATCTTGGGACTGGGAACATTCAAGGTCAGGTTGGACAGGGCTCAGAGTGACCTGGTCCAGTTGAAGATGTTCCTGCCCACTGCAGGATGAGTTTTTATGGTCCTTTCCAACCCAAACCAGTCTGGGATTCTGTAAAATAAGACAGGCTCTGAAAAACACAAAGGAATTGCAGCCTCACTTCAGAAACAGCTCCAGGATCCCCAGGGCAGAGCCGGGTTTGGAGCAAACTTAGACATGGAGAAAAGAGATTTTCTCTGGACCCTTTGTCCTACAGGATGAGAAGCTAAACTGGAGGGGCAGAGAGGAAGGATCTAAGCCTGATCCCAGCATTAATTCCCTCTCTAACACCAGAAGTAGACCTGAGCTCCCCATCAAGTTGTTGTCACAAATATTTCTGCTTAGCAGCCAACATAAAAACGAACACGAGCCCTTGATCCAGGCCCAGCAAGGACAAGGCTTTTTTCCCCCACCTAAGCAAAATAGGGCAAAAAATAAAATCAGAAAATGTTTTGACTCTCTTTGAAACATTTTAACCTCCACTGAGGAAACTCCCTTGGGTGCCTGGACATTATTTACCATTGCAAACAGTGCTTTTGTGCCTTTGTAGTTTGAGTTCTCCCAGGCAGGTGCCATCTCAAAACAAAAGTGGGAACGTTTTGTTTTGGAGATTTTGAACTGATTTTTTTCTTCTTTTTTCTTTTTTGTCAACTACCGAGTGAAACATTTTGTTCAAAAAACGCCTAAACAAAATATTTTGACAGTTTCAAAATGTTCTCCTGTTCCCTTTAGCCAAAACACGTCGCTATATTCAAAGCAAATTCACAGATCCCTTCAGCCCTTCCAAAATGCTCTGGGTTTGCTGAACTGCACGTTAATGGAGAGATAATCCTGCAGGGGCAGGGAGCATGGGAGGAACTGAGATGGGATTTGAGGAGTCAGAGAGGGAAAGATGAGGGAGGCAGCAGCTTGTGAGGTGCCAGGAGGAGGTGGGAGAAGCTGGGAGAGGATGAGCAGCTCACAGAGATGGAAAGAGTCAGGGGGCTGAGCAGCTCCATGGCTGTGGGTGATGAGGTTCATGAGGTGGCTTATGGGCAGAGAAACCTGCCCAAAACAGGGCCAGACACAGCTTTTGTGCCCACCAGCTGTGCTGCAGCAGCTGAGGGGAAGAGGAAGACCCATCCCTGCTCCCTACCAGGCCGTGCAGACACTCAGATGTGCCCCTGGGCTGCGAGCCCCTTCCTCCTGACACACCAAAGCTACCACGGGAGAGCTCTGCTCGCAGCTTTCCCTTGTGGAGAAACGGCAGGAACACAAAATACCCACATCTGAGAGGCTCCAGTGATGCTGTTTACTGGCAGCCCTGCCCTGCTGCCGCCCAGAAACTGTGTCAGCACCAGGGGAAAGAACCCAGCCCCCAGCAGCACGGGCAGCTGCTGCCACCCCTCCATCCTGGAGCTGGTCCTGGAGCCCTGGCCACCGTGTGTGGGGCAGAGGGATGGGCACCATGCCTTCAGTCTCCTCCTCTCCAGGCTGGCAAGGACCGGGGGTGTCATTTGGGCTGGAAGGACGTTTCCTGCAGAAGTCCTCTCCACCTCTCAGGGCTGGCAGAGGTGCCCTGGGAGCTGTGGGGCAGCTGCTGGGGGGCTCAGCTATCCCTGCCAGCCGGGACAGGAGGCAGACCCACGCCTGGATTCAGGAGAGAGGCAGCTGCAGAGCGTTTACCCCTCTGGGTGCCATCCACGCCTGTTCCCATGGCAAAGGGAGAAGCACGGGACACGCTATCGGCACCATCAGCCATGGCTGACGCCTCGTTATGCCCGTATTTCCTGTTATTTCAGCAGAGACACGCGGATTCACGCTGAATCACGGGGTTCATGACCTCCGCAGATACTCGGGTGTTGGGGACACTGTGGGCGGCTGCTATAATTAGTGACTGATTTTGTGAATTCAGCAGCACAAGGCTCACATCACCCTGGCTCACCAGGTGCCAGCCAGCCGCGAGCAGGCCTCAGGGGCAGGTTGGCCTCCGTCCCCCACGTGTGGCCCTGGTTTGCAGCCCAGCTGGGAGGACAAGGATGGGAAGGTGCTGTAGGACCCGTGTCCAGGCCCACAAGAGCCACCCCAAGCTCTACCCCCCTCCTCTGGAGCTGTCCTGCCCCAACACACAGCATGCAGTGATGATGATCTACACATCATCAGCATCCCCCCCAAAAAACGGCCCCTGGAGGCCCACGATGGAGAAACCCCCTGACTGCAACAGCAGGGAACAAGGGGATGCTGAGAGGAAGGCAAAAGAATGGAGTTTGAGGGAGACTCTGGAGGGATGGGGTTTGTTTGATGTTTTCAGCATCACACCGGTGGGAGATGTTTTGGGAGCTCAGCATTGGGGCCTGACCTCATCCCAAGGTGGCTAATGAAGGTGACCCAAACTGGGAGCAGAAAAGAAAGAAATTTGGAGAATTCTGGTGAAATGTCTCAGCATGAAGGCAATCAAGGTTGGCCAATCAAGATGAAGGCTCTGTTCTTAGCCTTCTTCAAGTACCGATCAGGAGCCAAGACATGACCAGGTGGGGCATTCTCAGAAGCTTTAAAGGGACCCATATTTTTAAAAAAAAAGCAGAGCAGCCCTCCACCCCTACCCTCCACCACCTCCCTGGAGCTGCCTGGCACCATTGGTGCCTTCCACATAACCCAGCGTGGTGTGGGGTCTTCTGGGCAGGACTCAGCATCTCCCCACCTTGACCATGCCAGTACAAGGCCAGTTCTCCCAGCAGAAGTCCTGGCCCAACCGTTTATCCTCACATCAGCAGCACAAAGCTGCACAGATGGAGGATTTCAAGGGGAAATTATTTAGATAAGAGATTATCAGGTATACCTCGATGTCAGCTGAGCTTATGGGCTTAATGCAAAATGATGAATCACCCATCCAAACACATATTATTTTCCCTGGAGGCATTGTCCTGTGAAATTTATTTCCCACTGAAGGGCCTTGTAAATCATTTGTAGCAAATAAACCACAGTATTGCCAACCCCACATGTTCTAAAATCTGACTCGTGTCTGAAGACTGCCCTAAAAGCCATGAGATCTTTCCCTTCTACCAGTTTCAGGAGATGGACCTTTCTCTGCTTTCTGACCTCTTTTTGTTCACTCACCCACTTTCCATGCTTCCCTCTCACTCCCCACTCCTGCCCGTGTGTTTTGTATTCACTTCTCCTGTTCTCATGCTGCTGGAGGACACGATTTGCCCAAAAGCATCTGCCATCCCAACCCAGGCATCGAATCACTCCCACCACCAGCGCCAGCACAGAGCTGCTGGTGGGATTTGGAGTGCAGGGATTTTCCCTGATGGGGAACCACGCACAGAAGCCCATGCTCTGTGCCAGCTCTCTGCCACTGGCTTTTCCCAACCAGCAGTGGATTTGCTGGGGGTTATCCAGGACAGGCTGGGTTGTCTCTTTGGCTTAAGTCATTTTTTGAGGCTCTGTGGGGTGGTTTTGGCAGTGATTCCACTCTCTGTTCTCTGCTCCAGGGAATGGATGCAGAGAAACTCATGGCTGAAGGACAGCAGACAGTTTCCTCCCTGGGGGTCTTGTCCATCCTCTGCCTGGGGACAATCCTGACTCACTGCTGCTTTCCCACTGCTCCCTCTCACCCCAGCTTGATGCTCTCCTCTCTTTCTCTTGGAGCTTCATTTGGAGTTAGACATTCAGTGAGTTGGACTTGATGACCCTTGTGGGTCCCTTCCAACTCAGGATATTCTGTTTCCATGAGCTCTGGGTACCCTTCCTTGGTGCCCTTTTCAGCCATCCTTCACAGCAGAGGCATCTTCACTCCCACCTTGGAGACAACCATGAACCTGGTGGCCACAGATCAGCCTTGAGCCTCCACCAGTGCCCTCCAGTGCAGCAGGTCCTTTGGCCACCCCCACGGCCAGCCCGTGCTTTTGGGGCATCAACATCCACCTCTCCTTGAAACAAGGTTGTCGGAGGAGACCCTCTCCAGCAACTCTCCCTGGAGCAATGGTTGTGACAGGGAAATGGCTCACAGCAGGACCAGGGCTCTTTGCAACCAAGCCCGGGGCCTGAGGAGTTTTCTAAAATACTGAAGATCATGGGTGCTGCAACAGCAAATTTTCACCTTTCGGTGGATATTAGGGGGAATAATTTGTGCTGAGCAAAGCCTGCAGCAGTTGCCCCATATCTGATCATCTCCGGTGATAGGAGCTCGGCCCTATCTGATCCAGCAGTTATTGAAAACTCAGCTGAGTGTGACTGGGATCATTTTTCAGGGTTTTCATGTTGCTCTTTCACCATGGTGAAAATTAAAGAGCCAACTGTGGAACAGGAGAAAGCGCTGTACTTTCACTATGACACTTTCTGGTAATGAGATATTTATTAATGTTCATTTCTTCTGAAAGGAAACAAACCAAACCCAATCCCTTATCTCTCTCTTGGTGTTTAAGTTATGAGTAACACGGGAAGCTTTTAGGCCATGAGACAGCAAATGCACCCTGCTTGGGAGCCTGTGGGTGTAGGAGATGCAGTGATAAAGCCAAGATAGATCAAATCACTCCCATTTACCTAGAGCTTTCTGCAACTCTTGAAATGATGGAGGGATTGAAAGATACTTTGTCTTTTTTATGAGAAAAGCAGCTGTGATTTAGCAGTTTAATCAGTTTTGTCACAAAGAATGCAAAACAAAGCCCATCACCAGGATAGATGTTTTTTCAAAGCTGTGTTTTGTTTCCTATCAGTAAGGAATGATTTTAAATGCTAATGGTGGGCTGAGATAGACACATAGGAAGCAAAGTCATTGCTCATAGAGCAGCCAGGCACAGATCAGCTCTCTGAATCTGCTGTCCCACTAAGGACTTAGCAATGGTGTTGATGGTCGAACTCTGCTGATTTTGGGTGCTCAGCTGGTTGTCACAGGCAGGCTGACCTGAGGCTGATTTGGAATTAGCCATGTAAGGAGAGCTGCCTTAGCACCTTGCAGGGTTTGGCTCGCAGGGTTTTGCCCTCGGGTGACTGCTGAACGACCTTGCTGAAGCTGCAGCACTGCAGGCCTGCACTGCAGCTCCCCTGCACTCGCACCTGGCACACACCACCTGAGTTCTGCCAGGCTCAGCTCCCTCCCACGCCCCGGCCTGCAGACTCCGCACTGCTCCGCACACGGGCCCTGGGGTGCGAGGAGACGAGTTTCTTAAGAAGAAGTAATTATTTCCTTTGTCATTACGATCATGCTCATGTGATTTATTAGCAGGGATGGAAACTTCACAGAGCTCTGCCAAGGAAGCTGTGGGTCTCAGCAAACCCTGCCGGCACTGCTCCCACCCCAACCGCAGCTCCCTTCCCCGGGTGATTTCCCGGCTGCCCAGCCCCAGCTCCTCACAAGAATCACAGAATGGTTTGGCTTGGAAGGAACCTTCCAGACCATCTTGTTCCAATCCCCTGCCATGGGCAGAGACACCTCCCACTATACCAGGTTGCTCCAAGCCCTGACCAACTTAGCCTTGGACACTTCCAGTGATGGGAAGTGCTTTGGGATCTTTGTCTTATACCTTCCAATTCCCTCTTCCTCACTGCAGCCCAGCTCTCCCAGTACTTGGGAAAGAGCCAAGGTGCATGCAGGGGAATCCATTTTCCAGCCTTGGCTGGTGTAGATGGGAGATGCAAAACAGCCCCTGACTTCCATGTGGGGTGTTTGCTAGATGAGATTCCTCCAAAGGTTTGTAGTACAGCTGGATTTGGGGTACATTATTCCCACAGCAAAATGGCCAGCTGGTCCCAGGCTCCAAAACCAGGGTTAGTCTTCTCAAAGAGAGGGCCACTACATCATGACGATTTTGTAATGCATCTTATTTTTTTACATCTTAAAAATGGTGGTCAAAGGATCCAAAGCTCACGTGCTGCTGCCAGCCTGGACAAGAGGGGTTATAAAAGGTTTGGAATCTTTGTTTCCTCAGGAGCCTTTTTTAAAACCCATTTTTCATTTCCTATTTGCTGGCTTTGATGTATGGCTGCATTTCCCAGTGGCAGGCTGTGGCAGTGAAGGAAAAGGTCTTGTTGTGCTGGAGAGCACAAGGGGTGACAGCTTCCCACTGCCAGAGGGCAGGGTTAGATGGGATATTAGGAGGGAATTGTTCCCTGTGAGGGTGGGCAGGCCCTGGCACAGGGTGCCCAGAGCAGCTGTGGCTGCCCCTGGATCCCTGGCAGTGTCCAAGGCCAGGTTGGACAGGGCTTGGAGCAAACTGGGATAGTGGAAGGTGTCCCTGCCCATGGCAGAGTGGGACTGGATAAGCTTTAATGTCCCTTCCAAAGCATTCGTGATTCTAAGACTCAAGATGAAGACTGGAAAGAAAAAAGTCTTCATGGAGCTATGGAGAAGCCGTTTTCCCGAGTGAGCAGTGGGAGTTTCCCACCTGGACAGTGGCTGGGTAGGCCATCAGCCTCCAAACCACCCAGGCAGAGGCACTGCATGGTTGTTCTTGTGGAGAAAGGCCTTTCCACAGGGCCTGCACCAGCATCCCAGCCAGGAGACACACGGGTACAGTGTTCCCATGTCCTGCACCAGCTGCACATCCATCCCTGCCCCTCAGGTGGGGAAAAACGCAGGCAGGAGCCACGAACTGAGCATTTACCCTGCTCAGTTATTCAAATGGGGAGTGGTGAGGGGAGAGTGGGAGACTCTCACTGCAGTGAGGGGTGGATGGCAGTGAGTCTCGCAGGGACCGTGGGGAAACACCACACAAGGAGCATCAGCTCCCGAGCGGGTCTGGAACAGGAGACAGCAGGGGTGAGAAGGCAAGAGCCAGGCTGGCTGGGAAGGATGAGTCCTGCTTCTCTTGAGAAACATCAGAAAGCCACGTTTCCCAGCAGCCCAGAGCGGGAGGGTGTTGGGCCTAGGCCACAAGAAGCACTCTGAAACCGAGATCTTTACAGGTCACAGGCCAGAAGGAAAAGAGGGCCTGGTTGTTTATTCTTTACATATTTATATGTTTCTAGGAATAACCGTGGATTGGAGGTCAGTGTTACCACCTCCTCCATCCTTACAGGTTCACAGAATAGTCCATCAAACATTCTCCACCCAGGAGAAAAGAATGTAAACTAAAGTTACAGTTAACTAAAACATTGCTATGTTTACAGAAAGTGTGTGAGAAACTTTATCTAAGAATCACACATAGAACACTGCAAAAGACAGGGCAACAGGGAGGGTGTTTGTAGGCACAGCCCGCCCTGCAGAGCGGGGTGACTGCTCCTCACCCCTCCGGAGCACAGGCTGCTCTGATCACCTCAGCAGTGACAGCAGCTGTGACATGAGCTGGCCCTTCACCTCCGCAGCACCACTGCACCTCTGCTGGCAGCACGGCTGGAGGCCACGGGGGGCTTCTGGGGCAAACTGGGCGGGGCAGGTGACACCAGCAGACCCTAAAAAGCCACAGCTCCAGCCCCTGTGAGGTGATCAATCCCACGGGACATGGCAAACCTCAGGATGGGCTGCGGCATCTCTGGGCTGGTGCTCCACGGTGCTGGCACTGCCCCCACAGCAGGCAGTGCAGGCAGCACGGGTGCCCATGTCCATGGTGCTCAGATGCCACCCCAACCACAGCCAAACTTGCCCCAAATCTCAAGACAGTGCCTGGAGGAGGCACCAATGTACCATGAACTTCCACTGCTTTGGCCAAGCACCAGTGGCTCCCAGGAGTTTTGTTTTGTTTCCTAAACCCAGTGAGAGGATCCAAGGGAGTGGCATGAAGCTGTGTGTTTAGGGTGGATCTCAGGAAAGGTTCTTCCTCCAGAGGTGCTGGCACTGCCCGGGCTCCCCAGGGAATGGGCACGGCCCCGAGGCTGCCAGAGCTCCAGGAGCGTTTGGGCAGCGCTGCCAGGGATGGACAGGGTGGGGCTGTTGGGGGGTCTGGGCAGGGACAGGGGCTGGGCTGGGTGATCCCTGGGGGTCCCTTCCAACCCAGGATATTCCATAATTCTGCAACTATATCTCAGCCCAGGTAATGCCATTCAGTCAAAGATCTCAGCTGCCACTAAGAAAAATGTTATGTTTCCAACCCAAGTGTAGGAAGGGGACGTTTGAAAAGATCTTGGACCCCTTAAGTCTCTGAAACAAGGAGGAAAACAAGCAGAGCTCAAAGTTGTAAAACCTCATCATTTTGCAGTCCAAATCCTGATCGCTGTGTCCTGCTGGCCCCTCAAACCTAACACGGGGATCATTTATCATCTGCTGCCTGGACTAGTGAGGACCCTTGCAGAGGACAATTTGAGTTTTCCTTGCCTGCAGGTTAAAAGATTCCTCCCTAATCTGGAAAAGAGATGTCTCCGAGTGTTTTTCATTGGATGTTTTTTCTATTTTCAGAGAGCAGGGGGAAGTTCCACAACTTCCAAAAGGTCATATTTTCCCCTTTCAGCTATGAAAGCAGCTCTTTCAGCTGTATACATGTGCAAAAATTCAGAGAGTGTGTGCTGGTACAAGGTATTACCCACAAAGACTTGTTAGATTAAAACATAGATAAGCATCATCTGAATTTTAACTGCATTTCACTTACTTCACTACATTTTTTGAGTGACTGATACACGAAGATGTTCCCGTGGATGCCTTTAAAACACCCAAGCATGGTCCTGTAAACTTCTAACCCATTTCTATTGTTAAATTTCATTGAGTTTTGTTACACCACAAAAAAAACCCCTCCAAAACAACCCATCAAAAAACAAACAAAATCAAGAAAGGGGGAAAGACAGGAAATGAACCCAAACAACCAGGTCTCAAAATGAGCAAAATTCAACTCAGGTTTGTTGGCAAGAATCCTATCGAGCTTGGTCCCAAAACTGCAAGGCATTGTTGTGGTAGGGTGGTACCTTGTTATTGTTATTTGCTTGATGGGGCTCATCCAATTTATGAGAAATCACAACTGAAAAGTTGAGATGCAAAAGCCACAGCCCTGACATGTCTGACACAGAAAAGCAGAGGTGACACAGGCTGGAATGGGGACTTGTGAGGCTACAGCTGATCAGTGATAAATTATATACAAATTAGAAATGCATTTTATCCTCAAAACACTGTAGGAAAGGGACCTATCTTGGATAAAGTAAATGAAGCCTCATTCAGGGAAGTGGGGCAGTTTTGGACTCTATCGATGTCAGGTAATGTGGGTGCCACAAGTGCCCATACTGAAAACCAAGACACGTTGATGCTAACTCAGTTTGATTTTTGCTTTTTCACTTGTCAAGATCCCAACAGCAAGCCAGACTTGAATAAAACATTCAAGCTCTGCACAGAGCCTCAGTTCTTTGTGAACACAGTGCAAAAACTTCTGTGTGGCCCAGTTTGGAAGAGACTTGGAGCAGGAGCATGGCTTAAAATCACATCAGCTAAAGGAAGGCCAGAAACCAGGCAGCCCATCAGTTTTCTGTGTTTTCTGTCCAATTGTATTTTTCTCTTTTATTATGTTAGTCAGGTGCTAAACAAATAAAATCAATTCTGAACTTATAAAAAGCAATTGGAAATGTCTAGTCTTTTATAGTGAAATCTTGACTGAAGCAGCCCACAGCACTTGGAGAAAAATCAATCATCATTTCCATCCTGCTACGTGTGCTACTAAAATTAAGAATTGATGTTCGGCTGCAAAGGAAAATTATTTCAAGAGAACCACCTTAGCACCAGTTTTCAATGTTCATAAACCTCCTGTTTACGGCTCTTCTCATAGCAGACAAACTCCTACATCCCACCATGAATTATAAATATTAATGAGGGATCCTGATTTACATACAGTTTCTATCTTAATGGGCATCAAAATTGCAAGCAGGGCAACAGCACCACTTATGGTAATAGCAAGTAGTAAACACGTCCTCAGCCTAAAGAGGTCATAAACCACTGTTAAACGCCCCCGTAATTGCAGCCTCTCCCATATCCAAACCCAAGCTCTGATGATTTTGCCAGTAGCCTTCCCATAAAGACAGAAAGCCTGGAGTGGGGCATCTCAAGAAGCACTTAACTCTGATGCAGCCTAAATATTTTAGCAACGTGCTCTGCCCATTTGGAAGCACCACTCCCTGCATCTTCTTTGATTTATTGCAGCCCAGCCTATGTAACTTGCATGATATAATGTGCACACCACGTGAACATCCCCCAGAATATGCCACAGCCACAGTGAAAGCCATCCCTTCCTCCAAATAATCTCCATCCCACCAGCTCTATTCATTAATTTATTTATTAACAGGTCATTTCCACGGCACCGTGTGCAGCACGGGCAGCCTGGGCTGTGTGACACAGGGTGTCAGTGTGACACAGGGTGTCAGTGTGACACCCCGAGCACCGTGCTGTCCCCTCCAGCTCCCACCTGGCTTCCCGCAGACTTTTCTCAGCCCGTCTGTGATGGGGTTTGTGGTGGCCACAAGACTCACCTCGCTCCAGTGGGGTCTGTAATCAACCTGGGGCTCTCAGGAGGTGCCAGCCCCGTCTGCCCCCAAATCCACCCACAGGGGGCTTGGCTGCCTGAAGAACCGGTGAGGAGGGTGGTGACCACTGCACCTAGACCAGTTTTTTTAAGGTTTTCCCAACCAGTTTTGATCCAGCTGGCTCTCCCAGCCGTTGCTTTCTTGCCCGTCAATCCCTGGATTCAGTCCCACTGTTCATCCCTTGTTTTGGTCTTTGATTAGTGCAATTAGCACCGTGATGTTGCCTCCCCGAGCCCACCTTCTCCGTGGCCTCAGTGGCAGAGCATTCCCACCTTCCCTGATGCCAGGAGGGGGACACTGCACGGCTCTGCCGCTGTCTTGTCCCGCTTTTCTTAAATCTGTTTCAAAAATATTGCAGTCGACTTTGAGAATTGAGTAACTGACTTTGACAGGAAAACTACTGTTCCAGTATACAGTAAATGGCAGTGCTCTAGAACACTGTTAAAACAGTCTGGAAAATGAACTTTATAAAAAGCATTCCAGTAACGTACTGTGACAGCCTTTAGTGAAATCCAACAGTTTGATTCTTCCAGGAACACGGCGAGATACTCCAGCAGCCTTGAGCCACGGGATCAGCAAGCAGACACTTTTATGATAAATGGTCCCAGAAACCCAAATTACAGCTGCAGCAAATGAACAATGTGCTGAAATTACTCGGTGGCTTTTTGTCTGAGCCACCGCGCTGGTACCTGAGTGTGCACTGACACCTAGTGGGATGGCCCCATGCTGGCAGCAGAGGGGTGAACTGGAGCTATTTTATTAAAAACATAAACAGCCAGCCCCTGTGATGCTAAACCTACTTGTCCATCGTGGGGTGGTTGGAACTAAATGATATTTGGGGTCTCTCCCAAAGCAAATCATTCTATGAGTCTATAGCTGCCGTGAGATGACAAAGTGTTGGGTTATTTGTGCCCCTTCCCCTCCTGCAAGCAAAGTGATTTCGTTTTGATTTCTCAGTGCTGCACCTCTGCCACCCAAAGGGTTAATTCATCACTTCTCGTTTCTGTTCTCCCTGCTCGGGTCACCCCCTCCTCATCTATGGGCATAGGTGGGAAGGACAGCTGGGATTTGGTGTGGATCAATCCACGTCTAAAGATGCAGGTGGAGAGAGAGCTCAGCCAATCACCGATGTTAGAATTCACCATTCTGGTTAAACTGCAGGGTGCCAAAATCAGCATAACCACGCTGGGAGTGCAGGCTTGGGAGTCTTTCCTGGTGTGAGCCACAGCACTGACCACAAAATCCCAGAATGGGTGGGAGGGACCTTAAAACTCCTCTCATCCCCCCCCTGCCATGGCAGGGACACCTCCCACTGTCCCAGGCTGCTCCAAGCCCTGTCCAGCCTGGCCTTGGGCACTGCCAGGGATCCAGGGACAGCCACAGCTGCTCTGGGAAGTTGTGCATAGCCCCAGGAGACTCAGTCCCCCCAGGGAACCAGGCTGCTTTGAGCCCCGGTGTTTTTTCCACCTCTGCGCTGAGAGAGAGGAACACACCGGATCTGAAGCCCAGTTCCAGTGCGGGAGGGTGGCAGCACTCCGGGACTCCGTGCAGGGATTCGGGCACTGGTTTCCAAAGCAGGTGCTGCTGCATCACACAGACCTCACCCGGAGGCGGGTTTGATTTAGGGGAGAAACAGCACGAGGAAGGTTTGTCAGTAGATGCTTACAGGCCAGCAATCCCCCAGTTGCTTCACGGATATTCTGGCGCATCTCCAGCCCCAGCTCCGGACAGGAACCGCACAGGTGTGAGATGCCAGGCACCACAGCCCCGTCCCTCACGGGACAAGCACCTCCCTGGGTGCCAACACCTCACTTCTATGGGAGGGCCACACCACTCGTTATCTTTATTTGGGGCTTGAGAGCTGCACATAAAGCGCTGCCCGCTCCGCCACTGCCCTCCCACCCGCCTGGGACGCTCCTTCCTG
>VZRO01006083.1:336455-347678 GCA_013397915.1 Daphoenositta chrysoptera
GAGGGACCGGCCGGAGGGACCCGCCGGAGGGACCCGGCCTGAGGGACCCGCCGGAGGGACCGGCCGGAGGGACCGGCCGGAGGGACCCGCCGGAGGGACCCGGCCTGAGGGACCCGCCGGAGGGACCGGCCTGAGGGACCGGCCGGAGGGACCCGCCGGAGGGACCCGGCCGTGCGAGGCCCCGGCGCGGCCATGCAGCGCTTCCTCGGCCCTCTGCTCTGCCTCTGGGCGCTGCGGCTGCCGGCGGGCACCGGCGCGGCCGCCCGCGGGCTGGACGTCGCTTCCTACCGGTGAGTACGGAGCGGGCGGTGCGGGCCCGGCCGGGCCGGGGCTGAGCGCGCCGTGCTTGTGCCGCAGGGAGCGGGTGCGGGCCATGTTCTACCACGCCTACGAGCACTACCTGGAGAGCGCCTTCCCCTACGACGAGCTGCGGCCGCTGACGTGCGACGGGCAGGACACCTGGGGCAGGTAAGGGCTGTCCCGGGATGGGGATGGGGATGGGCCGCCCCCTCCGCCGGGTCTCACCTCGCTTCTCGCCTCCGCAGCTTCTCCCTGACCCTGATCGACGCCC
This sequence comes from Daphoenositta chrysoptera, assembly GCA_013397915.1. Taxonomy (NCBI): domain Eukaryota; kingdom Metazoa; phylum Chordata; class Aves; order Passeriformes; genus Daphoenositta; species Daphoenositta chrysoptera. Next base: position 337,027 of record VZRO01006083.1, read on the forward strand.
TGGACACCCTGCTGGTGAGTAGGGCGTCACAGCCTGCTCAAGGCCCCTGCGAGCCACCTGTACACCTGGATTTTACGTGGTGGTGCCAAAAGTCAGTTATTCATTGACCTGAGAACCTTGCATTTCCCTTTGCATCACTCCTGGGAGGCAGGTGGCTGAGTGCCCCATTCCTGACACCCTCTGGAATAAAGGACTAAAGTGTGTGAAGAAAGCATTTTGAAACAAGATGAAACTGTCAGTCAGTTTTTTAGTAATATCTGTAATTAATGGTTTCACAAAATAGTAAAACTAAACTAAAATCAGCCCCAGCTATTGAACTGCTCTTTGTTTTCCTGTGAACTCTAAGCCTGATTCTCTGTTTCCCTGCAGATCCTGGGAAATGTTTCCGAGTTCCAGCGAGTTGTCAACGTGCTGCAGGAGGGGGTGGACTTCGACATTGATGTCAACGCATCTGTCTTTGAAACAAACATTCGAGGTGAGGTGGGGTTTTCTGTGGGCTTTCGGTTGTGTTTCCTTCCTGTACGAGTCTCAGAGGTGGTGGTGAGGAGGTGGTCAGAGGGAATTTGGGATGCAGAGTAAGAGGACACATAAACAGAGAGAAAAATCCCAAACAAGCGTCACTTCCTTTTAGTCTTTGCACATCCCCTTTTGCTTCCTGTCTCAACACAAGCAGAAGTAGACGTGGCACTTCCAGTATTCTGGCATGAGGTTTTCAGCTTTGTAATAAATGTATTTTTCACTGAAAGAATACAGATTTTATTCTGTCATCTTTTGCATACTGTTTTGCATAAGACATTAATTTCTAGAGTTATTATTTTTTTTCTTGAAAATCACAAAGGCCTTTGGAATCTTGCACCGGGTTGGATGCCTGACTGCTTCAGTGCCATCCAACTAAAAGACACTGTCAGGACACAAAACTGTTAGTTGTGCTTTTGTTGCCCATCCTGCCAAATACTGCTGAGCCAATTTTTGCAGCAGTGTAATTTCTCTGTGGTTGTTACGTGACCATAGAAAAGCCTGTGAAATAACTAATATTAGCTAATACAGCTGTATTAGCTATATAAGTAATAGCTAAATATAGATAATAACTCACAGCTGCTGTTAGTCCCATGGAAATTCTTGACTCTGGCCTAGACAGTTTTCTCCAAGGGGCTTGAGAACTTTACACAAATAATGTAGTAAGCTGTCTAGAAGAAATGAAACAGAATTCCCCTCATAAAGGTTTGTGTTCATTACACTGGTGTATAATGTCATATATAATTGATTCTGATAGTCCTCAGGGCAGTGCAGGCATGGTAGGGCAAGTAGGATCTGATGCTTCTAAAATAACAGAAGAAAGATATCATAGAATCTGAGAGTGGTTTGGGTGGGAAAGGACCTTAAAAATGATCCCATCCCACCCCTGCCATGGGCAGGGACACCTTCCACTGTCCCAGGCTGCTCCAAGCCCCGTCCAGCCTGGCCTTGGGCACTGCCAGGGATCCAGGGGCAGCCACAGCTGCTCTGGGCACCCTGTACCAGGGCCTCCCCACCCTCACAGGGAAGAATTTCTTCCCAATATCCAATTTAACCCTGCCCTCTGTCAATTTGAAGCCGTCACCTCTTTTCCTGTCACTCCACACGTTTCTGCTGCCCTGCAAACAAGCGGGAATAAACAAATCTCTCTCCTTTTGTGGCATTTGAATCAGACTCCTTCCTCCCCCCGTGGTGTAATGGGTTCTGATGTGCCTTGCAGTGGTGGGAGGGCTCCTCTCTGCTCACCTGCTCTCCAGGAAGGCTGGAGTTGAAGTCGAGGCGGGCTGGCCGTGCTCGGGGCCTCTCCTGAGGATGGCTGAGGAAGCAGCTCGCAAACTGCTGCCAGGTGAGCCCCTGTCTGCTTTGTGTCGCTGTGCTGGGGGTCGTGAGGGGGCTGCTGCCTGCGATGGGAGATGCACTGCTTGATGAGCCAGCTCGTAAACCAGTCCTGTGTTCCCTGAGCTCCAAGCAGGTTTAGTTTGCAGGGAAGATGTGGTTGTATGTGTGCCTGCCAGGTGCTGTGTGTGTGTAACACATCAGTGTGTTTGTTGCTTGTTGAGGGGAAATTAATATAAGTAATAAATAAAGGCTGTGAGGCAGCAGCTTGTAAAGACTAGAAGATGCTGCCTTTGGTGCTCTTTGTGGGCTGCAGCTGGGCTGTGTGCCCTCGTGGCAGGGCACTGTTCCCTTGTGTGCACCCATGGAGTGATCACAGCCTCAGTGTTTGCACTTTGCTGTCCAGTGTGGTTAGTGACTACCTTGCCTGTGCTGTAAAATAATGTGGGGATGCAGTCTGCTCCTCTGGCAAGGTGGAAGAGATCCTCAGGACCTTCCCGGGGCTGTGTGTGCCTTGGGATAGATACCCTCTGTGCCCCTCCCAGGATCACACTCTGCTTCTGCTTTTGTTCTCTGCAGTTACTCCAGACCCACTTCCTGCCCGTGTGCAGTGGGATGTGAGGCACGTGTTTGCTTGAGAGTCTGTTAAACACAACACTGAGCACTTCTGTGACCCCAAAACTCTGTGTTTCAGCTTTCCAGACCCCAACTGGGATGCCCTATGGCACAGTGAACCTGCTGCATGGAGTAAACCCTGGGGAGACCCCAGTCACCTGTACTGCTGGAATTGGCACATTTATAGTGGAGTTTGCCACCTTAAGCCACCTCACTGGTGACCCAGTGTTCGAGGATGTTGCCAGGAAGGCTTTGAAGGCACTGTGGAAAAATCGCTCGGATATTGGGCTGGTGAGTGAGGAGTGGACTTGGAATGGGCTGGGCTGCTTTTTGTGTAGTTTTGTGGATGCAATTCTAGGCAGAAAAAGGCATCAACAGAGAGGAGACAGAACGAGATAAATAACCACAGTGCTCATAAGTGGGCTGAAGGCTCGTGTTTGACATTGTTCCTGACACCTGCAGCATCCCCATCTCTGCTTTCCTGCAGCAGCCCAACATTATCCCATTGTTCGGCCCACACCAGATGTGCTTGGGAGACAAACGCCTCCCGCTGGCTGCTGCAGCTTTTGTGACAGCAGCTGTAGCAGATTAAATGAAAGGTCTGTCTGATGCCTGTTGGGACAAAGGCCGAGGGAAGAGAACAAGAGCATGGCAAGTGCACTGAGATGTTACCAGCCTGTACAGCTCTGGGGTTCAGGAGTATCCAGAGCTGGGAGTATTATCTCCGTGTTCACTGTATCCTGCTCTTTTCTATTGCTGCTTTTTTAACCTCCGTGAACTTTCGGCGTTGCATGTGTGAAGTGAAACAGATTTATTTATACCCTGTGTTTATTGCAACAAAGTATTCACAGGCTGTATGAAGAAATATTTCCCTTTGTTTGCTTTGGGATTTGTTTGTTTTTGATTTATACCCCAAATCCTCATTCATTGCTGGCTTTTTTTCATGTTTGCTAAGAAAGACATGATTGTGTATTTAATTCTCCATCAACTGGGTTTGTTCACAGGCTGAAGAGTGCCAGCATCTATTTAAATATTAACATGGCAGCTCTTGTGCCTTTGACATTCTTTGATTGGCCTCTGTCTCTATATCTGCACCTCTCCATCCTTTTGTAGTGTTTTATAAGATCAGAGTTAGGAGCAGATGCTTCATGTTGAAATTGTGCATTTTTACAGTGGCATTATAGTGTGTTGTTTTGGCTAGTGAAGCGTTGATATTGGAAGCATAAAATGTTTATTATATATATAAAATACATTATCAGCATAAAAATGGTATTTTCTACAGTTAGTATTTCTCTGAAGCTGATGAATGTGTTGTGTAATGGAGAAAATGCTGGTTGGACTGGACATTGTATATCTGTGAAACTGATGGCTTGATAGAAGGACCAGGATTTCTTGTGTCACTTCAACTCCCTCTCTCCTTCTCCTTCACTCCTTGCAGGTGGGGAACCACATTGATGTGATCACTGCCAAGTGGGTGGCCCAGGATGCTGGGATTGGGGCGGGGGTGGACTCCTACTTTGAATACCTGGTTAAAGGAGCCATCCTGCTGCAGGACAAGGAGCTGATGTCCATGTTTTTAGGTCAGTGGTTTGTTTTCTGTGGGAAGGGGCCCAGCACCTGTGGCAGGAGGAGATGAAGGATCCAGTGGGGCACATCAAGACCGCTCCTGAAACCTTTGCTGTAATACTTTGGAACTGTCTGTGATAACAGAGTTACCAAAGTGAGCACCCTGAGAAGTCGTTTAACGTGGCTCAAGTGAAAAAGGGGCTTCTCTCATTCTTGAAAATCAGCTTTTTTTGTTTGTTTTGTGTTGTTACAGATGGCTTACCTACCCATCTGTTTCTTTACAGAATATAACAAAGCTATCAAAAATTACACCAAGTTTGATGACTGGTACCTGTGGGTTCAGATGTACAAAGGAACCGTGTCCATGCCTGTGTTCCAGTCCCTGGAGGCCTATTGGCCAGGCCTGCAGGTAAGAGCTGTCACAGCAGCAGCATCTGGTGATTCTGTTCATCTGTCAAGGGTTCATCTTCAAAAAAAAGTTACAAATATAACTCTCCTCTGTGCAGCTTTCAGAGTTTGGGTTGATCTCTGGTGAAATCTGCAGTAGCTTCAGCCTATAGAGGATGATGTTGAAGAAAATGTTGATTTTATCTACAGTCTGTAAAAAAAAAAGTCTCCCATTCAGCATGATGGGAGGGCAGTTTTGTTGTAGCAAACTCCACTGACAGTGGTCCCTTAATCCAGGTGGGAATGCAAGGAAAAAGAAACTCACACCTCTTTTTCTATCACCTCACAAATGTTTTATTTGTGTGAATTTTTTCCTATCAAGAGCTTTGCTTTCTCTTCAGTCTTCATGTTTGGACTGAGACTTTGTTATCTTCCCTAAGAGACTGGATGCTGGGATTGACTAAACATTTGACTGAAGAAACACAGCCTTCTTTAAAAAAATATCAGAGCCTTCATATTAATTCAGGTGTGGGAATGTGATCCAACAGAAAAGCAGCATTTTCAGTCTTACCTGTTCTTAAGGCATCAGTTACAGCACTCAGACCTGCTGAAATACCCATTTCTGTCACTGGGTATTTCTTTGCCTATGGGAGTGTTATTGCCTCAGTTCCTGTGCTGGTTTTTTCTTCACTCCCCTGTTTCTTTGCTAATTGTTTCCTGTCTCTCAGAGCCTCATTGGGGATGTAGATAATGCCATGCGGACCTTCCTCAACTATTACACGGTCTGGAAGCAGTTTGGGGGCCTGCCCGAGTTCTACAACATTCCCCAGGGATACACAGTGGACAAGAGGGAAGGATATCCCCTCAGACCTGGTAAACAGAACTGACATTAAATGGACATGGACTCCTGCTTTAGCTCTGCTGGGGAGATCAAATCTTAGCAACACCTGCCCTCCACAATTTCCTCCCCAGTTTTGCTCTGACTCAGTTCCTGCGTGGATTTTAGCAGGGATTTCCAGAGTCAAAGCTGCACATTTTGTTTTCCCCCACTCACAAAGGCAGGAAGGAAACAGGAAGCAAACCATAGTGTTACTATAGAAGGGTGGCCTGTTAATGAATTTTGTTCACAGTGTGGGTTTTGACATGTTTAAGTGTTAGATTGTCTAGCAGGGGGTGTTTCAGTCATGTGAAATGTTAAAGGGACTGCTTGTGTCCTTTAAATTTAGGAAGTGAAAGTGACTGTGAATAGACCATTCCAGTTCTGCTGAGTTCCAGAAATAAACTCTTTCTAGTTGTACTAGTAAAGCTCAACATCTACGAGGGATTCTATGTTGTCTGTGATACTGTAATGAAATTATCTCTCTTTTTTTCTGATTTTTTACAACTCTGACCAAAAAAAAAAAAAATTAACCTGATTATTGGGTCCATAAATGTAAATGAGAATAATTAATTTCCTTTTGGTCTGAGTGTTCAGGTGGCATCCACACTGGACAAATGTACCTAAAATACCCATCAGCATTGACTATTAAAGACCTATTTCTTCAGTAAATGAGCACAGCATGCTGCTTATGTTGTCTCTTTAGAGTATTTCCACTCTATTGTTTAAAAACTGTATTTTGAGGGTTGAATTTCTTGTTTGTTGGGGATTCCAGAAGCATTTTTTTTAAACTTTGACAACTGAGTATTAATCTTTTTGTCTCTTGCTCCTCTCCCACTCGCTGAATGTGGGAGGGAGCATTAGTCACTCTTACCTGAGCTGCTGCAGGCTGGTTAGAGGGCATTTCTTTATAGCACATCCTTAGGAAAAGCAAATCTGTGCTGGGAGCCAGAGGAAGCACAAGGCAAGCCAGGCTGTTCACCTGATCATGCAGAAGTATTTTTAAATTAATTCAGGGAACAGCTCATCTTCCCTGTGTGTTTGGTTTGATAATCTTTGTGCTGGCCAATGTTCGGGTGTTTTGCAGAGCTGATTGAGAGCGCGATGTACCTGTACCGTGCCACGAGAGACCCCACGCTCCTGGAGCTGGGGAGGGACGCCGTGGAGTCCATAGAGAAAATCAGCAAGGTCGACTGTGGGTTTGCAACTGTGAGTGCTAAACCATCTGTGTGCCATGGCAGCTAAAGGGCTGCTAAAAATCAGCTTTCAGAAGGTGTTCTCATGAGTGGTGTTTTGCCATTAAGCCAAGCAATCACTTTGGGCAAACATGACTTTTTTCCAGCAAGCCCCTTGTATTTCTCTGTGAAGCTGCTCTGGTAATTGCTGGTCATGTTTCTGGTTGTAGCTTCCCTCAGAGTGGGCCAAAATCTGTCATGGGCTGTTGCACCAGAGCCCAAAACACAGGAAAGCACCAGAAGCTTCTCCTGCATTTCTAGTAGGTGTTGCAGCTGAGTGGGAAGGCTCTTGTGCAGGCTCCTCCTGCCAGGTGTGGGATTCTGCTTTCCCACTATGCCTTGAAAATCTGGTCAAACACACAAGAAGTGCAGTGAGTGATTTCTATAGAGTTACTTAATAGAGGATTTCAAACATACCATCAAGCTCTATTTTACAAAAAACTCTTTTAAAATATTGGGAGTAAGTAGGTAAAAGCCTTATGAGTCTTTTCTTTAGCAGGGAAATGATGGGAAGCTCTTCTCCTTGCCCAGATGTACTAAAGGGAAGTTTAAATGTTACGAAGAAATCCTTCCCTGTGAGGGTGGGGAGGCCCTGGCACAGGGTGCCCAGAGAAGCTGTGGTTGCCCCTGGATCCCTGGAAATGTCCAAGGCCAGGTTGGATGGGGCTTGGAGCAACCTGGGATAGTGGAAGATGTCCCTGCCCATGGCAGGGGTGGGATAGGATGGGCTTTAATGTCTCTTCCAACCCAAGCCATTCTATGATAAGATACAGGGTGAGTTGGTGTCATACTGTGCTGTTTAACTGAAATTAATTCCAGGTTGGTTTTATTTTGCTCCCTAAATTCATAACTAACTGAATTGGATGTAACTGTAACCCACTCTGTTTCTTCTCTTGTAGATCAAAGATTTGAGGGACCACAGGCTGGACAATCGCATGGAATCCTTCTTCTTGGCTGAAACAGTCAAATACTTGTACCTGCTGTTTGACCCAGACAACTTCATCCACAATGATGGCTCATACTTCGATGTGGTGGTTACACCGTATGGGGAATGTGTCCTGAATGCTGGAGGGTACATCTTCAACACCGAGGCCCATCCCATCGACCCTGCTGCCCTGCACTGCTGCAGGAAGCGCAAGGAGGAGCAGTGGGAGGTGGAAGACTTGATGAGGGAATTCTATTCACGGAAGAAAACCAAGAAATTCACTCTAAAAAGAGCTCCTGACCACGGTGAAGGGGAAAATGCAAAAGACTCCGAAGATGGTTCTTCGGAGAAAGCTGGACAGAAGAGAAACTCTAAGAAAAGCTCACACTCCCTCCTGAGCTGCCCCAGTCAGTCTTTTAACTCCAAGCTTGCAGTACTGGGACAGGTCTTCCTAGATAACACCTGATCCTCTTTGCACCATCACTTTAAATTATTGAACTTGTTTCAGATTCTGGGAATATATTTTTACAGTTTCATAATGGAAAGTGTGGTACCTCACAATGTGAATTGTATTTTGAAGTGAAACGACTTCCCATTAAATTCTGCTACTGCTCCTTTGTAAGCCATGACTCAGATACCAGTTGGTAATGCTGTCGAGCTGCTGATCTCAAAGCAGTTGTTTGCCTGAATATCAAACAGGTGTCCAGAAAGAGAAAGAAAGGTCTACATGTTAAATGCACCTTTTTTATTGCATTTTGTGAGTTTTACAGACTTACAGAAAGACCCCAGCTTATTTTGTTCTATAAAAATGACCCTGAGTTTCTTGTGATAAGGGAAAAAGTAGAAATTACTGTAGCTTCACTGCAACTCTCTGTGTGCTCCATCTTTTATCTCTGACCACTTTATAAGCATGTAGTTCATGTTGAAAAATTGCTGGCCAGTGGAGAAAACCTGTTTATTTTGAGGTGAAGGCTCAGATTTGTAGCTCTGGCAGGTCTGTTGGGCATGAAGGACGGCATGGGGGGAGAGGAGCACTTGGAATGTGGAAAAGTGCTCAGTCCCCCTGTTTCAGATCAGTGTGGGTCAGTGCCTCCTGCCTGAAAACCACTTCAGTAAATATCCAGGTGATGTCTGGACAAAAAACTGAGCTGGGGGGTGGACTAGGAAATGTTTGATTGATTCTGCAGTGTAACTTGATTTCTTTTTAAAGAGTCTAACATGCTTATCTTTTATTTCCCCATTTCCTTCTTCTTTCTAACTTCCCTTTGGGCCCCACTTATTTCACTGCTCCTCAGTCAGTGCAGGCACCCCCGGGGTGCTCCAGCTGGGCTGAACACGAGCTGTGCACAAGGCTTGGGTGGAAGGGACTGAGGCCAGGCTGAAACTGCAGCTCTGCCTTGGTGCAGGAGGCAGCTGAACAGATGTTCACAAACCTCTCGCTGCTCAGCTGGCTCGGCAAATCCAACCTTTAAATACATTATTAGTGTCTTTGCAACAGGTGTGTGCAGTGATCAGAAAGGGAGGAGTCAGTAGCGTGACCAAGAGGTTTTCTTTCTAAAGGAAAAACAAAAAGAGGAGGGCAGAAAAGCGATGGATTTTCCTCAAGCCTGCTGGAAAGTGAGGAGGCTGGAGCAAGCCACACACAAGCTACAGTCATTTGAGTGGGCTAGAGGTACAGGATAAATAAATCCCTGTGGACAGGGAAATACTTAAATACAACTGGACCAGTGCCCAGCCTGCTGTGGTGTGGTTGCCTTGAGAAAAGCAATTTTTTTTATTGTTTTGACCTGTACTAGTGCTGTAAAGTTAAATAAAATTTGCATTTTATCCTTCGGGGTAGAAATCCTGTTGCAGTTGTGAATGAATTATGGTAAGAGATGCTTACAGTGTTGGACAGGCATATTGGAAGGACTGGTACCCTACAGAGGTTCTAGTTCTGTCCTTCTTTCCCATGGCAGCTGGGACAGCTGCTGACCAGGAATTCTGCACTGACACAGCTCTTGCACCCCTACTGAGAGAGGAGCCCCCTAAAACAGGTGTCGCTGGTCAATGATGGGGCTCTTGTTAGTGGCTCCTTGTTGTCACCACAGGTTATCTTTATTTTCCAGCTGTTCACATCTCACACACTCTTCACTGTTTAATCTGCAGAAAACAAACCCCAGGCTTGTTCTGCAACAGCTTTGCTCAGTGCTGGGTCAGGTCCTGAATCTCTCAGCATTGTCCTTCTTGTGAGATAGAATACAGGACATAAAGGGGCAGGGGCAGATCTCCAGCTCATTAGATCCCTCCTGACCAGGGCATTTTAGTACCCTCATCCAAGAACTTCCAGCAGCAGAACCAAGGGGCCGTAGCCTTGGGAGATGAGATTGTTCCTCAGCACTGCTGGAGCTGAGAGCACTCACTCGTCTGTCCATGGCTACTGTGAGAAATTAGATGGATCTTGATTAGATTCACAGATTCTTCCGAGTTGGAAGGCACCCACGTGGATGATCGAGTCCAGCTCCAAGCCAAGGGCCCAGACAGGAACTGAAACTTTGGTGTTGTGACCAACTGAGCTCATCTCACATTAGTGCTGGGGGCTGGGTGACTCAGAATAACACAGGACAGCCTCAGCTGTGCCTTGTTCCAGTTTTGTTCCATCTTACAAAGCCTTTATCTTAACAAAAACGAACTGTGATCAGAGTTTTCGGTGAGCTTTATTTTACACGGAAAACCGTGCGGCTGGGCCTTGCTGAGGGAAAGAAAGGTGTGGCAGTGGACATAAAGGCATCCTGATGCAAATTGATGCCCGAAAGATAGGCTGGAAATAAATCCCCACAGACCGATGTCTATAGAGCAGGTATTTGTTTATTGCAGCTCTGGTGGTGAGGGGGATTTTTCCTCCCAGCTCATCCGCCTTTGTCAAGTGCAGTGGTAAATTTATACAATAAATTATGCTTAATGTGGCTATGCCATCACAGCATCATCACATACATGCCGGAAATAATTAACATGATCTCATGGTTATTAGGTAATTTCTTCTCACTGCACCTGCGCTCCCCTAATTCGGGGGTCTTCGGGGGTCTTTGATGAAGGCTTCCAAAGTCTTCTTCGCACTTGAACTTTTCAACTTTGGCTTCGGAGCATGCGTAGTTACGGTGCTCCTCGGTCTCTCCAGTCTTAACCGGTCTAAATTCTTTGTTTTGTGGCTAATTGG
>VZRO01006083.1:348336-407425 GCA_013397915.1 Daphoenositta chrysoptera
GCCTCTGGCCGGGCCTCTGGCGGAGCTGCGCGGCCCGGGAGAGCCCGGCTGGCCTAGCGGGGCCTGCTCGGGGGAAGGGCCGCTCCCAGCCCGGGCTCGGCGCTCCGGAGCTCCCCGGAGGTGCCCGGGCTTCGCCCCGGTGCTGCGGGGGCGGCACGGGGGTGTCCCGGTGCCCGGTGCGCTGTGCCCGCCCCGGCCGGGCTGAGCAGCACCGCGGAGCAGCACAGGCTCGCCGAGCCCTTCTCCGCCTCTTCGGCCGGTGTGGCCTTCCCCGCAAAGAAAGGAAGCTCTGCCTGGGACTGTAACAATGCAGCATCGAAATTTAAACGTATTTCCTGGACAAAGGCGGCCTCGTGGTATTAGGGCTTAGGAGACATTTTAGCTCTGTAACGCAGGTGGTTTCATGAGAAACTGCTCCAGGTCTGCTTCTTATTTGTCGTCTTTCCCAGTTGATGATGCTGGGAAATACTAAGGAACGAAATCATCTCCTTACCGTGGGCCTGGGCCTGTCGTGTGCTGATGTTGGCTTTTTTTTGAGAAGCTGTTCGAGAATAATGGACTATTAATTTTTTTTTATGGAGTATAATTAGGATTTTTCTTGCAGATCAAATGCAAAATGGTGCAAAGACTGGGAAAATGAAGCATGAGATAAAGAACTTGCATTCAGGTGCTGATTTATTGAGCTGAAGTATCTTAAGAGAGGTTAGATGGAATAAAAAATGGCATTTCTCTAATTTACTAGTGCAGACAACAGCATTTTTCTTGATAAACAAGCATTCTGCGCAATTATTAAGGGAAGATTTGCTCATCATAAATGCCTATGCCTCGTTTCATAGCAGAGAGTAAAAGAGCAGGTGATTATTTACAGCTCTTTTGTCCTTACTTTGCTGCTTCCTCAGCTGCTAGTTTGGTTAATCCTTATGAAGAGCCAGTAATTTGCATGAATGTAAACCTGTAGTGACTCTTTTGAAGGAAGTTATTTCCTTGGGATTGTTTTAGGAGTGGATTTCCTATGGCACGGGGACAAACTTTGTCTCACTGCCTTACCTGTCCACCTCTGCACTCTTCCTTTCATGCATCTCCTCAGCCACTGCAATTTCAGTCAGGTAAACCTGTACCAACCTTATGCACTTCTGTCGTCTGTAGGATGGTGCTTCCACCTCTGGGCTTTGGTTTGCTTGAAAAATTCAGTGGTACTCTTTTAATTTTGGGCTTTTAAGCTTTCACAGCAATCAAAGAAATTTCTGATGGTTACAGCCTCCTTATAATGCCCAAAAATGAAGTGGGATTTTTGTTGTTGGGGCTTTGTTTTGTTTTGTTTCACTTGAAAAATTTTGGCATCCTTGTGCTGCCCTGAGAGTTAAAACTTGGACACATAGAGCTCCTAGCACTTCCTAAATGCTTTAGGAGGATATTTTACATCACTTTATATGAGAGTGTGGGGTGACAGCACAAGGGTAAATGGCTTCCCACTGCCAGAGGGCAGGGCTGGATGGGATATTGGGAGGGAATTGTTCCCTGTGAGGGTGGGCAGGCCCTGGCACAGGGTGCCCAGAGCAGCTGTGGCTGCCCCTGGATCCCTGGCAGTGCCCAAGGCCAGGCTGGACATTGGGGCTGGGAGCAGCCTGGGACAGTGGAAGGTGTCCCTGCCCATGGCAGGGGTGGCACTGGATGGGCTTTAAGGTCCCTCCCAATCCAAACCATTCTGTGATTCCCTTGGACTAAGGCAGGGGGAATAACAACTCCCTGAATGATTTTGAACTTTATAAATTCCATGTCTCTGTGCTTTTACCTTGAATCAGTTTTTTGTTTGTAGACGATCTAAATATAAAACACTTTGATGTAGCTTTTAAAGAAGCACAAGGCAGTTTGGGCTGCTTTTTTTTTTTTTTTTTTAAGTTCTATTTTTTATTGAAACATTCCCAGTTTTCCTGCAGTTGACTCCTCACTGGGAGCCTTTGCTTGCATTTCTCAACAGATCTTCTCCTGAAAAGCCTGAGAGCAGGTCAGGTTGCTGTGTTGAGGTCTAGAGCAAGTCATGAGAGTGTCCTTGAAGCTCTTTCTCGCTGTCTTTTGGAAGGAAATTTTGGGTCATGTGCTGCCTGGACTGCACTGCTGGTGTCCTGTGGAGAGGGGAAACCCTTCCCAAGGTGTTAATTCAGGGAGACTGGGGAACACAGTTCCATGCTGGGGTGCCTGCCATGGGCACCAGTGGCATTTATCCTTGAACAAGGCTTTGTGTACTATTCTTAGGTGATCTCAAGATCCATTTTTGTATGAGGAAAGTAGGGGCTTAGCTGTGAGCTGGGAAGGATCACTGTCGACAGGCCTCCATTGGAAAGTTCATCACTCTGATCTTACAGGGACATAAAAGCATTTTTGACAGCAGCAGTCCCCTGAATATCTGGCAGTTTTGAGGTCAGCTGGGGTTCTGAAATCTGGATCCCTGCGTGTTCCTGCTGTGCTCACCTACCCAGAGCCCTTGGCTTCCTTGCCCATTGGTGTCTTGCTTTATCAGTAATAATAAATTATTCAGAGAAGGGCAACAGAGCTGGAGAGTCAGTCACACGAGGAGTGGCTGAGGGAGCTGGAAAGGGGCTCAGCCTGGAGAAAAGGAGGCTCCAGAGGGAACTTCTGCCTTTGCACAACTCCCTGACAGGAGGGGACAGCCGGGGGGGTCGGGCTCTGCTCCCAGGGAACAGGGACAGGAGGAGAGGGAACGGCCTCAGGCTGGGCCAGGGGAGGCTCAGGGTGGACATCAGGAGGAATTTCTTCCTGGAAAGAGTTGTCAGACATTGGAAAGGGCTGCCCAGGGAGATGGTGCAGTCCCCATCCCAGGAGGTGCCCAGGAAATACTGGAGGTGGCACTCAGTGCTCTGGGCTGGGTGACAAGGTGGGGATCGGTCACAGGTTGGGCTCCACAGTCTTGGAGGTCTTTTCCAATCTAAATGATTCTGTGATAAGAAGTTGATTAGCTGAAGCAGATTTCAGTCGATACTGCCATTATTTGCTCCTGTATGTGTTTTATCCGTATTGCTGGCATCAGCTGCTGCCCTGCACACAAGCCTCAGTGTTGGTATCAGATTGCATAACCTTGGATCAGGATTTGCCCTGCCCTGAGCACAGAGCCAGTGCAAGGGGCTTTGCAGGTGCTGGTGAACCAGCAGCAGAACAGCTCTCCAGAAGTGACACACTTCTAATAAGGGAGAATATTGCTTGTGAGGGGCCTGGTTTGTTGTCCTTCTCGGGGCACAGCTGTGCCATGGATCACAGGCTCTGGGACAAGGTTTGTGCTGCTGTTCCTTGAAAGCCAAGAACATTCTGGCTCAGCTGATCAACTCAAATCCCCTTAGCAGGAGGGTACACACTTCATTTGCTGCAAGCCAGCTGTGAACAACATGGATATGGCATGAAACCAGAAGATTTTAGGTGCAGCTCTGGGAATCCCTGTAGACAGAGCAGTGTAATAGTGGACTAACCAGGGATTTGTTGGCAAACTAATGTGCTCCTGGTGCAGTCCCAAGAGCTGAGCGTCAGCACTGCTCTCACCTTCACAGGATTGCCAGGGCTTAGCTGAAACAATCAGAAGGGAAAAAAAGAGTCCCATTTGTTCCAGCTGTATTTCATGCTTTGCTCTCCCTAGGAGCAGACACTTCCCGTAGCAGGATAGTCCCTGTCCACTCTAAAAAAAGCTCTGTGGAGGGAAAACATTTCATTTTCTTCCTCAGACATGCAGATTTCCACCTCCTGTCATTGCAGGTTATCAGCAGGAATAGCTTCCTAACCCTGAGAAAAGATTTTGGTTTTGACTCAGTTTTTTGTTTCCTCCTTACAACAGCACCAACAAAACAACATTCACGTGAATCTAATCCGCTTGAGTAGCTCTAATTGTGTGGGTGTTAGCAGGCTTAGGCCTCTTCAGGGGAGGACAGTGAGTGAGTGTTGGAAAGCCTGGACATGCTTTTATTATGTAACAGGACCAGAGCTCTGTCATGCACTAGAAATGCTCAAAAAGTGGTTGTGTTGGACTTCAGTTGTGTTAGTGTCTGATTTTTTCGTGTGGCTGAAGATGAGTGAGAAGTAGAATGCAGACTTAGTACTCTTTATCCCTCTGCCTTTTCTTAGATAACCCTACAGATTTTGTTTTCTTTCAAAATGAATTAAAGAAGAAACTTGGGAAGTTGCAAGGAAAAGTGATAACTGAGAAGTAATATAATGATACATATTAGTTGATTTATTTTTCTCTGAGAGTAAGATCAGCAAAGCAAACGTTAGTAGCTCTGTTCTGATCTGGTAGATCCTGTAGTGGGTTTGGAGAGCTGCTGGTGTCAAAGGTCTGTGTTGGAATTGTCTTGCTCTGGGAAGTGCTGTGGGGATTGGAAATTCAGGAGACCTGTTCCGTGTCTTGGCAGACCAGCTCTTCTTCCAGTTCTGGTGAGCAGAGCTGTAGTCTGGGAGCTGTGGGAATGGTTAGGCCTGGCTGGAAGCTATGGCACGTTTTATCCAGGACAGTGTGTCCCTGGGTTCATGCCTGGCCCTTGGGTTGGCAGGAGAAGGGATGGGGGGCCCCATCCAGGGCTGGGGAGGATGGAGAAACAGGGAATCTAGCTAAGGGAGTCTTGACCTGCACTTGAAGAATGAAGGAGCTGGAAAGAGGCTGGACATAGGTGCTCTTACACGGACTTCTCCCAGCAGCGTTTCCTCTTAGGAGTAATATTTGTGGGGCTCTGCCCCGTGTTTGATCAGAGCTCAGCTGGTGACTGACCACAGTGTGTTCTCAGTTTCTCCCTTGGAATGCTCTCCAGAATCGCTCCATGGGCTAGCAGCTGTGTTCCTGCAGAAGCTGTTATGTTAAAAACAAAACTTGCAGGGTCATTTGTCTTGGTTATAGACTTTTGTGGGAAAAGTTGTGTGAGGAGGGAGACAGCTTAGCCAGGCTGATGGATGGTTGTTAGCAACTGGAAAGGAAAATGCAGTAAAGAGCTGGGATGGTGGGACACTCCCCAAAATCCTGAATAATCGTTCTCCTGGCAGTCTGTCAGAGATGACTTCTTAAATTATTACTGTTTAGAGGAAAATTAAATATTTAATTGCACAAATATTAGTTTCCTGTTTGGTTTTTTTTTTTTTAAGTTACAGACTAAAAGGCTTGAAGGAAAGGATATGGAAAGGCTTCAATTTTATTAAAAATACATAGAGATCATGTGCTTGCATCTCTTTGTCAAGGTCCATAATCTTGTGCCTGTTTCCTTTTAAACTTTTGGGACATTTGAATATATACTTCAGAAGTGGTCATGGAAAATACCAAGAATGGAAATTCTGGGTTTTTTTTAAAAAGCACCTCCAGTCTTAATGTATGGTTGCAATGAGAAATTGAATTTAAAAACCTTCTAAGTGATGTGTCATAGCTGTGAAGTCTGTCACAGCAGGAATCCTTCAGTGCTGTGGAGGATGCCTGGACACCTGAGTCACTGGTGTTGCTTTCTGAAAGATGGCAGAAAATGCCCTCCTGTAGGGCTAAGCAAGACAGTGAAATGTTTGAAGGGTAAAATGTGAAATAGAGACACAATTTTGTCAGGAAACTGTTTGCCCTGCCCTGGAGAGCAAAGGGGAGGATTAGCTCCTGGTGTTTCTGCTGCTCTCACCACTCCTGGGCCTTCGGTTTGTCAGCAGTTTTGGGAAGACACAGAGGTGTCACTGACCACAGCTTGGCACAGGGGTGGGGTGGAGGCAAGGTTAGGAAAATCACAGGTTTGCTTTGTAGGGCAAGGAAAATTGTCACAGTGCAGGAACACAGGTGGGAAGGACAATCCTCACTGGAAGGGGAAGGGATTTGGGAGCAGCTTTAGCTCCCAAGAGATCTCAGGGCAGTAAGAAATGCTTTGGCAATGGTGGTAATACAGTGCTGAGCACTTGCCAGGGCACAGACACAGAGCAGGGGGAAGAGCTGCTCCTGTGCTGCTGGAGAGGCTGTGCCTGCAGGATGAGCAAAGTGGAGGGGGAGCAGTGACAGGGAAACTAAACTGATCAAGGGATGTATTCAGGCAAATATCAACATATAACTTCATGAAGATGCAGGTATTGTTCATAATTATTTATTGACCATCGTGAAAATTGATGCTGTCAGGGCAGGTTTAGGTGGGATATCAGGAAAGGTTCTTCCCCCAGAGGTGCTGGGCACTGCCCGGGCTCCCCAGGGAATGGGCACGGCCCCGAGGCTGCCAGAGCTCCAGGAGCGTTTGGGCAGCGCTGCCAGGGATGGACAGGGTGGGGCTGTTGGGGGTCTGTGCAGGGCCAGGGGCTGGGCTTGACAGTCCTTGCACGTCCCTTCCAACTCAAGAGATTCTGTGCTTCTTATTCTGTCATTTCTGAAAGGATTTAAAATACAGGAGGATTAGAAAGAAATTTAAAAGAAATATGCAGAGTTGTGTGCAGTGTCTTTATTCAGCCCTTTGTATACTGTCAAGAAAAATTATGCACAAAACTTATTTAAACTGTGTAGTCAGAAAGTGTTCCTATGGTAGTTATCAGTCTTTGGAGTAATCTCCTGGGAAATCCTGAACTCCAGTTTCTTGGGAGTCTTCAAAGAGAAAACCACTCAGTCTGTTCTGCCTTGCAGTCATGGGTGGGCTGGTGACACGTTTTTATTTCTGAATTTAAATCCTCTCCAAGATCTCTCATTGCCCTTCCAGCAAATCCCCCCTGCCATGGCTTCATGGCACAGATGGAGTGGGGGGACACGGATGGTCCTGCTGAGGTGTGATCACCTGGCTGGGGAGCAGCATTCAGGAAACCCCAGGTGTGAAACCAGCATTGCACAGGCAGATTTGGGCTGGGACATGGCTTGGGAGCTCGGGACAAGCTGGTGTGTGCCACGGTGTTTTCAGGGATCTGCCTGGAACAGAACCACTCCCGAGAGCCCCAGGTGCTGTCCCTGGGCTTCTCTGTGAGCCAGAACTGGGATGTGCTGCAGCAGTCTGGGAAGTGACCATGTGGAGTCCTGGTGTTTGTACCAGTCTGGTTTGCTGAACCTGCATCTTAGGGAAGCTTTGATGCTGCTGCTCTTGTTTTCCCAGTAATGGATTGTTATTCTGTCGTGGCGTGACAATTCCAAACCCAGCTGCCAGCGCCTGGGGAGGTCCTGGCTTTTAATGGGTGCCTCTTCCAGCTGGGCTGCTACAGCCTCTCCTTCTTGCTGGATAATACCTAACTTCTCAAGTTTTGTGTGCATGATTTCAGGTATTTTATCCAGAGCTTTTCAGTGAATGAAGAAAATCAGTGTGGGATTGCACTTTTCCTGCTTGAAAAGACTAAAAAATTCCACAGAGGAAAGGCACCCCAAAAGACCCAGTGCTGATTTTGATGACTATTCAGTAAAATTTCCCCAAAAAGAAAATCAGTTTTGCTTATCAATGAAAAGCGTTGACTAGCTGCTGTTACAGAAAACAGTAGATGCAGTTTTTAACCAAAATGGCTGTGAAGAAAGACAGCTTCACAAAGTCTGATTGAATTTTAATCCCTTCCCAGAATCCAAAATCTTTGCATTGGCAAATACCACCCGGCCACAATGGAAATATCCAGAGCCAGGGTAGCCTCAAATCCAGAGCAGGGACCACAAGCCAGAGCTTGCAGTGAAACCAAAGATGTGTTAAATCAAGAGAGAAAAGCTTTTTTTATTTAGAAAGCAGTTAAAAGATGATGAGAGCAAGGAAACATTTGCTTCACTCTTTCAGAATTTCAGTTCTGAAGGTTTCCTGTGGCTGCCTCCTGGAGCCTGGGGCAGGGAGAAGAAGCCCTGCTAGTACAGAAATGGAAGTGGAGATGGCTCAGATGGATCCTGCCCCAAACCAAGAAGCACACGTGTGATTATAAATGTGGTGTTAAACCCAGGACAAGGTTTTAATGTTAATTAAAGGTTTTTGGCCTTTCGTGAGAGCATTTAAGTGCTGAATTCTGCT
Organism: Daphoenositta chrysoptera; assembly: GCA_013397915.1. NCBI lineage: Eukaryota > Metazoa > Chordata > Aves > Passeriformes > Daphoenositta > Daphoenositta chrysoptera. The sequence goes on from VZRO01006083.1 coordinate 356,295, forward strand.
CTGTGCTACTGGAACCTGAGATTGCAGCCTGTGCACGTCATCCCTGCCTGTGGTATCTTCCACATCAGCTGGAACTGGAGACTTGGACTCTTTCCCTGGCATTTTGCTGTGTGTTCTTTGCACTTTGCCCAGCAATTCATCCAGTTCCTCCCACTGCCTATGGGGTTTGTACTCCTCCCACATCTGGGAGGGAGCAGTGGTAGAGCTCCTTTGGCTCACTTTGTGCTCAGTATCTCAAGGAGAAATGGGATCTGTGAATTCCAAGGAGCTGACCCACAGCCCAAATGATGAGAAGTCATTTTGTCTTTCTGGTTTGGTCCTTTGCTATTTCTCCTTCTCGGAAGTAAACTGTTCCATTCTCCAGCAGTGCTGGTTGATTGCTCTGATTCAGAAATCAGAAAGCAGGGAAAACTTAAAAACTGGAGAGAATTTTATGTCCCAAGTGTGCTCATGCTGCTTCAATCACTGCTTATAGCAAGAAAACCTGGTACTTCAAGACCCCTGAAGTTCTTATTTACCTAAAAATTTAGGTATTTCATCAGGAAAAGAATCCTAAGTACCTGGGGATCTTACAGAGAGGGTGAGGACCCATGTTAGATACATTACCAGGCTGAGTTCTCAGCTTGCATCAGTTTTCTGGTCTTCCTGTATAACAAGCAGAGAAAAGGGTTAAATTCTCAGCCAGAAATTGGAGTATATTTGCATATAATTGTCTAATCAGGAATTGAATGGCCCTTTGGAATTGTGCACTGAGCTGTGTCTGAGAACGATGTCTTGGCTGAAAGAACAAGAAGTGAGATTTAAGCAGGTGGGAGGGAAATGTCACTTAACCACAGAAAGGTGCAGAATGAGAGCAGCTTAGGGGTTTAGGCCTAGGAGTAGGAGCAGACCCACAAATGTGTCAGGGGGGTCAGGCTGGAGATCAGGAAAGGTTCTTCCCCCAGAGGTGCTGGCACTGCCCGGGCTCCCCAGGGAATGGGCACGGCCCCGAGGCTGCCAGAGCTCCAGGAGCGTTTGGGCAGCGCTGCCAGGGATGGACAGGGTGGGGCTGTTGGGGGGTCTGGGCAGGGACAGGGGCTGGGCTGGGTCATCCTATGGGTCCCTTCCAACTCAGGACATTCTGCTTTCTAAGGTTTGCCTTGAGGTGCTGACCAGAGAATTGGGGTTTTCTTTACATTTTAGTTTTTATTTGGAAGGCATATAAAATGTTTGTAAACCCAGGCAAAAATCGTGCTGAAATTGTTGTCTGCTTTACCTTACCCTGTGTACAGTGATAATTCCCTGTGTTGGGGTTGGTGTAGGTAACTCTGAAGTATCAGAGAGGAAAGAAGTTAAAGTTTGGTCGGCAAAATGAATGGTGACTGAATGGTGAATTTTAAGTTTAAGGTCCTAAGCTCCTCCTTGGCAGATTCTCCTGGTGTTAACCTGGAAGCATTCAGGCTTCAAAACATCTTTTGTGGATTTTAAGCAGAATATTTCAGTCTTGTGGTGCTACATCATTTTTTTTTTTAGGTGTTAAACACAGTGATGAATATTGAGATTGTTTTTTAATTTAGGGGAAAAGGAGGAAATTGAAGAAAGTTTGGACAACTGTAGTAACAAATGCCAAGTGTTCTTTTTTGTGGTTGCAGCCTGTTTCTCAGGATGATGCCAGTGTTGTTGTTCTACTGATTTAGTTGGTGGTTTCCATTTACAACCAGTCCAAGACTACAGAGGGAATTTTCTCTCTGTCTTTGATATGTTCCTGCTTGTAAATCTTTGTGGTTTGGGTCATTGCTGTGACCAGTGATGACTTCAGGGACTTGGCTGAGGAAATACTCCTTTCCAGCTGAATGCATCAAGTAATGAAGCCTTTCCATCCTCAGCGTTCTATACCTTGGACCAGTATAATTTGGGACAGTGGCAGGGCACCCATTTCCTCCTTCACTGACCTGTCAATTGGAGTTCTGCTAATGGAATTGTTTAGAGACTAATGTGTTCCCATTTTAAAATTCACAATCAATATAAAATTACAGAATGAGATTATGTGTTCTAAATGACAGCTGCTTTAAGCCCTGTGCTGCTTAAGGTACTTGCATCTGTAAAATTCTGCAGTTACCTGTCCTGGATAAATTGCTGCATGGGAAGAGGTACTGGATTTTGTAAGCTCTTTTTCCAGGAAGGTGATAAGGTTATTTTCCTGGTTATGAAGCATTGGACACATGGGAATTACGTTCTTCCTTCGTTGCAGATCACAGAGGCCTTGTTGAAGGAAAGAGATAAACAAGCAAAATGGAATGGGATCCCCTTGCTGTTGCAGAAGCTGTATGAGCACAGTCACCCAAACAGCGACTTCTCCCAGTGCCAAAGCATCCTAAAGGTACTGCCTGCACTCTTCTTCCTACAGCTCCAGATAATTTTGTTGTGGCTTTCTTTGAAGTCTACTGTGATCATACTCTATGAATTTTTTAAGCTGCATGGTAGTATCTGTCAAAAACTAGCTGTTAAGTAAGAGCTGGGGATGCAGTGATGATTAGTCAGTGGATCACAGATAGTGGAAGATAATTGTGTTTATACTGATGAACAGCTCTCTTTTTGAACCATCTCTTTATTTTTTCCCTGCTGCAGGAAATTTCTCCACTCCTTTCGATGGAAGCTATGGTTTATGTCACAGAAGACAGGAAAGCTGCTCAAGAGTCCAGTTTCCCAAACACATACACATTTGACTTGTTTGGAGGAGTCGATGTAAGTGTGGTTTTTCAACAATATCAAAAGATCTGCATGATAATCATCCCACTGAGAAATCTCTTCAGTGACGTCTTTGAAGCTTCTAAATTCAAGCTACAGAATGACTGTACCAATTTGATGTTAACCATTAGAATTTTGCCTCTTTCTGTTAATCAAAATAGGAAAAGGGTGTATTTTTTAAGGTATTACATCCAAACTGAGGGATTTTTTTCTTATGTGATACAGAATACCTGGCTATTCCTTTAGTCAGTCTGTTTTTACCGTAAAAAGGATTAGACTTTTAGTTCTGAATGAAGACAGTTTGAAATGATTCTTAGTTGTGAGATAAAATAACACAATTGGCAGTGGAGCAATTCCACTTAACACTGGGGGATCTGTGGCAATTTAAGCACACCAGGGCTCTGTCTTAGCCAGGTTGTCTGTGTTTATTGCTTCATCTATGGCAAAGTTTTTTAAACAGAACTGGAAGGTTTTCGTGGACATTTTGGCAATTTATAATTTTGTATATTTCCTTTAATTCTACATTGCACAAATGCCCATTTGCTCAGTTGTATGGTGCCCAACTCTGGCTTGGCTTTCATTAGAAATGTATGATTTGTATTTTCCAGTGAACTAATTGACACTTCATTTAGTTTAACTAAACAGATTTTGCTATTTATTTCTTGTTACATGTAGCTTGCTTTTACTTAAGGCTGCTGTTTATGTTGTTTTGAAATGAGCACTGGTTTAGTTGTTCGTGTCACTTGAGGGCAAAAGCCTTCAGCTACCCAAGCAAAGGAGAACCCTATGAAAATGTTTTAAATTTGTTTTTAAAGGGAAATAGCAGTACTTCCTGTTGAAATGATTTTATTATAATGCACAGCATCTCTGTGTGTTGGGGATGGGTTGTTCTGTTGGGTTTGGTTGGTTGGGCCTCAGTTGTTTTTTCCCCCTTGGGGTGGAGATGGTGAATGTCAGATACACTGTAATTACCTGGGGCTATGGGCAGAGATTTGGCTGATAGAGGTGGGTTTAATGTGATTAAAGGCAGTGATAGAAGCCAGTGCCATGTGCTTTCAAAAATCCTGCTCTAGGATTTGAAAGGGAAGAAGTTTGATCTGCTGGTGCTGCATGTGCCATGTGCTGATTTTGGTTTGCAATATTTTGAGCTGTGGAACATGAGTAACTTTGAAGGACACTCAGTTTGCAATGTACTCCCTAGATTACAGTGTGTGATAGTTTAAGTATTTTTGGATTCTGACAGCCTTTACATCGAGGAAGAACAAAACCACCTTGGTGGCTCCTCCCTGCATATGAATCCATGTAAAACAAGACCTGGGAGTGCAAACACATGAAGTGTTACACAAACCTCATGGGTTTTATACCTGAATGTAACCCCATTCCAAGAAACACTATCTCATAATTCCCTTTCTGCTCCCTCTGCCTCTGGTGAGAGGCAGAAAACCCAAGAATTAAAGCATAAACCCCCAAACTTGGAGGTGTGCATTCTCCTCCTGAAACACAAACCATTAATACGAGATCTGCATTACTGCAGTCATTTTTTCTACCCTATTAATGCTACAGCCACTACTACAAATATTGCAATATACAAATGTATATTCCTCTTAAAAGTTGCCTATTTATTTATTTATTTGTCGGTGCTTGTAATGTGGCCTCCAGTGATGCCAGGTGGTTTCCTCTGTGTCTGGGTCAATAGTTCAGTACAAGAAGGGTAAAGTTAAGATGGGACAAATAGATCAGTTTGTAAACTCTAAAGTATCTTGTGAGTTGGCATTGACACGGTGATGCCTGCATTGCTGTTAACAACTTTAAACTGAATTTTAAAACCAGGGGCATTTGCAGTAGTTCTTGCAGAAGTCACCAGCTCCTTCTGGTAGCCAACTTTTATTTTTAAATAAACTGCTGTTTTTTCAAATGTTTTAAGCTAAACCAGTGGTATAGCCTAGAGCAACTGAAGATCAGTTCCACATCAGTCAGAACCAGAGTCTTAGTCTTGGAAAGCTGATTGTTACCTTCCTTAAATAGAAATATAAATGTAAATTTACCTACAGGTCTTTTACACAAGTGTCTTTTTCGTGCTGAGATAAAATCTGCAGCTGCTAAATTCTGTCTGGACCTGAAATGTTTTTGAAGCCCAGCAAGATTTAGGAAAAACCTTGGCAAAATTTGCATCTCTTTGCAGATTATTTCTAAAGATTCCTTATTTTAAGAGATGTGTGATCACCATCCTTGATGTTATCTGGAGGCATGTGAAATTACATTCTTTGCAAGCTCAAATTCTTTAAAACTTGCCCGTGGGAGATTATTTTGTACAGCTCTTACTGTTTCTTCAGGGTAAATGCAACTATTATTTGTCAATGTGATTTTGACACCAGTGGGGGTTTGATTGTAGAGCCTTCATTATTCACTTCTCTGCCTTCAGCAGAGACAGGTTTGGGTTTGTCACTGACAAATTAATTGGTTATTTGTATCTCAGTTCCTTAATTCTTTGTCTTATTTTTACAGCTTTTAGTAGAAATTCTCATGAGACCAACTCTTATTACACAGAAAAAGAAGCAGAAAAGTAAGTAAATAGGTGGTTTATCTTTATCTTTTCCCCAATTTGCCTTGTGTTTCTGTTTCAGACAGAAATTGTTCTATTTTTCTGTTATTCTCTTTCCATCCCAGCAATTTCCTGTTGATTCATTTAGGAGTGAATCACTGGTTTCTTTGTTCTCCGTGGTACTGATTCGTGCTGGGATTTGGGAGTCACCTGTTTCTGGGCACAGTTCCAGAGATTCACGCACCCAGCACAACATACTTGACTCAAAGCACTAAATCTGCAATCAGTGGAAACTCTTGTTGTTACTGTGGCTGCAGCTACAGTGAAAAATTAGCAATAATAAACCACAAAACATAGTTTATGTAATGGGAGCTACAGAGGCTGTGAGATGAGTAGCTCAGGAAAACAGCCCTTTTTTTGTTATGTGACTACTCATTTCCACATTGCTGTAAGGAGAGGGGTGCAGTGGCTTCAGCTCAACTTTGCTGCTGGAGCAGCTTGGCTGTAGTGTTTTCATTTCCCCTGTTTGGGATTCTGCTGGTTCCCTGAGCCCTTCTGAGGGAAGGGAATGTCATGGTGCACCCTGTGTTCACCAGCCAGGGAACTTCGAAGGGGAAAGGACTTGAACTTGACCTATAGGCAATTATAGGTCTGTGCTGGAAACGTATTTTAAATATTAAAGTGCTGCTGTAAAGCAGATTGAAAGTTTTTTATGAAGTCCAGGTGTTGAGAAAACAGCATGAGTTGCCAGTGGAGAAAAAGGCATGAATTGTCATTTTTTTCCCCCATGTGAAAATAATTCAGCATGTGAACAGGTCAGGTATAGAGCGTTTCTTGTGGTTTCTATCCTGTAAGGCATTTGCATGTGTGCTCTGAGCTAGCAGCCTGAAATTGTCACCCACTCCATGGCTGTCCATGTCCCTCCCACCTGGTGGGAGGTGTTCCTTGGTGTTCCTTGGTGTTAGGCCTCAGGGAATGGTTGCTGACTGTCTGCTCTGCTCTCTCCTTTGCAGTAAGTGATGACCTCATCAAGGACTGTTTAAGCATACTGTACAACACCTGTATATGTGTAAGTACAGCTCTTCTCCTGGTCACTTTTTACATGTGCTGCTTCATAAGACAACAAACAGACTCTTTTAAGTGTAATTTAATTTTACTCCAAAGCTTTACATTAAAATTCCTTCAGTTAAATACAGGATCACTCTGTGTTTTGATGTGTTATTCGAATAATGTGTTTCCTTAGCCACATTGTCAGGCTTAAGTTCCCTTGTGTGGATCTTCCTGTCTCTGTGTTTCCATAGGAAAGCTGTGCCAGCCTTTGTTTTGTTCCAGCTTAAAATCTGAAGCTGGGAATGGATGCCTGTTAAGGCCAGCTACAGCTGGTCTTGTTCAGAATTGGGGCTGGCAAAGGATTTTAAATTTGATCCTGCAACTCCATGTGCTGGATTTTAGTTCAGTTCAGTTGTGGCAGATCAGTGCAAAGAAAGGTGCTGGGTTAAAGGCCTCTGGAAATACCTTGTCATTAAATCCTGAGTCTAGAAGCAGAGGCCTCAGATTATGCATGCAGGGAACATCTTCAGGATTGTTTCCTTCATCAACACCTCGTTATGCCATAAGCTAGGGAACATTGTTTAACAAAAATTTTAAAAAGAGCCGGTTAGTGGCTTGGAGCTCTTCCAAAAACATCAGTCTGATCTCCAGAGTTTGAGTCTTACTAGATCATGTCCCACTGATAAGGATCTGTGTACACATGGGAGGGGGAAGAGAGGGAACACATTTTTCCTTGGCTTGGATAATTTATTTTTTTAACTGCAGGTAATACAACTTTTGCAAACTGAGATTAGCATGATATGCTAAAAAACAAGTTTGCAATTTCTAGACTAGCTGCTGTTTTAGTTCACTTTGGTATTACTGCTGGGATTGGATGAGAAGTGTCCAGGATCACAGAAAGGGTGTGGGTCTGTGGGCAATATTAAGTGTTCTTATGCTTATCTGTAAATACTGGGGAATAACCTGAGCTAGTCTGCTTCTGTGAGCACTGGGACTTTGTCAGTCGTAGATAAGACACAGCTTTGCAAGCAGTGAGGATGTCGTTGTGAGTTCAGGAGAGGCTGGCTGTGCTCTCAGCAGAGCTCAGAGCACGAAAGGCAGCCTTAAACCGGGGTGTTCCTGCCTCAGCCTGGCTTTGGGGTTCACCACCCACTTCATTTGGGCCGTGCTTGATCCGGCTCGCTCAGACAGAGCAGTGCTGAGGGTTTGGGAGCTGCTGTGTTTGCAGACCATGGCGTGGAGCTGGTCACAGTCTGCATGGCACAGCAGAGCCAAGCCCCTCTGGTGTGTGCCCAGGCAGGCAGGGTTGGCTTTAGATTCAGACAAGAAAACAACTGCCTTGAGGTGAAGCCTCTCATCCTGGCGTTGCTGCAGACGCCACGTTGACTTCAAACAAGGCCTGCAGATGGTTTGGGTTGCCATAAAGACAAGGTTTCCTGGTTTCAGGAGCAGTGCCTCGGTAGCACATCCTGTGTAGGGCTGTCCTGCAGGTGCTGTGCCGGGTGGATGCTCGGGGTGGGCTCTCAGGGGTCTGTGTGTGCTCCTTTCCAGACCGAAGGAGTCACAAGGCGACTGGCGGAGAGAAATGACTTCGTGTTGTTCCTGTTTACACTGATGACAAACAAAAAGACATTCCTGCAAACTGCAACACTCATTGAAGATATCCTGGGAGTTAAAAAGGTTAGTTACTGGTTTCTTAATGTTATTTCTATGGCTTTCTAGCCCAGTAGAGGAAAGACAGCTGTTTCTTTGAAGAGTTGCTGAGGATAGTCCTCTAAGACACCATTCTCACTTGTAGCTTTTTTGGAACCCGCCTGTTCACAGTGATAATTAACTTCAATCACTTCTCACACAGAAGCCAAACTATTCCTGTGGTGTCATACTTGTGGTGCTTTTACCCATCTCAGAGAATGATGGGAGCTGTGTCCCCATGGTCTGAGTACCTCACTGTCATTAAAGAACAGCCAATATTTCCAGTAAAGAAAATGAACCTCATATAAATTCAGTTTTCATCCTTGCCTGCTGATTGTATTTCATGTACTTTACTTGTCTTCCTGACGTCTGGAAGGCTTCCTGTGTGTCCCTTAGCATTTTTCACCTTTCTAGGAAGTTGTAGGCTGGGGACACAGGGCACTTAAATCTTCTGTACAAACCTGGTTATTGAACTTATTTGCCAGCATCATTGCAGCTCAGTGCCCTGATGTGATGCAAGTAAAATATTAGAGGTGTAACCTTGGGAAGACCTTGAATAGAAAGTGTCTGCGTACATTTTGTGGAGAAGGTCAGGAGTCTGTAACTTGATACTTTATTATTTAGAATAAGGTTGAGGTTCTTCCTGAAATAGGAAACAAGCTTAGTATATCTGAACAAAAATGGGTTTTTTTCTGAAAGCTCTTTTCAACATCTTTTTGTTAAAAAGAACTTCTGATAAAAAGACTGAGAAATAATTTGGAAGTTGATTCTTATCTGTGAGTTTCAAAGAAAAGACAGGATTGGAAAACAGAATTGAAACTTCTAATAACAAAACACAATATATGTATTAAATTGTGCTTTTGTCTTTTTTTTAGTTAAAAAAGGCCCCAATTTTTTTGCAAATGTAAAAATAGTATTTAAAATACGGATATCTGTACTTTCGGAATTGCTAAGCCTGACAGCAGTTGCAAATCCCAGCTGCTGTCAGACTGTTGCTGCTCCTTTGCTAACACTGGAATAACCCAGAGAGCTCCTCAGGGAGGATCTGCTTGTGTTCACTTGTTGACCATCACATGTGACTTGGCTGCTGTTGCCTCCTCCAGGAAATGATCCAGCTGGATGATATTCCCAACCTGGCCAGCCTGGTGTCCAGCTTTGACCAGCAGCAGCTGGCCAACTTCTGCAGGATCCTGGCTGTCACCATCTCAGAGCTTGACACGGGCAGTGATGACAAGCACACTCTTCTGGCCAAAAACGCCCAGCAGAAAAAAAACTTGGGCCCTTCCCGAGCTGAAATTAATCAAGGTAATTGTTATGCTGTGAACAGGTCAGAATAATCTCAGTAATATATAAAGTTTTCCTCTCTCAGTGTGACATAGTGTTAGGTTTCTGGAGGATGCTGTAAGTGTTGTGTCTTACAAAGCATTTTTCTTGATTCACTCCCCTCAGATAGTTTCCTGGAAACAATCTTTCCTGTTAATGAAACTTTGTAGCTTTTGGTTTCATGTGGTGTTGCTAATTAGGTGGGTTAATTTCTGTCATTTCAGCACTCTCTGATGAACTGAGTGGCTTAAGATAATTGGATTTGTTTTCTGTGCCTCAGCCACATCCATGGACTTCCCATTAGCAGCTCTCAGTAATTCTGTGTCCTCCATAAAATAAGAATTCCTGAACTAAAATTGCCTGCAGTGTGCTTGCTGTTGGAGCAATTCCTTCTCTGATTTTGTCTGATGTTGTCCTGAACAGGATGTCTGTCTTTATCAAAAAGAGAAGTGTGTTTAATAATAATTATGTTGCCCAGTGTTACCAAACCAGCCTTGGAAATCTGTGGGTCTGATCTCAGCCTTAACTTTGGGCACAGTGCAGCTTTCCTTATTTTGCTGAGTATTTCTCAGGTGCAGAAGTCTTGCTTAGAAGGATGAGTAGGAATTTAAAAAGTTGAAGTACCATCAAATGTACAATCTGCTGTTTTCAGTCCTTACTATGCTGAAAAGCTTCTGGGCTTCTGAAGTAGATATTTGCATAGGCCCATGCCAAGCAAATGTTGAGCTAATAATTTTTTATGGGCACAATCAGAGACTTGATTCTAAGGCTGTACAGTATATTCTATTTTAAAAATTTTATCAGGGAGCTTATACTTGCAGAAAAGAAACTCTTTCAGGTAATGTTCATGGCCGAATTCTTTGTCCTTTTTTCCTTGCCCCTGCAAGTGTGAAGTGAAGCTTTAGCCATGTGTCTTTAATAAACAGGTCCTGCAATTAAATTACTCTTGAGGGCAAAATGCACCTTCCCAAACATTTTGCAGAGCAGTGACTTCTGTCCTTGCACTGCTCTTTCTAAGGGTGCAGTTCCACAGTTCAAACCCTCACACCTGGGGCTGCTGTGGTGTGTTCTCCATGTGTTTAGTTCCATGAGGAGCTAATTGAGGAGGAAAGGGGAGGGGGAGCTGCCCCTTCCAAGGGCTGCTGCTTTATTTCTGCCAGCTTAATTTTCGGCCAGATCAGTTCCTTGATATGACTGGAGAACAACACTGAGTTATTCCTAGGGTATGGATGCTCTCTTCCAGTCCTTAACTGGAGACTGCACTGAATTCTTCCATCTTCAAATCTTTTTAACCATACACTTCTATATTCCTAAAGCTGATGTTCTGGTACCTTGTGGTGATCTTAAATTGTAATAAAATTATTCCTCTTTTTTTTTTTTTTTCAGCGACACTTCTGAATATCCCAGGCTTCATCGAGCGCTTGTGCAAACTGGCCACACGGAAGGTGTCTGAAACAACAGGGACTTCCAGCTTCCTGCAGGAGCTGGAGGAGTGGTACACCTGGCTGGACAATGCTCTGGTGCTGGATGCACTGATGAGAGTGGCCAACGAAGAGGCAGAGCAGAGCAGCACAGGTACCTGGCTTGCCTTGCTCCTCCCACCAGCAGCTGATGCGTGTCTTAACCTTCTTCAGGGTTTGCAACCTGCTGCTTTTCCTTTCGTCTGGTCCAGATCTGGTCCAGATCCTCCTTTTCTTTCTATGACTCACATATCAACATTTAGGTCTGACTCTAATGTAGCACTGATTTTTTAAATGAATTTAAATTAGCAAAAGGAGAGATCCTGCAGCAATCTGTACCCTTTGTATGCCTAGCTAACACTGAAATGCTGTGCATCCTCAGCCCTAACCTCCTCTGGAGTGATAAAATAACTCTCCAGAGGTAAGTGGTTTCACCAATATTTTATCCAAAAACTGTGGCTGATGACTTCGGGTTCAAATGCTTCACACCAAGTAAATGGTCCTTTCTTTAAAAAGAAAAGGTAGTTCCAGCTAAATTAAAGAAGTTAATTGGAAAAAAACAATTGTTCCAGTGGAAGTGTTAATTCAACCTTAAGAAAATGCTTGGAAGCACATGTGTGGTTTGTTTCTTTACCCTCTGGTATGACAAAAATGCAGTGTATGTCTGGTAGAACTCAAAAGGACTCAGTGCTCCTGTTTCTTCTCTTAGCAGGGTAATTCTCTATAAGTTTACAAAATTTATTTAACTGTGGCCTAAAGATACTGGTACTGAGGTATGAAATGAAAGTAGATTTAATAGTAAGCGCTTCTGATAAACTCCCATCTACTTTTATTACCTTTTCTGCCATGCCCTGGTGCAGTAGTCTGTTAATTCATTTAGGTGAGCCTACTTATTTTAAGGGAGATGCTGCCATTTAATTCGTTATGGAAAAATAATTTTAAAAATCTGATTTTGTCTCCTGTAAATTTTCAGCTATATTTTTTCTCTAGCATGTAATTCAAATTGGTTATTTGCTGTACATCACTATTTTTAGTTGAGAAGAAAATTCCAGCAGATGTGCTGCTCCTGCATCTTCCGTGTTCAGTATAAAAGTAACAACTGTAACAAATCCTTTCCAGTTGGAGCTGCCTCAGTCTCACCGAAAGCTTTGCCATCTTTTTCAGAGTCTTCAGATGAGAGTGGACTGGCCAACACCTCCACAAGGACGCAGCTGCCCCAGTCCATGAAGATCATGCACGAGATCATGTACAAGCTGGAGGTGCTGTATGTTCTCTGCGTGCTGCTCATGGGCAGGCAGAGGAACCAGGTGAGCCCCAGGGCATGGTCACACTCACAGCTGGTGTCTCTTTAAACCTCAGTGCTCCTGAATGAGGTCATGGACACAGAAACACCAGGGCAAAGCTCAAGGTACAAAGCTGGGCAATCCCATCCCGGCAGCCCTGCCCAAAAAACTGGCAGCATTTCACTGGGAATCACAGGGGCAGGGCTGGGCACACACTGTGCTCTGCAGAGCTTTGGTCAGGAGGGCTGCAGGAGGATGCCTCCCGTGAGAGGAGGTGTGTGGGTGTACCTGGATGCTGCAGGAGCTGCAGTCAGGTGTTCTCCCCCCTCCTGGTGCACTGGTGACCAGTTTGGGTGGAGTCCCTTCAGGCCTTACCCTTCTTTGGCTGCTTTCACTTTTGGAAACCCTCTGGATGATTTTTGCAGCGTATTGCCATGCCAAGCAAAGTGTGAGTGTGCTGTCAAACTCGCAGCTGGGAAGATGCACTTCAGTGCTACTGCACTGGTCACTGCCTGGAAATCCCACTCATCTGTTCCTTTGCCTTTCCTCCTTTTGAAATGAAGAAAAAAAAAATTGTTCCCTGCCTCACACAGGCTTATGAAGAACCAGTCACTGCAGCTCGGCTGTGGTTTGATTTAAATGGGTCAAAAGCAGGTAGTGAAGGGAAAAGCAAAGCAATCCTTGGTGCAGTTTTGACAGGTTTCCAGCTTTGGCAGTCTGCTTGGCTCAGTAGAGCACCTTGGGATGGCAGGGGCATTCAGATGTCCTGGGCACTGGGAGAGCCACATTGGTGTGAGTTATTGAAGGTTTGTTGTATTAGGCAGGAGAGGCTGTGTTGTGGGGCTTGAGCACATTTATTTTGAGTGTTAACCTCTCAGTGTGTCAGTCACAAACACTCCCCAGGGCAATCTCCTGAGTCTCTTAATGTGAATACAGGTGCAGGTGTAGTTCAGTCCCAAACACAACTGACCTGTTCACTCTGAGCCTACAGCAGAGGTGTGGGCTTCCCATCCCTGCAAGTGTTCCAGGCTGGGACTTGGAGCAACCTGCTCTGGTGGGAGCTGTCCCTGCCCATGGCAGGGGAGTGAGATGGGCTTTAAGATCCCTTCCAACCCAAACCATCCTGGGATTTTGTGATTCTAAATAGACACTTGGCATTAAAAGAAGCAGATTCTGCATAAGAGGAAGCAGAGGGAATCAGCAATTCTTGCAGAAACCGCAGTCACTACCATAAACAACTCCTAATCATGTTGTCATTCCTTTTAGAAGTGCTGTTTCTGCTAGGCATGAAATAAAATGTAAACAAAGCCCAAAACATAACTGAAACTACCAGAACATGGATCTATTAGGAGGACTTAAGGCAGATAATTCATCCCTGCCTGAGTGCCCCACAAGAATGCAGTTTTGTAGATACTGCAGGAACTGCCTGCAGCCTGCACTCACCCTGCTGCTGCTGGAGGGAGCTGGGGGTGCTGGATTCCTTCCCTCCCTGGGTCACTCCTGGTGTGTTCCTGTCAGATGTGACAAGGCAGAAAATCTGCTGCTGAAACAGCTAGCTTTGAATTTACTTTTTTAATTTCCTGGGAAAACAACTCTTTATCCTTCATCTCTTACTTCTGCCCCCGTGCAGATGGGGAAAGTAAGGATAAAGCTGGCCTGCAGTTCACTTCTTTCCAGGACTAATTCAGGACTGAATTTGAATTCTTGGAGGATTTGAGTTACTGCATTCCCAAACACTTGTTGTCCAGAGTCAGGTTTTTTGTTCTGGTTTGGGGTTTTTTTTTGTTTTGTTTTGCTTTGGTTTTTGTTCTGGTTTTTACTGTTTTGGTTTTTGTTCGTTTGTTTGGGGTTTTTTGGGTTGTTTTTTTTTTTTTTTTAGTTTTTTTTGTTTGGGTTTTTGGGTTGTTTTTTGTTTTTTTTTTTAAACCAAAGCTGTCAGACTTNTCTGCCTTTGAAATACATGATACATCCTTCATTCCTTAATCTGCGTAGGACTTGTGTGGCAGATGTGAATCCACTGCCCTTCCTGAGAGCCAGGGAGATGGAGGGCTGGAGCTGAGCTGTTCTCCGTGGGAAGCTCTGGAATGCAGGCACAGCAGTGGCTGCAGCAGCACACTCAGACAAGCATTTCAGCTGCTTATTGGTCTCTCTTTTCTGTGAAGGAATAAAAGCACAGGATCTGTGCTACCAGTCTGAGTAGCCAAAGGACTTGCTGGTTTTAGATTGGATTCATTTTGCATAGAATTTCATTAAGGGCATCACAAACCTGCTTCGGTCCACTGTAATAATCGACATAATGGTCTGGCGTTTGCTTGAAGCAAGGTGCAACCTCCCAAACTCAACCTGTCCCCAAATGATTACTCTGAATCCTTGGTTTAATCTTGATTGCTGGCTAATTTACATAAATTGGTAACTGTGACTTGGCTCCTCCTGCTGCCACGTTGGGGATGATCTCACCCTTGGGGATAAGTGGTGTTTCTCTGCAGATCTGGGCCTTTGCTGCCTTCTCATTATGGGCACACCCTAAATTACTCCCCTTATGTATTTTTCTAGGCTGTCTTGCATGTCTGTGTTGTGGTGAAGAGCTATCAGCTGATTTCCTTGCTCCTGCTGCAGTGAGCCACACTGCACACACAGAAACTCAGCTTAGCAGAGACAGTTTTAGTGTTGAGAAAGCAAAAGAGCAATTCCTGTGAAGCTGGATGGCCGCAGGAAAAAGCCAAAGTAATTTGAAGGGTGAATATAGAGCAGGGATTGTCTTGGCATCCTCAGCAGAGGAATTGTAATGAGTTTGGGCTCTGGGAGAGAGAGTGATACAAAGGCAGTGGCGTGGCTGAGGAGCTCTGTCAGGTGAGAGCTTCAGAGCTGAGCAAACTAAAGTGCACACATTTGAAATCTGAGTCATTTGGAAAGGAGCAGATTCGGGAGTTAAAACTGTGAGTGTGGAGAGCTCTTCCTTTAGTGAGGGCTGAGGCTCTTGCAGGCAGCTCACACGCTTGGCTTCCTCCTGTTGTGCCTGTGCCAAGGAGGGACAGGGGCACTACAGGGAGCACTTTGTTCAGAGACATTCCTCAGAGCTGTGACTAAACCAGTGTCCAAGAGTGTTCTAAAATAATGGAGCACCAGAGGACTCCAAGCTCAGCAATGTGTCAGGGCAGCATGGGTGGGGTGGGAATGAGCTGGGTGCTTCCTCAGGTGTGGTATTTGCGATGTCCAGCAACAGGGATGTGATATCCATAAACATGGGACAGCTGGTGGCTACAGCCAGCAGGAGTGCAGAAAGCCATCAGCTGTGCTGCAAACTACAACTAAAACCTGTAAAAGAGCTGCAGGTACTTTGATTCATTCAGGAGTCTGAGTAAATAGAACAAAGTAGACAGATCTGCTTGAAATGCTGCTGGTTACAGTTCTGTATCTTGGGACAACCGGGGATATTTTTAAGTGATTTTGTTTGTTGATTTTAACGAATGTGTCCATTACTTGTGCACTTAATTTTTGCAGCATGTTGGATATTCCACTCGTGGTTTTCATTTGCAAGCACATCTCAAGGAATAATGTTTGTCCTAGGCCTATGGCTGATAAGAATCCCACTTTGTATTTCCCTTAGTCCTCCTCTTTCAAAGTCCTTACACCAAAAGTATCCCAGTTTGGACTGAAGGTATTGAACAGCTGTTCACACCAAAATTACTAGCTGTTTTGTATGAATAAAAAAGATGTACCAGGCAGAGTGATAAATAAACCTGAGCAACTTGGCTTTATTTTTTCCTCTGAAGTTCAGCTTCCCTTTAACCTGAAGGAGCAGTGTGGTGAGGTTGTGTTACTGCTGGACTCTGCTCAGGACTCCTGCCCAGGTCACCTGAACAAAGCCAATATTTATGGGTTTGGTTGTTGTCAGAGGCCTACCTGAGCTCCAGCAGTGTGTCTGGAAAGGGAAAGGACACTCAGGGGATGAATATCCCCAGCTCAGCTGTTTGGTGTAGATGCACTCTCAGTGTGCTGGAGGTGATGTCCTGATGCCCAGAGCTGCTCCCAGAGACACGGTGGTTAATTGAAGCACTGGTGAAGAGCTTTATCCCAAAATGTCTGTTTTCTATCCATGTCCACCAAATGGAAACTGCTGCACTGTGGTTAGTGTGTTAACACAAGCACTTGCTGTTTGAGACAAGAATTCACATCCTTTTGTCAGAGAATGATATCGTTGTGCCCATATGTTTCCAGACTACATTAAATCTGTGTTTGAGGCTGGAGCAGACGTGTTTGTACCTCTCTTGTTCCCCAGGTTCATAAAATGATAGCAGAGTTCAGACTCATTCCTGGCCTCAATAACCTGTTTGACAAACTCATCTGGAGGAAGCACTCGGCCTCAGCCCTGGTTCTGCACGGACACAACCAGAATTGTGATTGCAGCCCGGTGAGGAACTTCTGGAATTCTCTCTAGGGTTTTTATCCTGTCACACAGTCCTGAGGAACTGAGCTGAGCAACTGGGTGTTTGTGTAATCAATGACTTGAGATGTGGTAGCATCCAGGTTTTGAGGAATTACTGTTTTCACTGAAGTCTATCCTTGGTTCATGCCAGCAATTTAGCAGGGCCAGTTTAGCCTCTCCCCTCTCTCCTAGTCTGGGAACTGGGAAAGGAGTCAATTTCTGGACCCTGGAGGCCAGAGGTAGAAGACAACTAAAATTCAAAGAAATGCTACCTAGGAGAGACACAGAGTACAAACTGTGCCACAGTCAGGTTTAGGGGGGTTTGGGTTTTGTGTTGGACTCTTGAGATTTTTTTTCCTTCCAAACTTAGACATTCTGAATTGATCAGTACAATTATAAGCTTTTTTGCCACTGCAGTGAAAAGAAATTATTACCTGTTATGTGCATAGGCTTGGAGGCAATTTCCACTTCTATTTTGAGAAGTGCAGCCTTCTCAATTTATGCAAGTCACTTGCTCTGCTGTCCAAAGGGGTTTGATTTGGAAAGGTTTTCCATTCAGCTGTCTCATGTCAGCTTGGTAACTAATGATAGCCAAAAATACTAAAGCAATACTTTTTTTTTTTACTTTTCTTGTCTCTTTTAGGACATTACTTTAAAGATACAATTCTTGAGGCTTCTCCAGAGCTTCAGTGATCACCACGAGTGAGTATGAGAGGCTGTGGTGGGTTGTGGCTTGGTGGTGTTTGCCTGCTTGTGGTTCCAGATGTCCTGGCAATGGCAGGCTCCACATGAAGGGAATGTTGCACTGTCCCTAAACTTCATGTGCCTTTCAGATCTTGCTGAAACAGCTAAGAATTTGCTCTGCAGGGGGCACGTCTGAATATGTTTGGTGTGGTAAAACCCAGCCCACTTTGTCTCATGTTGAAATGAGCTGAAACATGTGCAGGATGAGTTAACACTTTCTGGCTGAAGGAATAAGGAGGCAGCTTTCCTTCTTTTCCTCTTTTTCTGCCTTCTCCCCGAGAGCTGACAGTGAGCCAGGGAAATAGGAAGAAAACTTCTGTGTGCCTTCAAAAAGCATCCTTAGGAAACTTGGGTCTGCTGGGGTAGTTGGAGGGGTAATGCTGTTTGCTTGGGGACTTTTTAATGCTGTGCTGCTGGTACAGAGGTGTTTATTCTGCCCTGTGGAATTGCATCCTGCATCCCATCAGTGTCCCGTTGCTCTAATTCAGTCCTGGGAGATGGAGCCCACTTCCTTACAAACACCTGTGTTAAAGGCTTGTTGCACTTCAGGTGCTGCTCATTCCTGGGGCCAGGCTGAGATTTCTGTGCAGGTGTTTAGTCCTGTTGGATAGATTTCAAATAGCCTTTTTGATTGTGGAATATTAGCTCTGAGAATGGGGAGCTGCTGGACACAGACAAGGGGGGAATGCTGACCTATTGTAAATCCTTCATGCAAGACATTGTTTGCCCGGGAATCACTCCAGGTTTTCCAATAAAATCTCTTCAGATGATGTTACTGCTTAAGTGGCTGCTACAAAGATCTCAGGCTTGTCTGAACAGGAAACAGCTCCCAGCTGGAACATTTGAACAAGTGGAATGTGTGGAATCTGCTTGGAGGTTTTAAATAATTACATGAACTTTCTATGAAGTCACAGATAAGCTGAGTTAACTGGGGACAAGATGAGAGCAAGGCACTTGCATGCTGATATTAATTCAATGAAATTGTGTCCAAACCAAACTTGCAGAGCTGTTTGTTGCAGGGAGAGAAAGGCTCTGTTCTCTTTGCAGAAACCTGTCTAATCCACATCAAAGGAAGCTTTACATGAGAGGCTCAGTGGGCACTAACCTGGATGAAGTGTTGGAAGCAAGAAGGAACCTCACACTCATCACTGCATCCTCTGCTCCCTGAGCTCTCCTGAAAAGAAATCTTTGCTGCCTGATTTTGAGCACTTGGAAGCAGAAAGACTTTCAGGGAGCAGACTGGCATTGGTCAGGGAGTCTGGCAAAGGGAGCCCCTGGACTACACTTGTTCTGCATTTAGTTCACTTTACAGACAAAATAATTGATTTTCATTATGAAAAGTTCAGTATTTGATAAAGAATTCGTGTACATTCCTGGGGGTTATATCCATTTTTATTTGGATCTTTACATTTCATAACGTTTTTAAATATTTCCAGGGTAAAGGTCATTCAGATAATAAAATACCAGGATGACTGAGTCCTTTTTTGCAGTTTCTGCTTTCTATCTGAGATTTATTACTTAAAGAGAGCTATAGGGTAGAGAAAAACTTCAGGAAGCTACAAAAAAGTTTGCTGTTTATTATTTATTTTAGTCTGAAATTCAGCAAAATGTTGCTGGGATTTTTTAAAATATTAGTGTTATCCAGAAGAAAATACTTCCAAACTGTGAGATCCCAAACAAGTCAGCAGAGAACCATCACCTCAAAGCTGGTCAGCATTGGAAGTGGCATTTGGTGAATTTTGGAGGAGGTTTTCCCAAGCAGCAGCTGGCTGGCCTGGTGGAGGGAGCAGAGTGTGAACACTGTGAAGAGCAGCCAGGAGAAAGCAGCTTGCCCAGTCCTGCAGCCCTTACAGGCCTGTGGCTCTGCTTTTCATGGAATTGTGGTTTTGCCTCTTGAATTCACCCTGGTTTTCTCCCTCCTCCCCCACTGTCTGCTTTAGGAACAAGTATCTCCTTTTGAACAGCCAGGAACTGAACGAGCTGAGTGCCATCTCCCACAAAGCCAACATCCCTGAAGTGGATGCAGTTGTCAACACTGACAGGTGAGAGGGGACTGAGGCTGTAGGTAGGCAATTAAAGAGTTGTGGAAGCACTTAGACTGGAAGTTTGACATCAGCTGTTTTGTTTGAGCTCTGTCTGTCCACCACACTTGGATTTCAGTGACTCCTTTCACTGGGAGGTGCCCAGGTTTGTGGGATGTTGATGGTCATTAGCAAATCTCAGGTGTGCTCATGCTCAGAGTAAGGTGCTTTAAAAACAAAAGCAACTTTTAAAACCCCTAAAATGAAGGGTTTGAGTTCATGGCTCGGACTTCACCATGATGTGCTGGCTCTGCCTGTGTGGCCTTCCTCACATCAATCATTGCAGGCAGGCCTGGAAAGTAAACTGGGATCCCTCAAATCATTAATTGCTCCTGCTAATAAGTCTTAGTTCTGGCGTTCAGGAGCAGTCTGTGCACACATAATGTCCATTTCCAGGCTGCATGAACACATCTGAGGTCTGCTCAGAGTATTTTAAGAGCAGCTAATAACCAGAATAAGCTAAATTAGATTAACATGCTAAACCACTTACAGAATCTCTCGTGTTACATTTGAGGATCTGTTAAATGGACTATTTTGATCTAATAATCTCTTTAATACACGATTCTGGTGTATAAACCTCAGCAGATGGAACATTGTTTGCAGAATTTAGTTTGGCAGAATACTCCCAGGGTATCAGCAGGGACTTGGTCTGCACAGAGCAGATTTACCTCACTCCAAAAAGGAATCTCTAAGAGGATTTCAAGATTACAATTATTGTCATAATACTGTGTCTAATTGGGAAGAACTTGGGGCTTTTTTCACCCGTGGCATTTTGTTTTCATATTGCTTTTCTGGATATGTGAGACCAAGGCATTACTTCTACCTGAGCTTAATGCAGGCAGATACTCCACTGAAGGTGCTGTTTAATACAAAGTAGCATTGCAGTTGTACAGCCTCTGTGCTTTTACCACAACCTTGTGTGGCATCCAGCTTTCCATACTCTGCTCTGCCTCCTAAATGGAATTTAGACTTTCCTTTACATTTTTTGAAGGGAAAAAAAAGGGGTTTTTTTCATTCCTAAGATCAAATGTAATTTTGGTTTTTTTTGGTTTTTTCCNCATTCCTGAGATCAAATGTAGTAATTTTTTCTTACCTCTTGATTCGCACAGAGTGTGAATTGGTATTTCTGAAATCATTAAAATTTTGAGAGAAAATTTTTTTTTACTTATTTGGAAGTTGTGTTGTGATATTTACCAAGGGCAGTGAGGAGAACTCTTGAAGTGGTAGAAGTAGCACAGTATTTGTACTGTGTACTTCAAAACTGAGATTTTGATCATCAAAAGCTCTGGAGCAGTGACTGTTTTCAGTGTTCAGTGCTTGCCCAGCCCTTCACTCACGCTGTCATTTCTCCACCTGCTGCAGGAGTCTTGTCTGTGATGGGAAGAGAGGTTTGTTGACCAGACTGCTTCAGGTCATGAAGAAGGAACCAGCAGAATCCTCCTTCAGGTGGGTTCACCATGAGCAGTTTGAGACCCCTGGGATGTAGCTTTGGTTTCATCCAGCTCAGGGCAGCTGAGAATGTTTGAGAATGAGCTGTGGAAAGCTCTGGCTTTGTTGTGCTGTGGTGGCAGTGCAGGTGGGGAGAAATCACAGCCAGCGATTTTCTGCAGGATCAACGGTCTGACTCCAGCTTCAGACTGGAATGAAACAGATTATGAAACTGGATTTAAGTTAGAGTTGTGATCAAATACTTCCCTTGCTTCAAAACTAACATCTCCTTTCTTCTGTTTCTCAGGTTTTGGCAAGCAAGGGCGGTTGAAAGTTTTCTGCGTGGCACCACCTCCTATGCAGACCAGATGTTCCTGCTCAAGAGAGGACTCCTGGAGGTAAATAAGTTTATGTCAGGTATCCTCTATAACAATTAGGAAGGATTTGTCTGCAGTGAATCCAAAAGTGGATAAAAGTGCAGTGTTAAATATTATGCTGGGTTTAAAACTCAGCAGGGAAATTAAGGCTACTCAAGCTGCCCCCGTTTGATAATGGGGGAATAAACACTAAGGGAGGTAAGTCAGGATGACAGTTTACTGGAGAAATCACAATAGATGCAACAATAATAATAGATTAAAAACTGCCTTTCATTCCTGTGTAACTATGACAAATACTGGGAACACTTTTAAAAATACCTGTGAATTCTGCTTGTGGCCATTTGTATAACCTCCATCGCTGGGAAGTTATTTTAACAGGAGACTCGTCTGAACTGTTGTCTGTAGTTCTGTGTTGTGACATTCAGTCACCCAAGAACTTGCAGATAAATGCTTTAAATGTTGATGAAATCAGAGTCTGTGTTGTGCTGCTGGCTTGGACAAAGCTGTGGCAATAACATGTTTTCCTCCCCTGCCAGCATATTCTCTACTGCATTGTTGATAGTGAGTGCAAGTCACGGGATGTGCTCCAGAGTTACTTTGACCTTCTGGGAGAGCTGATGAAATTCAATATTGATGCATTCAAGAGGTTCAACAAGTACATCAACACAGATGAGAAGGTAAATATTCGTAAAAGCTGCCCCCTGTGGCTCAAATTACACCCTTATAACCAGACATAGCAGCAGAACTCAGATTCACTTGGTTTTGGTGTGGTTTTAGAGCTTGAGGCACAATAAACATTAAGGGATGAGTTGCCCAAGTCCCTCGGTATTTCCAGCAGTGCTCAGCTGTCCTGAGTCAGTGAGTGCTGAGCTGCTCAGCAAACATTGCCCTGTGCCAGGATCAGGCTCAGGGATGGCAGAACATTTCCTGTGAAGTTGCCAGATTTGGGGTTAAGTGATAGCTGTGGACATTGAGACAGCTCCAAAAAGTCTTTAACTGAAGCTTGCAATGGGAAGTCCTTCATGAATATGGCTTAAAATACTTTAAACTGTGAGCAGACATAAATATTTGATCTTATTTGAACTTAGAGATATTTTAAGAAGTCATGGCTCAGGTAATTACCTATAAAATTGAGTTGCACATGTAAATCAAGAATTTCCAGCAAAGTGGTTTCACGCTCCTGTGCACTTTGTACATGTAACATCAGCTGGTGGGTAGGTTCTGAATGGCCTCATCCTCTTACTTTTGTTACTGTAATGTTTCTCTCATTGCCCTTAGGTCTGGCAGACCTTGCATAATGGAAGTATAAATGTATTTAAAAGAAAACTTCTTTTGTGTGTGTGTTTTTTCTCTAGTAAATTAACTCAAACATTCTAGAGAATGTCTTTATACTTCCTATTTGCTTCCTATTTATTGATCTGTAACTGGATTTAGCTCTAATTCTGTGTGACTCCCTCACTGTATTCCTCCCTAGCTCTGTCTGCTTGTACAAAATCAGTGTAGGAAAACATGGAGCTGCAGGAATTCTCCCTCTTTCAAAACAAATAGTGTATGAAATCTCACTTTCACTGGAGTGACACAGCTTCAAAAGAGATTTTGGGGATGCCAGAATGGCATCTTTCCATTTCATAGTGTTTGGTCAGCCCTCAGTGCTAGTGTTGGCTTGGGCTGGATGAGGCAGGGTCATGGGTGATGTACCCTCTTACACTTGTTAGAGTAACAAAAAGGTAATGACCCTGAGTATTAATACATTTAAATCTTTTAAATTCAACACTGATAGGTGTTTGTGTTCAGTTCCAGATATTTTTAAATCAGATCAACAGCTCTTTGGTGGACTCCAACATGCTCGTTCGCTGCATCACGCTGTCCCTGGACCGCTTCGAGAACCAGTCTGACGCTAAAGGTGAGCAGGGACTACTGGGGTGGGACTGGGGGTGTTTGCTGGGGTAATGGTTGATGTGAACCTGGGCTGTGACAACTGGGGGTTAGACAAGGAACTGCCACCCTGAAAGCCTGAGCAGCAGCTCTTACTGCCCTGGATCAGCGTGTCTGAACCTTCAGCAGCTGGTGCTTGTGTTTCTCCTCTGGTGCAGTGGCAGAAGTCCTGTCCGAGTGCCGCCTGTTGTCCTACATGTCCCAGATGTCCATGAGGATGTCCTTCCTCTTCCGGCTCATTAACATTATCCACGTGCAGACGCTGACACAGGTAGGGAGCTGGCAGTGACTTCGCAGTTGCCTTACTGGGACTGGAATGAGGAGCAGGGCTGGGAGCAGGGAGGGGCCTGGTTTCCCTGGAGGACACCCATGTCCCTTTTTCCTTGCTGTGTGCAGGAACACTTCCACTGTGTGCATTCCACAGGCTTGTTTTATAAGGACATGTATACAACAGGTGTCTTGGTATTTAGGTTTTTTTGCTGTGTCATTTTTACTTCCAGGAAAATGTCAGTTGTTTGAACACAAGTTTAGTTATCCTAATGCTGGCCCGAAGGAAAGAAAAGCTCCCTTTTTATCTGCGCACCTTGCAACAGATGGAATACACAGAGAAATACCCTGGCTTCATCCTGAACAACTTCCACAGCCTCCTGCGATTCTGGCAGCAGCATTACCTCAACAAGGATAAAGACAGCACCTGCTTAGAAAATGTATGTGACCCTCTTGCCATGGCCAGGCAATGCCTGTCTGCCAGTCTGCTGGCAAAAACGGGGAGTGGGAGGCTGGGAAGGGAAAGAAGGGAGGAAGGTCTGCCCCCACTGTAACTCCTGTGGTGCTTTTCACACCTTCCCCAGTCAGGCTGCCACAAGGTGGGTGCTGGGTTTCCCTGTACACAGAGCCTGAGGTTTTGGCTCTGGAACACACGAGTGAGACTTGCCAGTGCTGAGTGGGGTGGAGAGGCAGGGCTGGCAGGATGGCCAGGGAGGGGGAGGCAGGACAAAATCCAGCTCCCAGACTAGTTAGCACCTTAGCCAGACTGTTCCCTCTTCCTGATGTGGCAAACAGTGCAGGAAAAATACCTGATGTAGCTGCTGGAAGCCAAGGGAGCAGCCTGCAGGTTTCTGTGCCAGAGCTGCTTTGTCCTGGGCCCTAGTGGGTAGAAATAACCAATTACCCAGTTCTGTGGATAGACATGGTCTGGTGTTGGGCTGCTGGAGTGGCCTTTTGGCTTTGAGGGAATAGTGCAGGAGGGGGTTGAGCAGGGGGTGTGTTGGTTTTTGTGTCATCTCAGGAGTGGGAGCTACTTCCAGCTCTGGCTTATCTGCGGCACCACAGGGTCCCAGCGTGTGTTTGGAGTGGACAGCAAAAGAGAACTTTGGGATTATGGGTGTGCTGGCCAGGCAGGCAGGCTGGGCTCACCCTGTGCTGCTCTTAGCAGCTGCCAGAGGCACTGGAGTCCTTGTCTGGAGCTGGGCAGTGGGAAGCTGCTTGTAGAGGGTGTAGCTGTTCAACACCCAGCCCTTCTGCTGCGGGCCCCAGGGAGGGAGGGCAGAACGGGGAATCCAAAGTGTTGGTCACACTCTGGGGCTGGGCAGGTCGGGCTGAACAGGAAGTGATTTTCAGCTTTGGGAGGTGTCTCCTGTTGGTGCTGTGGCCCCCGCTGACCCCCTGTTGTCCGTGCCCGCAGAGCTCCTGTATTAGTTTTACCTACTGGAAAGAGACTGTTTCGATACTGCTCAGTCCGGACCGGACGTCCCCCTGTGCCATAGTCAGCTACATCGACGAGGCGTACATGGACATTGACAGAGACTTTTCCGAGGAGTAGTTCCCGCCTGCGGCGTCTGACGGGCAGCTCGGAGGGTCCCTCGCCCGCGGGCTTTCAGGGATACGCTGTGTCGTGTGTGTGTGCAGCTCCAGCCGTCCGCCCCGCCCCGCCCCGCCGGCCCCAGCTCGACCTCTGAGACTCGGACAGCTCTCTGGGCAACGCATTCAGGGATGTATCTTCCAGTTGTTCTGGGATAAAAAAATAATCACCTGCAAAAACCAGCCTGTATTATTTTTTTCCTCTCTCCCAGTCCGGCGGGGCTGGCAGAAGGGGATTTGCTGACGTGAGGGTTCTCTGTATGTGCCGATTGAGGTGTGGCTCGCTCAGGGCTGCCAGGACGAGCGAGTTGAAAAGCACAGCAATTGCCCTCCAAGTGTGAGGTCCAAGGAGCCAATCTGAGCAGGACCCTGCCACCAGCCACGGGCAAAGCCACCACCAGGACTCCTGCAGGTGGAACTTCCGCCGGGCTTTGGAATCGGGGCCTTGGGGTTGGTTAGAGCATGAGTGTGTGTGCGTGTGTGTGCTTTTAATTCCTGAGAGCCCCAGCTCCAGTCACCTCTGTACCATCTCCTTTTGGATCATTTGGTACTAAATCTATCTGTGCATTGGGAGAGAACCTCTGCTCCTGCTGTCCTTGCTGCAGGTCCTTCCCGTGGGGAGGCGTTCCGCAGCGCTGGAGAACAGAGACATTGCAGCAGTGGTGGAATTGCAACAGGGGTTGGCTTTTTCACGGAGCACTAGCATTAAAATGTACTAATTTTTTAAACTTGCGGCTTGTCCCTTCTTGGGTAACTAATCTGATTTTAAAATCCTTTTCAGGACCATTGCTCTTGATGTTAACCTGCTATGCCTGGAAGTCTTATGTCAGTCTCTGCTTTCAGTCCTTAATATCAACAAACACATTAATCTTGAAGTGCAATATTTACTGGAGATGTCCATTTTTTCCTGGATCTGTTTTAATCAGAATGTGTTAAATGCTGGGAATAAATACTCCTGGTTGAAAGTAACTTTGTAGGATATGTTGGGAAAGGGGGAATTGGGTTTTGGCAGTCCTGATTGCCAAACCTGCACCTGCCCTGCCTGCTCACCAACACCATGTTGCTCCAACACATTCAGATACCCAGGAATGAGATACACTACACTTAAGCCACTACATTTAAGTCAAAAACATGTCTTGCAGCTACAGCTAAAAGAAACCAGTTTTAAAACACACATCTGAATTTTTTTAACATTTTCTAATTTATTTGATGAGATGACTTCAGCTCTGTCCAGGCTCTGAAGGGGTGAGGATGTCCCAGAGCTGCAGCCTTTCGTCTCTCGTTGTTGCCAGCAGCATGAAACCCACCCAGAGGCTCCAGCCCCAGGGGCAGGGCTTGTCTCTGAACATTTCCCTTCTTCTGTCTCTTCTCCCACACCTCAGTGTCCCACTGGTCAGAGCTGTTGAGCCTTGTGCATAAAGCTGGAGCCTTGCAGGAGCTCCTGGGGCTCCTGGTGTCCCTCCCTGGGAGCTGCACCCCGCTCTGGTGAGGGCACCCTGGGGAGCTTCTTGCCATGGCAGCTTCACCTCTGTTCCTCACCAGGCCACCCCACCCTGCCCCTCCTTCCCTTCAGCTCATTTCCTTCTCATCTGTACTTTTTTTGTTCTTGGGTACTTGTGTTTTTGGTGTATCTTTGCTTCTTCTTAACTGTAATAGATGTACACTTAAAATAAATGCTTCAAATTAAAAGGCTTTTAAGTTAAGGGATGCCTTTTCCATAGTGTAGTTAATTGGTGCATCCACTGATTGCTGCTGTAACCTTGCAGTCTCACTCCCCTCTCTGTATTTTAAAGACAGTTTAGGGCCCAGCTGCCTCTGGCCTTGCCCATGGGCCTGGGGGAAGCTGAGCTGAGCTCACAGCATCCCTGGGGATCTTCCCAGCCCTGGGAGCACAGGCTGGGCTTTGCTTTTGGGCTGATCCGGCAGAGAAGGGCACAGGGAAGGAGCCCCCGGCAGCTCCTCCAGGGGTGGAGCGTGCCGGGCTCCAGGGAAAAGGCTCTGCCCCGGTGCACAGAGGGTCACAGGCAAATCCCAGCTGGGGCCACATTCCTGTGGGATGTCTGTCCGTGCCAGATGCCTCAGGAATCTCATGGTGAGAGGGACCAGAGCCATGGAGGTGGCAGCGGGCTCTGTGCTGGGATGGGAGGGAGGTGGGACCCCTGGCACTAACAAATACCTCTGGAAGTCTGCACTGTCCCCATGGATTGCTGAGGTTCGTGCTGCCCTGATTAATGCCAATTTGCTAACTGCAAGTAAACATTAAATGGAAACTATTAAAGAAATCTATTTTAAAGAAATGAGTGGAGATGTCTTTCTTTGCAGTGCCTTTGCCAAAGCCATAACCCCTTCCAGGGCTGTACTGGGGGGTTTTATGTCCTCGGGAGCAGTGGCTGAGGTCTGTCCTGCCTCGTGCCTCTGCTCTGGTCCCCTGCAGCTGAGATGTGGCTCCACGCCAGGGCCACAGAGCTGGGAGAGGGAGGACTGGGCTTCTCTCCTGCCTGTGCCTCCCTGTGAAAAATGTTCCCCGAGAGCCCAGGAGCAGGGGCCAAGGCCCGGTTACCCCGTGACAGACACAACAGAGCCAGTCCTGGCCGATCTACGTTTATTCACGCAGTGCAAAGCTGGCAGGGACTGTTGCAGCCACTTGCCTCCAACCTACAGCAGCAGCTGGGACAGGGCAGGGAGGGCAGCCGGGCTCCTAATGCTGGAAGAAATCCCCGGAGGGCTGTGGTGAGAGCTGGGAGCGGGAGGCAGGGAGCGCTCTGCCCCCCCGCCAGCTCCCAGCATCAGCAGTGCCACAGCAGGGTGAGACTGTGGCTGTGTGGCCATTCCACGGCTCCAGGGCTGGCAGGAGCCCCTGCCCCCTCCCCAGGCTCCCCTCCAGGAGTGCCCACCTTGGAGATGGCGACGTCCCTGGTGCGGGCGCGCAGTTTGTTGACCTGGCTCTCGGCCATGTCGGCGCGTTCCTCGGCGTCGTCCAGCTCGTGCTGCACCTTGCGGTACTTCACCAGGGTGGAGTTGGCCTGCTGCTCCTGGGCAGGGACAGGGGACAGGTGGCTGCTTGGGGCACGGGGGACAGCGGGCTCCGAGCGGCCCGCATCGCCCTCGTGGCCCCCAGCAGCCCCAGGGAGGGACAGCCCCGTCCCCTGTCCCAGAGCAGCCACGGGCACTTACTGCCTCCTCAAACTGGCGCTTGTAGCTCTTGACCTTGCTCTGCAGCTTGTCAATCAGGTCCTGCATCCGAGCCAGGTTCTTCCTGTCTTCCTCAGCCTGCAAGTGCCCCAGCCCCCTCAGACAGACCCCAGCAGCCCCTCACCTCCCCCCAGCTTTATCAGAGAGTCCCAGTGGTGCCAGGACAGGCAGCACCAACCGAGTCCAGCCCCCTGTCCCAGCCCCTGTCCCTTGGTCCCCCCCTTGTGTCCCATCACCCGGCTCAGGAGGTGCTGGGGAATGGGCAGAAGGGCCCAGAGCAGGGGGTGGATGTTGTGACAGGGAGAAGCTGGTGCAGCTGTTGTCATTCCCCACACAGAGCCCAGAGCGAGCCCGGGCTGGGCTGGGCTCGGGGTGCGTTGCTGGGCACCACAAGCGGCCGAGCAATGAGAGCTGTGCCAGGTGCTGCCGGCCCGGGGCTGGGGCTGTGTCCAGGGCTGCTGTACCTGGTAGCTCAGCTCCTTGACCCTGCGCTCGTACTTGCGCATGCCCTTCTGGGCCTCTGCCATCTTCTTCTGCTCCGCATCCAGCTCTGCCTCCAGCTCCCGCACCTGCAGGGGGCACAGGCCGCCTCAGCGCTCGGCTCCCCAGCACCAGCACCAGCCCAGCTGAGGCCAAGCCACTTTCCCAGCTCAGAGAAGCCACGGCAGAGGCTAAAACCATCCTGAGCTGGGCCTAGGCTGGCAGGTCCTTGGGGACTGTCCCCTGGTCCCCCAGAGGCACCACCTGGCCCCAGAGGGCTGGGACAGAGTCTGGTGCCACAGGGACTGGAGCAGCTCCTGGAGCACACAGCCAGGGATCTACCCCTGCTTTCTCACCCTGGCCTCCAGCTTCTGGATCTGCTTCTTGCCCCCCTTGAGAGCAATCTGCTCTGCCTCGTCCAGGCGCATCTGCAGGTCCTTGATGGTCTGCTCCATGTTCTTCTTCATCCGCTCCAGGTGCGCGCTCGTGTCCTGCTCCTTCTTCAGCTCCTCTGCCATCATGGCAGCCTGCGAGGCCAAGAGCAGGGGGACATCACCACAAGGCCAGGCCAGAGTCTCAGTGGAGAAGTCGTGAGACTCTCCCCAGCCACGCAGCACAGTCCCCACCAGTCTCTTACATCCGTGATGGCCTTCTTGGCCTTCTCCTCAGCATTGCGACACTCCTGCACCGCATCCTCCACCTCGTTGCTCAGCTGGGAGATGTCTGCCTCCAGCTTCTTCTTCTGGTTGATCAGGCCTGTGTTCTGCACACAGAGCAGGTTCACTGTGACCAGGGCTGGTCATCCACCGCTGCTGGACAGACTCCTGACTCTCACGCCAGTGCAGACACGGGACTTGGCAGTGCCTCACCTGGGAGTGGAGCAGGGTGACCCTCTCGGTGGTCTCCAGCAGCTCCTGCTCCGCCAGCTTCCTGCTCCTCTCCGCCTGCTCCAGCGCTGCCCGCAGCTCCTCCACCTCGGCCAGCAGCAGGTTGTTGCGGCGCTCCAGGGCCCCCACCTGCTCCTTCAGGTCGTCGTTGTGGCGCTGGGTGTCATCCAGCTCGATCTGCAGGTCCTGTGGGGCAGCCTGGGGTCAGCGGGGACAGCCCGGAGCCGGGCTGGCAGCAGGGACAGCACCGAGTCTGTGCCAACCTTGATCTGGGCCTGGAGCTGGCGGCCCAGCCTCTGGAACTCGGCGGCCTGGCGGTTGGCGTGGTTCAGCTGGATCTCCATCTCGTTCAGGTCCCCCTCCATCTTCTTCCTCAGCCGCACGGCCTCGTTCTTGGCCCGGGCCTCTGCGTCGAGCGAGGCCTGCAGGGAGTCCATGGCGCGCTGGTGGTTGCGCCTGCGGGAGAGGCCACGCGTCAGCCACGTCCCCTGGGGACACCCAGCCTGGGACAGCCCTGCCGGGGCCGCGGTGCCAGCTCTGTCCCCTCACCCCACACACCTCAGGTTCTCAAACTCCTCGTCCTTCTCCGCCAGCTTCCTGTCCATCTCAGCCTTGATCTGGTTCAGCTCCAGCTGGATGCGCAGGGTCTTGCTCTCCTCGTGCTCCAGGGCTCCCTAGAGACAGCTCAGCCATGAGAAGGTGCTTGTGGGAAGGGGGGTCTCCCCAGCCCCCCATCCCAGCCTGGCCTTGTCCCCCAGGCCATTGCTATGGGGGGCAGGGCAGGTGGAGCCACCCCAGTGCCTGCAGTGGTTGCAGGAGCCCCATGAATGGGATTCCCAGGGGTCACAGCCTGGCTCAGGACTGTCACCCCCAGCAGCATCCGGCCAGAGCTGCAGGGTGGGCCAGTGGCTCCTGCGGGCAGCAGGAACATGTGGGAAACAAGGACTCACCTCAGCCTCCTCCAGAGCTGCCTGGATGTCGCTCTTCTCACTCTCCAGCATTTTCTTCACCTTCTCCAGCTCATGGATGGTTTTGCCGCCCAGACTGATCTGGTCAGTCAGATCAGCAATTTCCTCTGCCAGGGACAGAAGGAGCTTGGTCAGGAAGGAGTTTGTGGAGCCAGCCCAGCACAAGTGATGTCCCCATCCCCCTGCCCAGGCTCAGCTGATGTCCCCCAGCCCCTTGGAGAGCAGCCAAGGCTGTGCTTGGGGACAATTCTGCAGTCTGGGAGAGAGTACAGAAGAGGCATTAAGGACCTGTTTGTCCAAGAGCAATACTCCCAAGGCAGTGTCATGCCACAGCCATGGCAATCAGCAGCAAATCATGTGCCATTTGGGCACAGGAGCCATTTGGGGACAGGAGCCATTTGGGGACAGGAGCCTGTTCTCCCAACATGTCCCCAGCACAAGGGCAAGACACACACTGGCATCCAGGCAGGGCTGCTGCATCCCTCCAAGGCATGGCTGAGCAGCAAGGTCCACTCCTGGCCAACAAGGGACCCAAACCCACATGTCTGAGGACAGGGCAGGAGCCCGGGCAGAGCCCAGGGGAGCGCTTGAGCCCAGTCCTACCCTGCAGGTTCTTGTTCTCCCTCTTGAGGGTCTCCAGGTTGTCCAGGGACTCCTCATAGGCGTTCTTGAGCTTGAAGAGCTCCGTGCTCAGGCTGCGCGACTCCTTCTGCGACGCCTCCAGCTCCACCTGGGTCTCCTCGTACTTCTGCTTCCACTCGGCCAGGATCCTGTCGAAGTTGCGCTGCTTCTTGTCCAGGGCAGCGCAGGCCGAGTTGGCGCGTTCCAGGTCCACCGAGAGGTCCTCGATCTCGGTCTGCAGCCGGTGCTTGGTCTTCTCCAGCGAGGCGCACTTGGCGTGGGCCGTCTCCACGGCCTCCTCCGCCTCCTGCAGCCGGGTGGCCAACTTCTTCCTGCCCACGGCAGCGGGGTGAGCGCGCGCTGCCCCCTGCCATCCCGCCCCACGGCCTCCAACCCAGGCAGGAGCGTGCTGTGTCACCCTGGGCCTGGACAGCCCCACTGTTGAACACAAAGTTGCCACCTACAAGGAACCGACTCGTGACGTGGGACTTACTTGGCTTCCTCCAGCTCCTCAGTCCTCTGGATGGCATCAGTCTCGTACTTGGTTCTCCACTGGGCCACCTCGGCATTGGCTTTGGATAAGTTCCTCTGGAGCTCGCTCTTGGCCTCCACCTCCTCCTCGTACTGCTCCCGCAGCAGGTCACAGTCGTGCCGGGAGGCTTGCAGGGCATGGGCCAGGGCGTTCTTGCTCTGAGGAAGGGAGAGCAGCAGCTGACCCTGGGCTCCAGGACACAGGCCATGGCTCCAGGACACAGGTCATGGCTCCAGGACACAGGCCATGGCACCAGAACTGGCAGCAGCAGCAGGGAGCTTCTGTTCTCCCCAGGTGAAGAACTGCCCTGTGTGCAGGGTATGGCCCACCTTCCCTGCCCAGGAGTCTGGGCCACTGCCACAGTGTCACTCAGAGACCAGCCATGCCCTGAAACCTCACCTTGGTCTCTTCCTCCAGCTGCCTCTTGAGTTCCTCAATGTTCTGTGTGAACGAGACCTTGCCACGGCTCAGCTGGTTGATGAAGGACTCCTTCTCCTCAAGCAGCCGACTAAGCTCCCCTGGGTTCAAACAGAGCCAAAACAGTTCCTTTGGGGCTGTAGGGCTGCAGTCTGCACTAGCACTAGCCCACACTCCCCCAGAGCCTGTGGCCTCCAGCTGTCCCAGCTGTGTCCCCACCAGGGCAAGCTGGGCCATGGGCAGAGGTGCAGCCAGTTGAAGGCAAAGGATGCCAGCAAGGAGTCCCTCCTGAAGCACAACCAGCTCTTCCCTCCATGGGAGGAGGAGGACAGACTGCCCAGCTGAGCCCCGTGCCCCCACCAGACACCCCCGAGTCAGAGCGCTCCGAGGCAGCCGCGTGCCCTGGCTCGTGCCCCACGCACCGTTCTCGGTCTGCAGCCGGCCCCGCTGGGCGTTCACGTCCGTCAGCTGTCGCTGCAGCTCGTCCACTTTGGCCTTGGCCTCGTTCAGCTGGTCCTCGTAGGTGCGGCACAGCTTCTCAGCGTTGGCCTGCAGGCGCCAAGCACAGCCTGGCTGAGCCCAGCTCTGGCCACAGAGCACCCTTCTCCCACCCTGGGACTCCCTGCCCTGCTCAGTGGATCCTACGGGCACACAAGGCAGAGCAGGAGCCTGCCAGAGCTCGCTGCTAGGCTAACAGCGGCTCTCTGCAGCCAGTCTCCCAGGAAATGTCTTCCCAGAGCCTCCAGACTTGACTAGGACAAGTAAAGCATCCTGCAGTGACACAGGGACAAGCTGTGGGTCGAACAGGGACTCGGCCATGGCAAAGAGCTACTTGAGACACCATCCCATGGACGTGGCTGTGCTGGTCACGCTGCGCCCAGTTCCACTGACACCCACAGGAGAGACCAACCAGCCTTCTGCTGGTGCAGAACCAGCACCCACCTTGCTCTTGGTGATGTACTCGACGTTGGAGGACAGGTCGTCGATCTCCATCTTCATCTCGCTCTTCTCCTTCTCCAGCTTCTGCTTGACGCGCTGCAGGCTGTCGATCTGCTCGCCCAGCTCGGCCGCGCTGTCCGCCTGCTTCTTGCGCAGGGCGGCGGCCAGCGCCTCGTGCTGCAGCGTGGCCTCCTCCAGGTCCCGCCGCAGCCTCAGGAACTCCGCCTCCCGCTTCTTGCTCAGCTCCAGCTGCGCGGCCGTGCTGCCGCCGGCCTCCTCCAGCCGCTCGCTCAGCTCCTCCAGCTCCCGCGACACCTCCGCCCGCTGCTTCTCCGCCTTGGCCCTGGCGGCTCGCTCGGCCTCCAGCTCCTCCTCCAGCTCCTCCACGCGTGCCTGGACACACAGCGAAGGGCAGATGCTCCGAGCTCTGGGTGAAGCTCCGGCATCTCTGCTCTCCACAGCAGAGCAGTGTCTCTGCTGATGATGGGAAGCAAGAAGCCACCAGTCTCGGGCTGTTTTGGGAGGCAGGTGCTCCTTGGTAGAATATCTGGAGCTCCTGCTCTCCTCTATCCCTGCCACGATCCAGCTAGTATTAGCTTCTTTTCATGGGAAATCCAGCAATTGTAGGGACCTATCTCTGACAGGAAGAAGCCCAGCGTCCTAGATTGGGGTTTTCAGAGTTTGGGCACTGGATTAAAGGTTTTATTTTGGACAGAGAACTATGTCCTGGAAGCTGTTCCTCAGGCTGGTGATAGTGTTCACCTCAATAGCTCATTCTTTAGTTTTCAACCCACCATGTTTTGGCAGAGGGCTTGGCTCCTGCCAACCATGCCAGCTTTTTCCAAGGAGATGCCCCTGTGCTCAGGGAGGGACTGGCCCATGCAGATTCCCCAGCACATCACATCTAATGGAAATTTCTAAATCCCAGGCTGTAAGAACAGTTCTTCCCAACATACCTGGACCTCCTTGATCTTCTTCTGCAGCTGGGCCTCCATCACTTGCCCATCTTCGATCCTTGAGTTCAGCTGACTCATCTCAAAGTCCTTCCTGTACAGACAGAAGGCAGAGCCTCTGGTCAGACAAACACTGCTCTGACAGGTCCTTCTGGCTCCTAAATTTCCCTCCACTGTTACACCCAGGCCAGAGGACAATCAAACCCACACAGGAAAGGACTTCAGGGGCAAGAAGACTCTCATGGGAAGCTCACAGTGAGGGCTGGAGTAGCCAAACTGGCAGACAACTGGCTCTGGGGGTTTCTCTCTGAGCTCCCAAGGTGTTCTCCAGTTCCCCAATGAGAATGGGACATGACTGGAGTCTCTACTTCAGCTGAGGCCCCAGCAGTGTGTTGGATCCCACCAGGCAGTCCCTCCTCTCCAACCCCCCATACAAAGGAAGGTCTATTTGCCCTGGTCTCTGAGTCTGTCACAAGCTCCTCAGCCTCTCTGCAAAGTGCCCAGGAAAACCCAGCCCTCCTCGTGCCTGGACGGGTCACACAGCAGTGCCCAGAGCCAGAGCCCAGCCCCTGCAGAGGCCACAAAGCCACTGAATCCAGAGGTGCAGAGCAAGCCCAGAGCCCAGGCAGGTGTCACACACTCACTTCTTGAGCTTCTCATCCAGCTGCTGCTTGTCATTCTCCAGGTCCATTACAGACTCTTGTGACAGCTTCAGGTCTCCTTCAAGCTTCCTCTTTGCTCTCTCCAGGTCCATGCGCACCTTCTTTTCTTGTTCAAGAGAGCTTTCCAGCTGGAGAACGAAGGCAAGTGGGGTAGGCAGGGAAAGGACCCTCTGCAGCCCCACCCTTACCCATGTCCACTGCTGTGGGAACTTCACCCAGCCCTGGGAGCCAGAGGTGTGTCCCAGCTGGTCTGCAGTCCCATTCCCTCAGCCCAGGACTGCTCTCCATGAGGTGCTCTAGACCACCTCTTCTTTCAAGGGCAGTTTGTCAACGGGACTATTCACCAACTGGCCGTATTAAACAGGGATCTGGTAACAATCCCACCCTCCAGATCCCACTCAGGAACAGCCTTTGGGCTCTCCTGGAGATACCACTCAAACCTCTGTTGCTTTATTCTTACTGCCCTGTGACTCACATCATCCACTTGCTGCTCCAGTTTGACCTTGGCTTTGGTCAGTGTGTTGACCTTGTCTTCCTCAGCCTGCAGGTCATCCAGGGCCTGCTGATGGGCCTCTTGCAGGGCTTTCTTCTCCTTTGTCAGCTTGGCAATGATCTCATCCAGAGCAGCCATCTCCTCAATCAGATTTTTAACCTGGATCAGCAAGGACAAAAACAGAGAGCATCTTCTCAGAAGGAGGGGGTGCAAAGCTATTCCAGCAGCCTGACCTTGTAAGGCAGGAGTCCATCCGTGGGCAACAGCAGCTCGGGACCCCACCAGCAGCCAGCCCCTCTCCCCTCGGCCAGGCTGGTCCCACCAGGTGGGTTTTCCATGCTCCAAATCACTTGCCACAGCACAGAACAGTTTGCCCACACCCCTCTGGGCAATGAGGCAGGACACAGATGGTTTTGCCCTCTCCCACCCCCCTTTTCCCTCTGGCCTGCGCCAGCTCCCCCACACCAGCAGCCTTATCCCAAATGTTCCTCTGGTGTCCCCACAAGCACTGAGGCCCCAGGGCAGCAGGGCTGGAGGCTGCAGGGAGGTTGGTTACCTTGTTCTCTGTGGCATGTTTCTCCTTCTCCACCTTGGCCAGCGTGAGCTCCAGGTCATCGATGTCCTTCTTCAGCTCTGCACACTCATCCTCCAGCTTGCGTTTCTTGGCGGTGAGCTCCGAGTTCATCTCCTCCTCATCCTCCACACGCTCCATCAGCTCCTTCACCTTGGCCTCCAGCTGGATCTTGGACTTGATGAGCAGGTCACAGCGTTCTTCTGCATCTGCCAGGTTGTCTTGCTCCTGGAAGAGGCACGGGAGAGCCAGCGCTCACCCTCTGCCCCTGGACTCTACTCTCAGCCCTGCTGTCCGTGCCTTCTCCTCGTGGAAGGAGCAGAGCAAACCTGAGGTGCTCAGGTGTACAAAAACTACAGTTCCAGTCACTGCCCGTAATCAAGGTTTGCAGGAAAACCACTCAGGCCAACCAGAGCCAAAGAGTAACTCAATCTTTCCAGAGGAAGGACACACTGGCACAAAAAACGGCACAAAATTTGGCAAGGAAACATTGCCATCCCCTCCCACCCCCTTGTGAGGAGAACACCCTTCCCAGAGCCAGGGGTTCACAAATCCCTGTGACAGCCCCAGGATGTGATGCTACTTCAGGTCTGCACAGCCTCAGGTTGTGTTTCAGACAGACTGTGGCAATGAGGGAACCTCAGAACTGCAAGAGGCTGAAGGAGGGCTCCAGGACATTCTGCTCCTTCTTCTACCCATGGGCCCTGCACTGTTTTTACACTTCCAGAGAGAGGGTGAAGCACTCACTGCCTGCAGCTGGAGAGCCAGGTCGTTCTTCTCCTGGATCATGGAGACCTGCTTCTCTTCCAGCTCCTTCCTCTTAGCCTCAGACTTCTCCAGAGCCTCCTTCAGCTTCTGGAATTCCTCCTTCAGGTTGGACATTTCCTTCTCAGTCTGAGCAGACTTGAGCAAAGGCTTGATCTTGAAGAACAGCTTCATCCAGGACCAGTTCTTGACAGCGTTGAAGGCCCGGATATTCCACTGGATGGTGTAGAGGGCTTCCCTGGGGGAACACAAGCACAGCATCACCAGGGGTGCACATTCCCCGTGTCCCATCCTGGCTTCTGCAGGCCTGCACATGGCTCCATTCTCCACCAGCCAGACAAATGAATGGCACATTGTCTGCACACTGTGCTGGCCCTGCTGGGATGGGTGGGGCGGCCTGGATTTCAGCTCTCCTCACTCTGCCTCCCTCTGAATCTTCCAGAGGAAACCAGAGGCTCCCCACACCTAGATCCTCCCTACCAGGGCCATCTCAGACCTCTTCCAGGTCTGCCTCCATCCCTCAGGACCAAACCCTGCCAGATACAGGCAAGTCCCACAGGTCAAACCCACTCACATGTGCAGAAGACACAAGAAGACACCAAGTTCTGCCTTTTGCTCCCACAGCTCTACCTCCTGCTGATGATCTTCTGATACTCCAAACGCATGAGGTACCCGCGGATCCTGGCCTGGAGCATCGTCAGGATCTTGGCCAGACGCTCGTCTCGCATCTCCTCCAGCAAGCCCAGCAAACCAGCCTTGAAAAACACCTGTGGGCAAGAGAGTGGAGTCACCAGCAGACAGACAGAGGGCTCAGGGGTAACACAGCCTGCCAGGGAGAGCTGGAGGTGCACCCACACATGGCACAGGCGTCTGAGCACCAGATCTCCTGCCCTGAGCACATCGTGCTCCCCAGCAGGGACAAGCTGCGGTGGTGGCTGGGATGAGGTCAGGCAGCAGTGACTGCTCAGAGCTGTTCTCTCTCTTCCCAGCCTGAGTCCCTTCAAGGGCCACACACACCCTGCAGAGAGCAGGCCTACAGCAGGGCTGTGGCCAGGCAGAGACAAGGCATGGAGAGCAACAGGAGGGACAGTTCGTCCCTCCAAGGACCAGCTGCCCGCCCTCACCTTGGTGTGACCAAACTTGTACTGTGCATGGTCCAGGTCCAGGGAGCTCAGCAGCTTCTCTGTGGCCTTCCTGCTGTCCACAAACTTGTCTTCTGGAATGGCTGCTGGATTGAGGATACGGTAGCTGCGGGGACAAAGCAGAGGGAGGCCATGGAAGAGGACTGCAGCAGCACCATCATCCCAGAACCCCGGTCACACCAGTTCCCACTGGAGCCATGTGGCTGCACCACAGGCTGGAGCTGTGTGTGAACCAGTTGCTCTGGGGCACAGGATTGCAGGCACCAGGGAACCCTGGCAGATTTTAGACCCTGAACATGAGGGGGACTGTGCAAGGAGGCCAGTGGCCTCACTAGGCCTGGGCTAAGCAGCATGGGTGGGACCAGTGGGAGAGCCCTAAGGATCCATCCCAAGGGCAGAGAGAAATCTGAGCCAGGATCCGAGGGCTTGAGCCTTGCCACCATCCCCCTGCACCAGACCTGCGTTCAGCACCTCAGACATCCAGATCTCATCCCAAACTCTCCATGTCTGGCACCCCAGAGCCAGCAGCAGAGCTATCCCAAACTGGACAGGCGCTGGGGCTATGTGGGGTTCAGACCAGCCCTGCACAAGCTGGGGAGCAGGTTGGAGCCAGGACAAGTCTGTCTGCCCTTGAAACACGTGCTGGGCGAGGAAGAAGAGGGAGTTACCGCTGCTTGAAGTCTGCGTAGAGGATCCTGTTGGGGAACCCCTTGCGGCAGATGCGGATCCCTTCCAGGACACCGTTACAGCGCAGCTGGTGCAGCACCAGGAAGGAATCCATGGCTCCTGTGGGGCAGGACACACACGGAGCAGACGCTCAGCCCAAGAAAACAGAGGAAATGGAGCTGCAGCCTGGGCCTGAGCCCTGGGAACGTCTGGGTTTGAACATGGGTGCCAGCCTGTCCTGCAGGTCTGTGCCGGGCACCAGTGCTGCAGCCTGGGCCTTGGATGGTGGAACTCAGCCTGAAAGACTCATCCATGCCTGCTGTTATACAAGTGCCAGGCTGCACAGCCAAAATGGGAGCAAAGCTCACTCTCCCCGGTAGAGATTGACCTGGGTCGCAGGAGTTTCAACACTGAGATGGGGTGAGGGCTCAGTGGCAGCATGAAAAGGGTTGGGGAGAGGGTGGGTGCAAGAATCCCTGCCAGAATCACATGTGGCTGCCCCCAAGGGCACTGCCAGGCTGCTGCCTCAGCTCTCCCATACCTGGGGTCTTTGTCTCGTTGGGGATGATGCAGCGGACGAAGTGGGGCTGGGTGGAGCGCAGGTTGGTCATCAGCTTGTTGAGATTCTCCTGCAGGGCAGACACATGGGCTGAGGGGACAGCTCTGCTTCCCTACAACACTTCTCTTTCTCTCCAGCCCCTTCCCCCCACAGGCAGGAAGGGAGCAGACCCTGAGAGCCCCTTAAGGCAGGAGAAAGGGGGAACTTCCTCCTGCTGTCCTGCCAGTGGGCATCCCCAGCCCCGGGACAGGGCCAGTGCCAGGGTGGGAGCCATGGCAGAGGGCACCGGGCTGGCAGACAGGCCAAAGGGCACCGGCAGGTTTTGCTGTGCCAGGTGCTTCCCAAGTATTTGTAGGTAAAGTTTTGCTGCAGGGTAGAGCCAGGGACACAGGACCGAGCATATTCCCAGTACAGAGCTCTGTGCTCAGCACCCTGCAATTCCAGTGCTGGTGTCCACACTGGCTGCAGGCAGAGAATGTCAGGATATGCAGGACTTCCCTGCACCTCCACAGTGCTTCACCCCCTTTGGCCATGACAGAGGGCCCTGCTGATCCAGACTGCACCTCCTTTTCTCTCCAAGGCACAGCCCTGCCTTTGCTTGTGGGAAAGGCATCTGCATCCTTGATCTTCCATCTGC
This sequence comes from Daphoenositta chrysoptera, assembly GCA_013397915.1. Classification (NCBI taxonomy): domain Eukaryota; kingdom Metazoa; phylum Chordata; class Aves; order Passeriformes; genus Daphoenositta; species Daphoenositta chrysoptera. The sequence goes on from VZRO01006083.1 coordinate 395,707, forward strand.
CTTCCCCTGCTTGTACAGGCTCAGCCTGTCCAGGACCAGCTCAGGGAAGGGAACACCTTCCCACAGCTCCACATCACCACGGGGCAACTCCTCACTGCAGACACCTTTCCCCAAGGCCTGTGACTTGTCCAGAAGGAAGGAAGTCACACTTTTCCCTGAACAGGGGCTCTGCCACAGAGCTGCCCTTCAAGGCTGTCCCCTCACCCCCTCTTCAAGCAACCTGGCACAGAATCACAGAATGTTCTGAGTTGGAAGGGACCCACAAGGATCATCCAGGTCCAGCTCCTGGCGCTGCACAGACACCCCAACAATGCCTGGGAGCATTGCCCAAACACTCCCAGGGCTCTGGCAGCCTCAGGGCCATGACCATTGCCCTGTTACCACAAGGCTGTCATGGCAGGACACATCCCTCTGTGCTGCTTTTCAGTTAGCTGAGCTCTGGGTTGGACAAGTAACTCCTGTGGTGAGCATGAGATGGAGCTGTGTGACATCCTGAGCTGTAAAATGGGTCAGGTCACCCTCAGGGACAGGGAGCTGCCTGCTCAGAGACCTGCAGGATCCTCCTCCATTTTCTTCTGCCCAAAGGTTGTCCTTCCCACTGACGGGAGTGAGGAGAGAAGTAGCACAGACTTAAAGTGATGTTCATGTAATTAATTATCTAAACATCACTACAAGTCTTAACTGCCGCTCTCTCAAAGGTGGAGGAGCTGCTGCAAGCATCATGTGGGCAGGAGCAGCACGAGCCCAGCTCCAAGGGGGCTCTCCCAGCCTGGAGCCTCGTGCCCTGCCCTAGGAGCACGGGGACAGGGCTGGGACTCTGCCAGGCACGGGCCCCTTGCCCAGGGATGAGGGATCTGCGGGCTTGGGCCTAGTGGTGGTCCTGCAGGAGCTCTGGTGGTCCTTCAGTCCCCAGGAGGTGCAAGAAGCCAAGAGGCTTGGCAGGGAAGTGGGACTGCCTGTGGGACCCTCAGAGCATGTTTCCCTCATGGCCCTGGATGAGGGGCTGGCTCTTACCTTGTGCAGCTGTGACACTGTTTGGAAAGAAGCTGCCTTTTTACGTTTCTCCTTGGTCCCTGGCTTGTGAGGTTCCTCTGTCGGGTTGAAATATTGATTATTTACATCAGCCAAACATCTGCCAGGCTTGAGGGACTCAGGGGCACCCCCAAACACCCCTAAACTTCCCATAGCCCCTGATGTCTCTAAAGCAGGGGTAGTTGTGCCCTGCTGCAGAACACAGGCACCGACCACCAAAAACATCTCCTGCAGCACCCAGCTCTGGGTGTTGCTCCTCAGCTCCTGGTAGCCACACACCCCTTCACACCCCCAAAGTCACAGGGCCACCACAAGAGACCTACTGCCCCACACAAGCCCTCAGACCAGCACCCACCTACCCAGGCCAGGGAGGATTTTAGGGATCAGTGTGGGTTTTCCCTTTGCCTGGGCTGCCAGGGACAGGGATGCTGCACCAACAGCTGGGCATGGAGAAGAGGAGAGGGGAGACTGAGATAAAAAACGGGGTGAGGGTGTTCCTCACCTGAAGCAGAGCCCACATAGTTCTCATAGAGGGAGGCCAGGAGCTTGTTCTGGGATTTCTGGAAGACGGACACCACTGTCTCGTTCAGCGGGTCCTTGTTCTTGTCCAGCCACCCCACGATGTTGTAGGGCACCTGTCCCCGGAGAGGAGAGGTCAGGAGAGCCCTGTCCCTGCCAGGGGAAGGTGTGGATGCTGGGAAGGGCTGCCAGGGACGTACCACACCAGCGTAGTGCACCACCTCAAAGTGGGCCTCGTATTTCCGCTTCTTGTCCGGCCGCGGCTTCTGGAAGTTGGGCGACTTCCCGATGTGGTTGTCGTAGAGCTTGGACTTGAAGGTCATGTCAGAGGCTTTGGGGAACATGCACTCCTCTTCCAGGATGGACAGGATTCCCATGGGCTGCAGGGAGAGCGGGGATAAAGAGGACTGAGCTCACTGTTGCCACGTCCCATCCCAAAATGGGATTCTCTGTGCCACTGAGCATGGGCTTGACCTGGGAGATCCCATCCTAATCCAGGTGCAAGACATTGGCCATAGGGCCAAGCTGTCACTGGCCCTGTGACAAAAAAATCCTGTCTGGGTAAGCCTGACAATGAGATTTTTGAACAAAGTTAACAAGCAAGTTGGTTCTAGACCCAAAAGTGAGAATGTCTGCTATAGACTTCAATATGTTCCTTCCATGGGGATGCTGGAAAACACGTAGCACTGCAGGAGCAACCTGCAGTCTTTGTTTGGGAGCTTTTTGCAAATGCTGGTCTCAGACATGCTGTGGTGGGGCAGAACTGACAGTGGTCAAAGCTCCCTATTGGGCTTTTTCCTCCCAAGACCATAAAGAGCCTGTGGAATCTCAGTTTTTCATAATTCAGGCAGAAATTATATTCCAGGCTGTATCTGACCTCCCAGGCCCAAGTGGGACTGGCCAGGCCTGCAAGACATGGGAGCTTGCCCTGGTCCAATAGACTGTTGAGAAGGAGGGATCCTCTCCAGGATTGCTCCTTTCCAAAAAAAAAATAAAAGAGTTTCCTTCATGCAATGGTAGAAATATTTTCTACAAGCTGCTCTGAATCAGCAAGTGCTCAAGTAAGAGGCACGGAGGGGCCAGTGGATAGGAAAAAAGGGGCAGAGATGATTGCTCTCTGGAGGAAAAGGCTGCACCAGGTTTTGTGGTTCATCAGTGGGTAGGAACAGAATTTCCATGTTTTCATAAAGTCAAAATTTGTGTCAAAAAGGTCTGAGTGGGCTGGAGGCTCTGAGCTGTAAGTGTGGGGAAAATAAAGCTGGGCACTTGCCACTGACTGGGGAGGGAATCATTCAATTTTGGTAGCAGAGCACCTGCTGCTCACTTGCAGCCTTTGCAACAGAAATATCCCCCAGCAGTAGCAGTCCTGTGCTCTGCCTCACACTTACCTTCTCAATCAGGTCGATGCAGGCCTGCAGGTCCAGGCCAAAGTCAATGAAGACCCATTCGATGCCTTCCTTCTTGTATTCCTCCTGCTCCAGGACAAACATGTGGTGGTTGAAGAACTGTTGCAGTTTCTCGTTGGTGAAGTTGATGCACAGCTGCTCGAAGCTGTTGAACTGCAAGAACAAAACAGACCTGAGTGAGCAGGAGGAGCTCCTGAAGTGAAGGGATTCCCTCCTGTGCTTTGTTTGGGTGTGAAGGGTGATCCCTGCCAGGCTCAGCTGTGCTGCTACCAGAGCAGGTAGCCAGCACTCACTGGAGATGTGCCCACAGCAATGGTAAATCATTCCTTGAGAGCTGCCTGTTTGCTCCAGATACATCAATTCAGACAAGAGCTCGTTTCCTCATCAAGGCCAGCAGTTTCTTAGAGGAGATAGAGCTCTCAAACACCAGGGGGCTGAGTTGTCCCACAAGGCTCCCCTGAACCCAGTGCAGGGGCCTGCAGAACTCACATCAAAGATCTCGAAGCCTGCAATGTCCAGCACCCCGATGAAGAACTGCCTGGCCAGCTTGGTGTCCAGGGTCTTGTTGATGCGGGTCACCAACCACTTGAACATGCGGTCGTAGGTGGCTTTGGCCAGGGCCCCCACAGCGTAGAGCACCTGCCAAGGCAAACCCCAGAGCACACAGTGAGCTCCTCCTGCCCCTGCAGGGCTGAGAGAGAGCTCCTCCTAGCACACAGACACATCCAAGGAGTTCATGGTTACAAGCTCCAAAATTCGCTTCTCATTCCTGCCTACGTGGCCTACCTTGCCTCCAAGGTCTTAGGATATAAATTCAGTTTGAAGTTTTGCTATTTTCAGAAGCCTCGTGCCTGGCAGGAGCCTAAAGCCCACTCTGGATAAGACACCAGCTCCTGAGGTCCTCTGGAATTGTGCTCGAGGACTGGCTTGCACTAGTCAGGCCAGGTCTGGGTTCCTAACTGGGGTGTGGCTGGAATCTGACAGGACACACTTTTGGGGCATTTGAGTCTCCCAGTTCAGAACAGTTCAGATGAGTTTCCTACTTTTCAGGGCTGAACTCTTCCCAGGAGTGTGAGTGTCTCTGAAGCAGACCCACAGCACCTGGAGCTCCTGTGGCTGGGATCCAGCCCACACTTCAAAGACCCTGCACTGAACCCCCGGCCTTGGCTAATGTGCAGAGCTGTCAGCCAGCTCTGCCACCCACTCTCCCTGCTGCTGAAAGCCAAGAGCTGTGGACAGACCTTCTCCTGTTGCTCTGGCCTCTCCTCCTACACCCAAGAGATGAACTGAGGCAGCAGTGGCCCCGTGCAGAGCACAGAGGGCAGTGGGCCTGAGCACCCCCCAGCAGGGCACACGTGTCCTGGTGTCCTGTCACACTCACCTGCTCCACGTTCTGACCTTTGGTCACGTACTCGTTGCCCACTTTCACACGAGGATGGAGCAGCCCCTTGATGAGGTCAGCTGAGCTGATTCCCATGAGATAGGCAGCTTTGTCAGCACCTGGAAAGCAGCACAAAGGCATGAGGAGCCCCCAAGGAGGGTCTGGGAAGGAAAAAAGGAACCAAAATAAAAAATGACCAACTCTTATGATGATCAGTGCTAATCACACTAGATTTTCCACCTGCTCCAGAGTCTCCTCCAGTGTCTAATGTGATTTTCAGTCTTGGACAGTCTATGATGCTTTAAAGTCTGAACCTCCTGTCTGAGAAGTTACTGTTTGGTTACCTGCTGCACCTTATCAAGTGCTTATCAGGTTTTAGTCTTCTCAATCTGTGATTCTCTATGCATTTTCCAGTGGAAACTTGAATTTCCATGCAGCAAATTTGAACTGACCAGAAGAGAGGTGATTGTCTTTCATAAACTCCTAACAGCAGATTGTAGCTAGCAAATCACCTCTATAGGGAAATCACCACCAGATGAAAACCTTCATTAATTACCAGGCAGCAGCTAAAGCCTGTGCTGCCATTCCTGAGGCAAAGAGAACTTTCCCTTCACGAATATTAACATCACAAAGGCTAATCCAGGTAGTAATTTCTGCTGGATCCCTGCTCAAACCTTCCAAGTAAGGGCTAGAGCTCCCCCTTCTCACCCTTGCACATGCTGGAGAGTCACCCTCTGCCTTCAGCTTTGCTCTGCAGCCCGACTGATCTTAGATCTGTGATTTGCATTGGATTTCCCTGAGCAGCAAACCAGGAAGTGTCAGGCAGGGACTGTGTCCCACTCTAACTGCCCTTCAGGAGGCTGTGAGCTGAGCAGGTCCTGCTCACGGCCTGGCTCACCCTCTGTGGATGCCCTGCCTGGAATGCTGTCCAGGGAGGTGCAGGAGACGAAGAGCAGGAGGAGACTGCACAAGATGAAGCCCAGCTGGGGTGTGACACCCCGTGCTGCTGCTGAGATAAGTCTGATGCAGATGAGACCACCTTGCAGACTGTCCTAAATACTCCTGGCCAAGGACAAGCCCTTTGTGCACCTCCAGCAGGGCCTAAGACCACATGGGTGTGTGTTCATCATGGTCACTGACCTCCACAGGGCAGGCAGGGGGGGCTATCCCAGCCTGGCCTGGCAGGAATGTGCGTGCCCAGCCAGGTCTGGAGCACAGAGCTCACTCACTTTCAGTGCCATCAGCCTCTGCCTGCTCCTCCCGCTGCTTCTGCTTGAACTTCATGTTCCCAAAGTGCATGATGGCCCCCACTATTTTATAGGAGCCGTATTTCTCGTCGTTGCTGAAGCCCAGGATGTCCATGGCGTGCTGAGGGGACACAAAGCAGTGGAGACAGAACAAATTCACCATGCTGAGGTGAGGGTTGGCTCTTTCTCCCACTGTCTCCTAAGGGACTCTCCCTGTCCTGGGGCTGGGCAGGCTGCCCTCTCTGGTGGGCACCTAACCAAGGGATCCTGTCCATGGGGTTTGAACGTGGCTCCAGTTCCCACAAGACCTATTTGAAAGCAAAAGGACTAGCCTAGCATCCACAAGGAGGAGGTTTTCCAAGCTGAGGGCTCAGGAGGAGACCAGATTGATCTCTACAGCTCCCTGATAGGAGGGGGCAGCCAGGGAAGTTGGGTTTTGCTCCCAGAGAACGGGGACAGAACAAGGGAAAAGGGCCTCAAGCTGTGCCAGAGGAGGTTCAGGTTGGACATGAGGAGGAATTTCTTCTTGGAAAGGGTGATCAGGCCTTGGAAGAGGCTGCCCAGGGAGGTGGTGGAGTCCCCATCCCTGGAGGTGTCCAGGAAACAACTGGCCATAGCACTCAGTGCTCTGGGCTGGGTGATGAGGTGGGGATCGGTCACAGGTTGGGCTTGGTGATCTTAGGGGTCTTTTCCAGATTTAATGACTCTGTGATCTTCTTTCTCATGGGCTCTATGGGCAGTGCTCCTGTGCCACAGGCCCTTCCTGGTGCAGGGAATTACCCTCCCTTCCCTGCCTGGATGAGGCTGTTGGTGGAGACCAGAGTCACTCCACCCTTTCCTGTAGGCTCACAACAACCGCCAACAAACCAGAGGGAATTCCCAGCCAATTTAAAGAGGGACACGCTGAGGGCCAGCACACATCCCCAGAGCTGCCCAGGAGGAGGCTGTGCCCTCCCCAGGCTGTCACGTACATCCGTGGCCATCAGCTCCTCGCCGTCATCCAGGTTGTCCACAGTTGTCACCCCCTGGGAGCAGAAGTGGTAGTCGTAGGGGTTGAGGGACAGCAGCAGCATATCTGTTGGGGGTGACACGCAGAGGGTGAGGCCAGCCTGGCAGGGACATCCCTGGGCAGAGGGACAGCCCTGCACACAGATGGAGCAGGAAGGCTTCCCCAGCCTCAACTAGAGGGCACCAGCTGGAGGAGGAACGGCCTCTTCCAGCACAGGCAGGTCCACACATGGGTCCACCTCTTCTGTGCTTGCCTCCTGCTTGCTATCTTGGGATATGGCCTGGCTGCAGACTGATTTAGAAGTGGCCACCATGCCCTTGTGACTCCAGATAAGATTACTGCTCTCTCAGACCTGCCTAATAAGGTGCTGTTCAGCACCAAGCTCAGGAGCCCTCAGCCAAGAGCTGACCACCCCAGGGGCTGTGCCAGCCATCCTTCTGCGTGGGGAAAGGCTTCCTGAGTGTGATGTGGCACCAGGAGGCTGCTCAGAGCACAGAGCTGCCCCAGCACAAACTCAGATCAGGTGGGGCTGTCCCGGGGATCTACAGCAAGGCCCTGAGAGAGCTGTGCAGCTGTTTCCAAGCTCACTTGAAACAGGTCATCTCACCAGGGAGGCTGAAGGAGCTCAGAGGAGGCTGCAAAACACTTCCCTCTATCCCAAAATTAATAAATCTCCAGCCTGCCCAAGCTGAGGTCAGTGCTGTAGCCACCACCCCACGAGGACTCTGTGCAAGGCAACTTTGCAAAGCACACTCCCAGCTGGCAAAAAGACCCTGAGTGACCTCTGCTCCTACACAGTGGCAGGAAGGGCTTTAGTCTGGCTTCTCAGCCTGTGAGGATAATGAAAGCTGGGGTAGATGACCTCTTGAAATCCCTTCCACCCTGAATTATCCACCAATCCTATGATGTTGCACAGCTAGCAAAGCATTCGAGGGCAGAACCTGCATGGTGAGTTGGCTTTGCTCATTCCTGTGGACCCCAAAGCTGACAGCAGAGCTCTCTGGGGCTGGATCCTGCTCTAAGGGCTGTGTGCATCTTTGGCTGCCTCACCTTGCAGCTCCGGTTTCTTCCCAGAGAGGATCTGGTAGAAGATGTGGTAGCTTCGCTCTTTGGGCTGCTGGAAAATCACTCTGGATTTTTCCAGAAGGTCTAGAATGAAATAGGGCAGAGGGGTCAGAGGAGGGCTTGTTCCTTCCCAGAGCTGAGCCCAAACCGTGGGATGAATTCCCTCCCCAGTGCAGCCACTCACAGATGTCAATGTCTGCAGAGGCCAATTTCCCTGAGGGACCAAAGTGGATCCGGATGAACTTGCCCTGAAAACACACACAGGAGGTAAGTGCAGGGCTTGGCTACAGAGGTACAGTTCTGAACAGCCCCTAGAAACTGAATAATTTCCTGCATCTTGAGCTTCTGCTGATGCCAGGCAAGTTACTGGGCTCTGTAAAAGGGTTAAGTTCTCTGTTTTGTAACATGCAGAAGCTCAAACAGTATTGCCCAAGGGTTTAAATGTCAGGCAAGCAGAAATTTCACTGACTTGACAGCAGATAAACCCCTGTCCTCAGGCCTATCCTTACCACCAAGCACTTCTGCAGGGCCTGTGACACTGAGCCTGCCCACAGCCCCTGCTCTGTGCTGGGCTCAGGGTCTCCCCCAGCAGTGCCTCCCTCCCCTCCAAGGCACAGGAGCTCTGCAGCCCCAGCAGAGCCAGGCTGGGCTTAGCAAAAATGATGCTGCTCCCTGGAAGGGACACAGTCGTGTGTCCCAGAGCTCTCCAGGCTGTGCTCGCTGTCCCTCCCAGCTCTGGCCCTGCCAGGGATGTCTCTCCAGCCACAGGCTGTGACACCATTCGTGCTGGCCACCATTTACTGCACTGATGTAACCAGAAGAAACTTGGCCCTGGCAGTCCAGTCCCACTAGGAAACAGCTCCCTGCTGTGTGCCCCTGGCTCACCCTGCACAAACCCCCAGTGCCACACCGTGCATCCAGCCCACACAAACACCCACGGCTCCCTGCCCTGCTGAGGCACTCACAAAACGCGAGGAGTTGTCGTTCCTTATGGTTTTGGCATTGCCAAAAGCTTCCATGGCTGGGTTAGCCTCGATGATTTGATCCTCGAGGGTGCCCTGGAAAACAAAACCAAAGGATGTGTGAGGTCCCACACAGCCAGAGGGGATCTGCAAGCCAGAACACAGGGCAGCTGCACTCCTTAGCTGTCCTTGAGACCTGCTGCTCCCGAGGCATCTCCTGCTCTCCCCAGGCAATGCAGCTCAGTTTAGGGATCAGCAGAGCTGGGCTTTGAGCAGTGCTCTCTGCGGGCTTCTCCTTGCCTAAACTGGTCCCTCTGGAGTCCCAGGCTGCTGTCCCCTCTGCACACAGAAGTCCTTTCTTAGGAGCTACAGTACGCAAACCAAGAGCAAGCTCGTGTTGTCACCACAACAGTGTGAATCATTTCAGGCTCTCTGACATCAGGCATTTCCTCTTCCACCAAACCAAAGTCTACGACAGTTCACATCAACAGCATATTGTGAAACAAGAGGTCGCTCTGAGCTCCACATGCATGGCAGGGTCCCAGTGTGATGGGAATTCTCTGCAGGCCCCAGCTGGCATGATCTGCTGGGAATACTGGAGCTCTCCTGAGCAAGCCCTAAGATTAATCCTCTCCTAACCTTGTTTTTTCCATGTGTTTCTCTGTTCAAAGATAAAGAGACAGCCTCTGCCTAACGGAGGTAAAGCAGGACAAGGAATTGAGGAGAGGAGAAAGAGACTGGTGCCAAACCACACGAAGGACAGTGGGGTTTGACCCAAACAATAGAGTTTGGTGGCACAGGCACCTGCAGGATTTTTCATGAGAGCTTTTGCCCATGCTCTGACACATTACAATCCACAGGGCTCTCCTTAGGTGGGGAACACCAGCTCTGGGCTCTGCCCACCCAGAGCCACCCTCTCCTTCCAATGCTGGAACCAGCTCTGAGCTCCGGGTGTGTGAAGGGCAGAAGAGACAGGGAGCAGCTGTGAATCACACAGTTACCAACACACTATCACCTGAGCATCCCTAGATCTCTTATCTCTAAATTCAGCCTGATCTAAAATTACCTGGCCTGTGAGATTCAGTGAGGGCAGCCCCAAGGCCCACGGATTCAGCCCCTGAGCTGTCTCACTCTGACTTTGTCCAAGTGGTCACTCGTGTGATGATGAACATCCCCCAGCCAAGGGTGTGCACCAGCTAAAGGCTCAGGGAAATCAAGGGCCAAGGATGTGTGACCGAGCCCTTGGGGCGTTGGGAGCCCCAGGGGCTGAACCTTTGCTGGGTTTCCTTGGAGCTCAGCAAACGCCTCAGAAATGTGCCCCAGACAGGGACGTCCGCTGCCTGCAGTGGTGGGCAGAGTGGCAGGTCCAGGCACCAGCAGGGCACTGCTCTGCAGCCAGGGCACAGGGCTGATGTGGCAAAAAGGGTCTTCTCCTGCCCCTCAGCACCACCACCCTCAGCTGGGCTTTGAGGCTGAGGAGGATCTTCAGGGAGTGGAGGCTTCACCTCACCTTTGGAGGAGCCCACACCACCCACAGGCAAACACTGGATAGAAACGAATGTTTGAGGAGTAATTATTCCTTGACGGAGAGGTTGGGGTCAGAAAGGCAGAAAGACACCAAGAGATGAAACAGCAAAGCTTCTAACTATGGGAGGGGGGGAGATACAAGGCCAAGTGGAGAACTAAACTCTGCCCAGGTGCTGCTCCCAGACCTAAGGGAGAGGCCTCACACAACAGCCCATCACAGATCTGTGGTGCAGCAGAACTCTGTCCTCAGCATTAGAGTCCACAACACTTACCCCAGTTTTAGTGGCAAGAGCTGCCTAGAGAAAGGAGAGAAAATTGTCTTTAGAAATCCAGAAAGGTCAGGCAAGAACCACAAGAAGCATGGTCAGAAAAGCAGGGCATGACCATTTAGTGCCAAAAAAAGTCCAAGAAAAAAAAACTGGGAGGATTAAACTTTATAGGAGAGGCCAAAAAGTTGTTAAATAGATTAGCTCAAGAAAATAAAGAAATGCATCAAAAAGCAAGAACAGTTAAATTCAAACTCAAAGAAGAGGAAAGAAAATAATGCTGAAGTATTGCTTGTCTGATACCTAAAGCAGCCAGTTTGCTTCCACCAGGGGAAAGCAGGCTGGAGCCTCAAGGTATCCAGAAGAAATAAGCAATTGCAAGGGCAGCTCAAAAATAACCAGCACCAAAGAAAAGCAAGAATCAAAACAAGAGCAAGAAAAGCACAAGGTAGAAAAGGGTCAAAATTAACAAATGGAGGAAAAAAAAGGAGAAAATGCTGAAAAGCAAGGCTTAAAAGAGACAAGGTGGGAAATGGAAGGTTTACTTCAACCCTTTAATGCTCCTTAAGAAGATCACTGGGGTGTTGAAGGAGGAAGAGAAGGAAAATAACTAAAGCACCTCTTCGAGGCTGCACAGATTGAGCAGCCACATAAAAAAAAGAAAATCCATTTCCCCTTGAGCAGAATGATTTCAAGCCTTGCTTGTTCAAAAGTCAGGGAAAAGCCAAGCCCTGGGTGGGTCAGACCAAAACACGTTTCCAAACACAAAAAGTTGGGGAAGAAAAAGTAAGAAGAAGGGGGAAGGAGGGAAAAAAAATTAAAGAAAGAAGGGAAGAAAACAACAAGAACTTGTTTCAAAAGAAGGTCTTACTACTTTCTTGCCCGGTGTGTCGCCCAGGGCTGCGACAATGGCAAAGTACTGAATGACCCGCTTGGTGTTTACAGTCTTACCAGCACCAGATTCTCCGCTTAGAGTAACAGAAATACACAGATCAAGGGCATGAGGCAAAGAACAGGCACAACTCATCACAGCCACCCCGCCGGGCTGCGACCCGCGCCCCGCGACGGGAGAAGCCTCCGAGGGATGGAGAGGCCGGAGCTCTCAATCCCCCAGCCTGGCGGGGCACGTGCTTGTCTTTAGGGCTCGCCTTTGCTGGGACACCCGCGGCTCCAGGCCGTGCGTGAGCCCCGGCTGCAGGCCCGGGCCGTGCCCGGCTCCAGGCTGTGCCCGGCTCCAGGCCGTCCGTGAGCCCCGGCTGCGGGCCCGGGCCGTGCCCGGCTCCAGGCCGTGCCCGGCTCCAGGCC
>VZRO01006083.1:407551-420957 GCA_013397915.1 Daphoenositta chrysoptera
AGGCGCTCTCCCATTGTAATCCCAGATCACAAAGAGCCGGGGGGAGCCGCCACCGGACACGCGCCAAGCATCTCTCCGCAGCCCCTGCCTTTCCTAATTAGGCCATGGCCGAGGCTAAAAATGTCCGTGGCTCCTGGCAGCGGCGAAGGGTCCTTTAGAGTCCTTTATATAGCCCTTATCTATATGTCACTTGAAATCAACCTGGCCTCCACCCTCCCACGTCACCCTCCTCCCCCGCCGCCGCCCCTCCGGCCACCATCTCCCTCCGGCCTTGGCCTCCATCTCTGCTCTCCCCTCGCTCCTGGGAGGGTGCCGGTGCTCGGGGCGCCCCGCGGAGCTCCCGCAGCTGTCGGGGTGCGGGGGAGCCCGGCCCGCGCGGGGCTTTGTCACCTGGCACGGTGGCGGCGGCAGCCTGGGCGGGAAGGGTGACAGCTGCGGGATGGGCTGGGGAGGGGGGGACGCTGCCGGGGGGGCTCCTCTGGGCACAGGGTGCCCATCCGGGGAGCACGGCACGGGGGTCTCGACTGCTCACAGCGGGGCTGGGCAGGGCGAGGGGATGGAGGGGCACTTACGTGATGAGCATGGACTGGTTTTCACGGTCTGGAAGAGAAGGAGGCGGCATTAGGGCAGCGGTGCCCAGCTCGCCCCTGTCCCAGGAGCCCGGGCTCCTGCGTTTGGGGTCCCCCGGGGCAGGGCTTACTGCGCAGCATGTCGTTGTAGGCGTTGTCGGCGATGGAGTAGATGTGCGGCGGTGCCTCCGAGCGCCTCTTGCCCTTGTAGGCTGCCACCACGGGCGCCGTGTACACGGGCAGCCACTTGTAGGGGTTGATGGTGACACAGAAGAGCCCCGAGTAGGTCTGCAGGGGGAAAAGGGGTGGATGAGGGACGGGGGTGTCCCAGTGCCCCCTCACCTCCCCAGCCCGCGGGTGCCATGGCCTTACGTAGATCATCCAGTGGGAGTAGCGGCGCTTCAGGTTGTAGAGCACGGAGGCCTCGTTGAGGTGTGTGAGCATGGCCATGTCCTCGATCATGTCAAACTTGGGGGGGTTCATGGGCTGCACATCGTCCTCCTTCACCACCCGCGTCTGTCAGAGGAGGGGGACACGTCAGAGGGTCCCCAGTCCCCACCGAACACGCTCTGCCCCAGAAGCTGCCCGGTGGAAGGACACCCTGACAGTCCCCCGCTGGGGACAGCCTTGGCCCCAGTGCCCGCTGTCATCCTGACAGGGCTGCCCGCCACTTTGGGGTGACAGGCCCAGGGCAGCCCCACCAGCACCCGGCCACAAAGCCCAGCTGGGACAAGCAAGCCCAGCTTGTTCCCTCCTCAGGGAGAGGGGCTGTGGCTGAGCCTGAGAGAGGAGGTCCAAGCAGGGGGACACCAAGTTGTTCCCCCACATTTGCTTGACACCCCCATCCTGTGTTCTTGCTCCCAGCCTAAAAGCCCCTGGCAGCGCAGCCTTTTGCTCCAAGAGATCCCTGGTTATTTGGGCAAACAGCTGAAGCCTGTACCCCATCACTTAAAACTGGATTTATTTAATCCCACGAGACCAAGCACGGGGAAACTATCACGTTACGTATCTGGCCTGGATGGGAGAAGCTGGATTTAGCAAATGGTCTTGTTAATAAAGATTAAATGAAATCTTTCAGAGCTTTATCTTTTTTACGGGTGAAGATGAAGTGCGTGGTGTTAAAAGGCGTCAGGTGTTAAAAGCAGGATGGTACACAGGATAAGGGTGGGCTTTATGTCTCTTGAAACTTTCTGCTGGAAATGCTGATCCAGGGAAAGCTGATATAGTTTCTGATTTTGTAAATCCGTGACAAATCATTAAAAAGACAGTTTCAAGAGGAAACAGCAAAAGAGAGTTTGGAAACTGCTCTGTTCTCAGAATGTCATGGTGTTCTAAATATCAGAATTAACTTTCAAAATTTATAACTCCTCTATGATAAATTTTACTTTGGAGAGGGCAAATCTCTTTACTTGCTTTCCGAAACTCAGACAAAAATATTTTCAAAGCCTTGACACTTTTCAAAGACAATTACATATATTTTTTTCACATTTGGCAGGCACAAACCCTTCTTAGTGCCTGACTAAGAGAGGAAATAGAAATAATAAAGTCTATCATTTACTGCCTGGTGAGGTCCTTGCTCTTTTTCCCAGTTTCATAGCAGTGTGAGTCTCTGCTCTGCAGTGAAGCTGCAGGGTCATGAGACTCCCATAGCCAAGAAAGGAATATTAATTAAGCTCATTTGCAGCTAATTGCACTGGATATTATCTTAACAAATACCAGCTGGTCCTTGCTTGCTTTGCCTCCCTTCCGCTGCTGGAAAGCTGGAACCTCACCACCTAACACAGCCTGTCCTCCCAACAGCTCACCCCACTGCAAATCCGGGCTAAACCGAGCAGGAATTGGCCAATTGGCCCCTTACCTGTTGTTTCAGCCCGCGGGATGAGCCGGGCACTGGTTCAGCATCACAAAGGGCTGTGCTGGGGGCTGCTTCCCCATCCAGGAGCTGTGCTGGGCCAGCCCTGCCGTGCCCTCGCTGTGTCCCGCAGGACACCCCGGCTGTGACAGCAGCCCCTCGCTGGGAGATGCTGAACTGGTGCCACTCTTGGCAAGTAACTGGGCTACGTGTGCTGACACTGCCGTGTGTGTCCCCCCGGGGCACGACTGAGCAGCAGGACAGGGTTATCAGCAGGAGCTCATGGCTGCAGACGTGATCTGGTCACACATATCCCCCCTCCGCACACACTTGCTCTCCCTTGGAAAAGGAAAGGTATTTGCTTACTTCCTTATCTTTGGTTTCCACAGTGACTTTGCCACCAGAGCTTTCTTTTATTTCCACTTCGATATAGGCTTCTTTCTCATCTGGGATCCAAGCTCGCTTCTTTCCTGGAGGAGAAATGGAAGAAGGAAAGGAAAGGAAAAAGGAAAGGAGACATAATACAGGTTGAAATGTAGGAGCCCATTTGAAATTGTCAACTGAAAGCCACATAAATGCAGTTTGATAATGTGGAAGGACAGTTATTATTCCTTCCTATGTTCTTGGTCACAGGAGCTGGGATTTCTTTGCCTTCCCCATGTTTGGCAGCAGTTTGCTGCAGTCAAGTTCTAGCCTGACAGAATTCTGCTGCTTCAGGTGTGCCTGCACTCAGACTGCCATGATGAAAGGACAGTGTGAGGAAGCAAAATTCTCCTTGATTGCCCAACTGAGAGGAGCAAGTTTGGCCCTGGAGCCTGAGCAGAGCAAGCCATGGAAAAAAAGGGTGGCTGGGACAGGGAAGACATCTCTGAAATGAAACAGACCTGCAGAAGGCTTTGACACCAGACCCTCAGCCCATCTCCCTCAGCCCTCCTGCCCGTCAGGGTCAGGGGAAATGAAGGATCACTTCTACCCACACCTCAGCAAACCGGGGGAAAGTCTAACACCTTCTTTTCCCACTTTTGAGATCTTCCTGCCCTCCGGGGCGCTGGGGAAATTCTGCAGTGCCTGTGATGGCTTGAGGAGCAGGGAGGGAAAGGGGCAGGGAGGACTCCTGAGAGAGCCATGGCAGAGGGGCTGGCCCGGGGACACACACGGGGCTGTGCGGAGCAGCCTGGGGCTCTCACCATCGAACGGGATTGTCTGAAGCTTCAGCTGCTCCGTGTAGCTTTTCCGGAGGTACGGAGCAGCCTCCCCAAACTCGCTCATGTCCAGCAGAGACATCTTGTCCGGCTGGAGGGAGACTTGGCAGCGAAGGAAGAGTGAAAGACACCTGAGCACTGAAAGGAGGGAAGGACAAGGAGTCAGTGCCTGGGGGAAGCGCTTGCTGCTGGGTTGAGAACCAAGAGCAACATGGACACCAAACAAGCTTTTAATTTTAGGGAGTGAGAGAAGACAGCGACAACAATGTTAGCTGATAAAAATGATACTCATGAGACAATCACTGAACACTTTCCCTTCTGCTGCTATCATCCCCACAATGGAAGTCCCAGCTGGGTGAGCCGGAATCGCTTTGGTGTCAAAATCCACATTCCCACTTTAGGTGAGGTTGTCAATAACACCCCTTTCCTCGATAAACTCAGCTAAAACCTATCCCTGCTCTACAGACCCATTGGAGCCCTGGTGCCCTGCACAAACCCTCTGCAAAGACCCAGGGCTGTTCTGCTGAGCGATACTGCAGCAAGATAAAAGCAAGGCTGGATGTATTATCCCTGGGAAGACCCTTCTAGAAGGCTGCCGTGGCAGCTGCTTGGAAAAGCACTTTTATGACCGTGCTTCCTAATACCCATCTAATGCAGTGCCACCCTGCAGAGCTCTGGAACGCCGCAGCCATCACGAATGGAGCCACGACTTGGCAAAACACACAGTCCTCAGCAAAAACGCTCACGATCCAGGTCTGTCCCACCCTCCCCTGTGCCACCAGAGTCACCCCTGTCCTCTGGGATCAGCCACCCTGCAGGGGTGAAGCGGGTTAGTACCGGGGACACGCGTGCACACAGACATGCTCTGTATTACTGACCTGGGTGCTAGGACTGAGTGGCTCTGTGCGTGCTGCAAAGCCCCTTTTTATTGTGTCTGTCAAGGTCAGAGTGGGAAAAGATATGTCAGAAATTCCCATGTGTCATGTCCACACAGCTCCATTGGTGCTGCTGTCCCACTGCCCGGACAGACACAAAAGGCAAACTTCACTTTTATCTCTCTGCAAATGCAGCCTGGTTATTTTTATTCCTGTATTGTCAGGCGAGTACAAAGGCAGAGTGAGAGACTCCAGCTCGGGAAGGCAGCACAGCTCTCCCAGCCTGCTCTGCCTGCTCCAGTGGGGAGCTGAGGAATGAGAGCTCTGCCAGTTCCTCCTGCACCTGAGCACTCGATCCTGCTGCTCCTTCCTCGCACCATGCCAGGAGAGCTGCTGCTTGGTGGGATGTGTGTGGCCGCTGGCTTTTCCAGCTGGAACATCCCAGCTTCTCACTCAGCTCTGGTTTAGCCTCTCCCAGACAGACAGTCTGGAAGGGAAAGGACCTTGGGGCTTGATCCTCCAGGTTCTGCTCCCAGAGCTCCTCACCTTGGCATGGGAGCTTGTTTTGTGGCTAGGCCAGGTTCATCATCTCTCAGCAGAGAGGTTGCTGGGTTTCCTGCACACCATTTTACCCAGAGAGCACCCAAAGGTGCAACACGGTGATCGCAGCCTGGAGCACACCTCCATCCCAGCAGCACCACCACGGGCTGCCCAAGGTGGGAACAGGACACCCTGGGGCCGTGCCAGCTCAAGGAAAAGCCATTTAGCTGCTGGCATCCAAAGTGCAGTGAGGTTTCTACCCTGGAGAGCCAGGGCCTGTGGCTGCAGGGTTTGGTGTTCCCCATTCAGCACCTCTCACAACCCAGAGTAACTCGG
This sequence comes from Daphoenositta chrysoptera, assembly GCA_013397915.1. NCBI lineage: Eukaryota > Metazoa > Chordata > Aves > Passeriformes > Daphoenositta > Daphoenositta chrysoptera. The sequence goes on from VZRO01006083.1 coordinate 412,926, forward strand.
GGCTGCTGTACCCTCCTGAGACCGGGGGAAACTGAGGCAGGGAGTGGTTAAGGATCAGCTGCACAGTGCTGTGCCCAGGCTGGATGTGGCACGGCCTCTGTCACAGCCAGAATAGCAGCTCCGGGGGCTGCTTTGGGCATGTGGCTTCAGCCTGGGCACACAGCCCAGGTTGCAGAGAGATTTTTGCAGCCCCAGCACCTGCCCTGAATCCGAGCCTCAGCCACGGTCAGTCTTTCCATCCAGCACACAGGTTTGCTGCTACACCTCCCAGTCTGGGTTCCCAGTGCCACCATCTGCACCCCCCGACAGAAAGGTCCCCTGCCCTCCCACCCTGCTTTGGAGAGAAGTCTGGGAGATTCACAGGGCAGAGGAGGGCTCCAGACCCATCCCCTGTGGGCTGAGCCCCAGCAGGGAGGATGGCTGGGCTCAGGGATGGGTTGATGTTGCCTTCACTGGCTGTGCAGTGCAATGTGAGTGCTTTGCACGGTGCCAGACTCCCCCAAGAACTGAAATGGTCCCATGGAGGGGAATCTGTAGCATGAACAAGGACTTTGGGTACATCAGGATAAAATGGGGTGCAGGCCCATCTCCATGTCCCATGTGGGCACTCCTCACCAGGTCAGTGCTCAGGAGCATGGGTCCTCATCCAGATTTGTGAGCAGCTGGTGCAGAGCTGCAATCTCCCTGGAGAGACCATGGGACACCAGTCCTGAGGTCCCTCTTGACCACAGCGTGACAGAGGTGCTCAGTCTTGCCAAGATAGCAGAGTTCCAGGGTCCTGAAGAGCCACAGGCTCTGGTGGGCCACAGGTCCCTCTGAGGTTACCCTGGTGGTCTTCTGCCTCTCTGTCCTGGGCTCGGAGTCAGGTTTCCACCCACTCCCTGGAGGGACCCGAGGCTTTGGTGGGTCCTGTGCCAAGTACCTTTGCCACAAGCGCCCCGGCAGTGGGATGAGCCCTTGGCCCAGACCCACCAGCTGGCCCAGCCTCACACATTCTTCTCAGGGCATGTACTCGCCCCACACTCTGCTCACCCCCTCCCCTGCCTTATCTTTAAAGCGATTTTATTTTCGGAGATTCCTCCTGCAGTTCCTTCTGTTCGCCCTGGTTTCTCACCCTCTTTGAAGAGGTTCCAGCAGGGTCCATCAAAGGCCGAGCAGATCTGTAGACGGGGAAATGTGAATTGGTCACTCCAGCAGCTGCTGAAGGGTTCTTCCGCCAGGTTTGGGTGGTTTTGGCACTGGTGTTTGTGATGTGGTTTTCTGGACGGTGGGAAGCTCATCCTTGTGTGGCGGGCAAGGCCTGGGCTGTGCCTTGCTCAGGAAGGTGGGACAGGGCATTCCCAGTGGGGCAGTAGGATCCTATGGGCCTCCCACAAAATCCCGTGGGCACAACGAGGAGCTCATGGCTTCAGCCTGAGCAGAGGGGAGTTTTCATTAGGTGGCTCTTGCCCAGAGTGAACAGTCTGCCCAAAGGATCCACCAGCCCTGCATGTCCACCCTCAGCAGTGAAATAATCTCCCCTGACCACTGAGACACCCCTGTTCTTCCCCCTGGGCTCTGTGCTTGGTGTTGGTGTCCCATGATATGCTGGAAAAGGATGGGGCTCCTCAGCCAAGCCCCAAGGGCTGGACAAGCCTCTCCCCGTGGGACAGGACACCACCAGCACCAGACAGCAGAGCTGCCCCTCCAGTGAGTGTTTTGTGGTCAGACCAGCTCCTACCCAGCCCTGGAAAGCCAGAAGGGTGCCAGGGGCTCAGCCACCCTCTCCAGAGAAATCCCCTAGCTGCTCCCTGACCCCCAGGAGGAATGTTTCCCATTAGCACGCTCTGATAAGCGGCAGGAAGGAGAGTTACTCTCCGTGTTGGGCAGCTCACTAGAGGTTTCCACACTTAACATATCCCCACTATCAGCTCCCTGAAATGCACTGGAGGGGGGTGCAAAGGCGGCTGATTAGATAAAGACAATCTGCAGAGGGGCTATTTCAGGCATATTTCCATGGAGTGGGAATGTCTGCTTGCAGCGAGGCAGGAGGTGACAGGCCAGTGCTGCCAGACTGGTCACATCCCCCCGGCCCAGCCTGGCCGTGCAAGGCCCACTCCAAAGCAAAGCCCTGAGCCCCCCCAGCACTGTCCCACCAGGGTGACAGAGACAGCAGCCACCAGCCCAGCACAGCTTTCCATGCCCCCTCGAAGTGAGCAGGAGGTGGGGGCAGCAGCAATGATCCCAAAGTGATCCCAAAGTTAAGGTGCTCCTGTGGGGTTTAGGATGGGGCAAGCACTGGATCCCCTCATTGCACAGCTCCCTGGGCACTTCCCAGCATGGATGTCCCACTCTGGGGACAGTGGGACCCATCCTGAGCTGGCTGTCCTTTGGCTGGGGTGAAGTGCTGCCTCTCTAACCCTCCATGAACACACACACAGTGCTGCTGCTGCTGCCATGAGCACCTTCCTGCAGTGGTTCCCACCTCACCATGCATGAGCCTTGGGCAGCACAGGCATGTTGGTGGCTGACCCTCCACATAGGAAGCCTCCAAAATGAGTATCAGGAATGAGAAAGTAGTTGGAAGAGACGTGGCATGAGAAATTAGTGTATAGAGATAGCGAGCAAGGTCACACGCAAGCATGGAGAGAGTGAGGTCACCCAGAGACCGGGAAAATTTGAGAGGTTTTTTTTGTTTGCCTTGGATTTTCCAGATTTGAGGTTCCAAGGGGTTTTCTTCTGGGGATTGCCATCATAAAGCATCTGTGCAGGAATGAAGGTTGTACTGAACACTGCAAAATTACAGGAATGTGTGAGCCTTCGGGGAGGTTTTGGCAGTGCACTTCAAAACAATGAGAGTAAAGAGAATCTTGCCCTGTTCATCTGAACACTTAATAGCGCCTTAATTGCAGCTGGCCTGCTGGGACAGACCCTGGAACACGGCAGCCTTTGGAAATCATGACCAGCAGCTGCCTTGGAGGCTGCAAGGGAGGGGCAGAGGCTGATCAGAACCAGAGCTGGGCTGAAGTTCCGACACTCTGTGGGCAGGGTCTGCCTCTGCAGTGCCCCAGCTGCGTTGGTTTTGCACTGGTTTTCATCTGCTGTGAGATCTGGGAGCAGATCTGGGAGATTTTTGGAGGAGATTGGGTGGCTGTTGTCCTGCACATACACACCAAGGCCATCACACACACAACCATCATCAGCTCCTGGGAAGATCCCATCCCAGCCCCCTGCTCTCTCCATCCCTCTTGCACCTTCTCCCTCACTTCACGGGAAGTCTCCCCCCTGCTCTGGGTCATCAACCCTCACACGAGATCGAGCTTAGGCCATCTCATGGCAGGGGACAATTGTTCAAAGTGAAGTGGCAACAGGCATGGGAGCTCTTTGTGGGATCTGGTCAGCTTGGACCTTTCTCAAGAGCCAGGAGAGAGGAATATTCGTGCATGTCCTCACATCACAACAGAAGAACTTCTCACCTCACTCTGGCACATCAGCCAAGATGGGCTTTTCTGTGTCAAAACTGCAGTGAATGTCTCTAGCCTGGACTGCAGACAGCAGCTTTTCCCTACAAGCTGTCCCTTGTCCCTAAACAAGGCTCTGTCCCATGGCTTTTGGGATCAAGGGTTTCCTGAGCACCCCAGCAAAGCAGCTGAGCTGGACACACACCCACAGTCTGTGCTCCCACCTCCTTGGTGGCAGGTAAGTGAAATAACCCTCCCTAGAAGTCTGTACCTCTCTCCCGAGGGGCAGCAGAGGGACAGGCACAGATCTCTGCTCTCTGTGACAGGGACAGGACCCAGGGAACAGCTGGAGCTGTGCCAGGGCAGGCTCAGGCTGGAGATCAGGAAAGGTTCTTCCCCCAGAGGTGCTGGCACTGCCCGGGCTCCCCAGGGAATGGGCACGGCCCCGAGGCTGCCAGAGCTCCAGGAGCGTTTGGGCAGCGCTGCCAGGGATGGACAGGGTGGGGCTGTTGGGGGGTCTGTGCAGGGCCAGGGGCTGGGCTGGATGAACCCAGTGTGTCCCTTCCAACCCGGGATATTCTCAGGCTGATTCTGAAAGCTCCCCCGGGAAGTAAGCGCTGGTGTTGGTGGGGATCTGGTCCCCGGGACCAGCTGCTGGGTCCCTGCCCGTCCAGCACCGGTCCCTGCCGGCAGAAGGGCCTCAGCATCCCTGGCCGGTCCCCACCTTGGTGCCGTCGAGGCTTGGGCAGAGCTCGGGGAAGCAAAGGTGCAGCCTCCGTGTGCCACCAGCCGGTCCTGCTGCCCCTCTCGCAGCCGGGCTCGGGCTATTTATACCTCACTCCGCGGCCACTTCGCGGCACAGAAAGCTCTGGTGGAAAAGGCAAGGAAGTGAAATTACTTTGGGGAAGAAATGACACTACCGGCTTATAAATAAACCCGGGTTTCATTGATCTTTTAGATGCTCTCTTGGCAGAGAGTCCAATGTCACCGCTCCAGCAATGCAGACAATACTCGGGCATTGTTTTATTCTCAGTTACAGGGAAAAGGACAGCACCAGCTGCCGTTCTATCTTTAGCCCATGAGAGCACCCTTCAATTGTTCTGCACTTCAAACAATAGCCACACGTGGGGGGGAGGAGGATTGCTGGCTTTACCAGAGCATTTTGCATCGAAATACAGCCTTAGAGACAATAGATTTCTGTCACGCCCCGGCTGAAGCTGGTGCTTATACCGCAGGGAAGCCAGGGTTCCAGAGCTCCGTCTTGTTTTTCTCGTGGATGATGGGCCAGCAAGAGGTCGGGCTCCCCGAGGAGACCTCTGGACTCTCTTCCATGAAAATAGCCCTACTGTTCTGTCTGTATGGGTCCGGTGCTGGGCATCACATCATCCCCTCCTGCCGTGGCTGTGGGACTGCCCTATCGCAAGCACTGGTTTCTGCACTGATGTCCGAATACCCTCAGGTACAACAGAGCTGCCCGAAACCTCACACTGGGCTAAACTGGTTTCTCTGCAGTCGGAAAAGCAAAGGAGAACAGGGCCTTTGGGGTTTTTTCCCTCGTTATAGGGTACCAGGGCAGCGAGTGTGCGAGTGATGAGCAGCTCCGAGGCGGCGCAGGAGCACCCAGCTCTGCGCCCCCGGCAGCTGCAGGGTATCAAATGCCCCTGCAAAGCCCAGCAGTGGGGTGGGCAAGCGAGCTGCTGCTGCCTCTCCGGTGGCCCTGCCGTGCCCTCGGTGCCCTGCACGGCCGCGGGACTGGCAGCGCCGTGGGCACCCCGGCGGCGGGATGCGGCTGCCTGGGGAGGTACCTGCTGCAGAGCTCCCGTTCCCGTGCCGGGCTCGGCCGAGCGAGGAGAGCAGGGTCATGGCACAACTATTCATCCCCCCGCCCCGTTGTGGCTGATGCTGTCTCGAGTTTCAATTGTCTGAGCGCAGGGCAGCCTTTGAAAGGGGATGCGACAGCCCAAAGCCACAAAGCCCATCTTTGAAGGCTCTCTAACAGGGAGAGGAGAGGTTTACAAATATAAAATGCTTTTCTTTAAACTTTGCGGGACTCTATTTTTAGCAAATAAAGATAATGGCCCAGTTGCTGTTGTTCATCTTTTGTTGCATGGAACATGCCAAATACTTACCATGTCTGCCATATTTTTTAATGATTCAACCTCCTCTGAGCTGCATGGCAGCTCTCTGACCCTGTGGCAGAGATTAGGAGCAATCTGCATGTACAAATCCTCCCGGGGCTACTGGATTACTCTGAAAAAAAATCTCATTCTCCAGAGTGAATTCGGAAAAGAGACAGAAAATTCAAGTCACAGCTCTCTATAAAACACTTCTCCTGTTCTGAGCAGGATACATTCATTCCAGGAACTCCCAAGGAAAGGGCAGAGCCTTTTTTCCCCAGCTTTTTGCAATGATCGTGGACCATTTTTGCAGTTTTGCTTAGAAACTGAAGTTTTTATGCCCTTTCTCAGACTCTCAGAGCAAACATCAGGTAGGGGAGATGCATGACCCTGACAGAACTGATTGAGAAGGGAAATGCTTCTGTTTGAGAAAACTTTGTCCTTCTGCATCCTTATTAAAATTTGTTCCTCACTACTGGTGAGGTCTGAGCTGCATCCTGGCCCAGGGTAGTTTTCCAGTGAGATAAGACTGGATTATCAGTTGCCAAATTCACAGCCTGGATCTGTATTAATTAAGGTGTGAATCCACACTTACTGTCAGATGGGGCAGCAGAGAGGAAAAAGGAGTAGGATTCCTGTGTCCAGAAAACAAACAGGGTGGGTGTTTATGGAATCACAGAACAGTTTGGATTGGGAAGGACCTTAAAGTTCATCTTATTCCATGTCCCTGTCACTTCCATGTCCATGTCCATGTCCCTTCCACTATCCCAGGTTGCTCCAAGCCCTGGCCAACCTGGCCTGGAACACATCCAGGGATGGAGCAGCCGCAGCTGCTCTGGGCACCCTGTGCCAGGGCCTCCCCACCCTCCCTCACAGGGAACAATTTCTTCCCAATATCCCATCTCTCACTGCCCTCTGGCAGTGGGAAGTCGGTTCCTCTGGTTTTGTCACTCCAGAACCTTGTCCCCAGTCCCTCTCCAGCTCTCCTGGAGCCCCTTTAGGCCCTGCAAGGGGCTCTGAGCTCTCCCTGGATCCTTCTCTTCTCCAGGTGAACACCCCCAGCTCTCCAAGCCTGGCTCCAGAGCAGAGGGGCTCCAGCCCTGGGAGCATCTTCATGGCTCTGCTCCAACAAGTCCATGAGAGCTGTAACCACAGAGCTTCATTTTGGTGATAGATCCCTAAGAACAGAGCTAAGACGCTTGAAATGACCTGGACAACTCCTGGCACAGGTAGTAGGCTAAAGAGCCAGCCATGTCCCAGCCTGTCTAACGGTGATGAACTCTCTGGGTCTGTTCCTAATAGAGAAATAACCCTCTCGATTGCCCACGGGGCCATTTCAAGCCCTATTGCTGGGATATCAATGTCCTGCAAGCACATGAAAGGGTTCTGGGATCTGCTCTTTCACAGGTGTCCCCAGGTGAGGAGGCCCAGAAGGGCCCCAGCCTCGGCTCCGTGTGACACAAGGGCAAAGAGCAACCCTGTCCCCTGAGGAACCTCGGCAGAGGGAGCACAAATCCACAGCCACAGGGGAGAAAAATCTCAGCTTGTGCTGTGCCCCAGGGCACCCCAGACACTGCTGAGCACCTGGGAGCACCTCCCTACCCTGGCACATGGCCAGGGACATCCCTGGGGACACCTGGGAGCACTCAGCAGCTCCCTGGGAACAACAGGGACATCCCTGGGGACACCCGGGAGCACTCAGCAGCTCCCTGGGAACAACAGGGACATCCCTGGGGACATCCCTGGGGACACCCGGGAGCTCTCAGCAGCTCCCTGGGAACAACAGGGGACAGGGGCGGCGGGGCCGCACCGAGGTGCCCTCAGCCCTTCCCGGGCCCTGTCACTGCAGCGCAGCAAAGGCGTGTGGGTGAGGAAGAGGGTAAGAAATGGAAAACGTGGAAGATATTTCAAATTCCTTTCACTTCCTCAGGCAGGTTTGCGTTTCCGCTGCCCTCCCCTGCCTGCCCAGGGTGAGCTCAGCTCCCGGAGGAGGAGAGGGCAGCAGGTAACGCAGCTCCAGTGCGGGTGCCAGGACGCGGCGCGGAGGGGTTTCCGCGGGGTCACAGCCCCCACATCCCCACACGGGCCTCCCACATCGCCGAGCCGACCGCCTGCACCGCGCCGGGGGCTCGGGCCCCGCGCACCCCGCTCGCAGCGCTCGGACTCCACCAGCGGCGGCCCCGGCGGCCTCCTCGCCCTCTCCATGTCGCGATATGACGTCACACAGCCCCGTGAGGCGGCGCTGCGCGTGCGCGCTGCGCGCTCCCGGCGCGGCCCCTCCTCCTCCCGCCCCCGGTGCGCGGCATCGCTCAGGAGGGGCGCTCTCCCCGCGCTGATTGGTCTCTCGAGCTGTCAATCTGGGTGAGAGGCGGGGCGGGGCGCGGCCCGGCCAATCAGGGGGCGGTCCGCAAGCCCGCACCGAGCGGCCGGAGCGGTCTGGGCGGCGGAGCCGGGGGCGCCGGGGCTGACCGGGGA
>VZRO01006083.1:429143-464375 GCA_013397915.1 Daphoenositta chrysoptera
TGTGGAGGGGTGAGCCGGGCTGTGGAGGGCTGGGCTGGGCTGTGGAGGGCTGGGCTGGGCCGTGGAGGGGTGAGCTGGGCTGTGGAGGTGTGGGCTGGGGAGGGGTGGGCTGGGCTGGGCCCCTGGGGGTTTCCATTGTGGTTTGTGCTGTATTTGGGACAGGCAGTAGCTCTGTGCCAGCTCCTGCTCCTGTGCTGAGGGATAAAGGGTGGGCTGGTTTGTGGCTACTCGTAGCCATGGGGACTAGTCTTGCCACTAAGGCAAAGCTGCTCCTGGAGGAGCTCCCAAAGCCCTGGTGCTGGGTGTGGAGAGCCCAGGCAGCACCTGGGGAGGCAAAGGCCGGGTCATTTGGGCTGTCAGGGCCACATAGCTGGGGCCAGGGGCTTCTGCTGTCCTGGGAAGGGCTTGACGTGCTGGTTTTGTTTGCCAGGGAACAACCTCTATGGTGAGGAGCTCAGGCAGGTTCTGGAGAAGATCAAAGACAGCCCTGAGAGAACCTCCTACATCTTGATGGATAAGATCAAACCCCAGCCAGCACTGAATTACTTGCTGAGGGCTCACAGTCCCCTCCAAGTGTCCGAGTGCATCTCCGAGCTCGGGATCTTTGGTGTCTATGTCAGGTGAGGAATGTGCTTGTGTTCAGGGCAGTTCCCTGCTCCTGCCGTGGGTCAGGAGCGTGCTGCCCTCTGTGCTGCCAGGGCACAGCAGCAGGACAGATGTCTGGGGACGTGCAGGTGCAGGGGACAGATGTGACCGTTCAGGCTGTGCCCCTGGCAGCAGCTCTGAGCTCCTGTGTGCACGCTGAGCTGCTGCTCTGAACCTGCTGCCAGACGAGTCGGTGGAAAACCACGGGGCTCATGCTGGCAGTTACTGGTGTAATGGGATCTTGGGATCAATGTGTCTTATCCCTGACTACTGGGAGCACTTCTTGGGTTCTGGATGCAGGCACATCCAGAAGTGTGGCTTTTCTGAAGCCCTGGGGATCTCTGAAATACCTGAAGGCCTAATGCCTATTCACTGCTAGTAGCAGCTGCTTTTGTTTCAAACCCTCATGACCACATTTCCATAGGGTACAAACGAAAGTCCTTCTCACACAGTTTTGGGAACAAAGGTGCTCTGGCAGCGTTCAGCCCCTGGCACTGCCTGTGTGCAGAATGGCAGTGCAGCCACCACCACAGGGCCCCCACGTTCGCCCTGGGGCTCTGCCCTGCCCTGGGTGCTGGCAGGGAAGGTGAATCCACCACCCAAGGTAAATGGCACGAGCTCTGTGCCCTGCAGGGGCTCAGTTTCCCTCTCCCTTGCAGGCAGGGCCAGGAGCTGGTGCTGAACCAGGCCGCCGGTCACCTGCTGCGCACCAAGGCCACCGAGCACGCGGACGGCGGCGTGGCGGCCGGGGTGGCCGTGCTGGACACGCCGTACCTGCTCTGAGGAGCCGTGGGCCCTCCTCTCTCTGCTGCCTGAGGGCCGATCTGCCACAGGGATTTCTCCTTGGGGCGCGCTTGCCAAGGCCCGACGTGCTGGAGGCTGTGAGGGGGGACTGTGTGGATGCAACTGCTCCAAGGTCCGGGGTGCCAGCCCCAGCTGCTTCCTGTGGTTCCCCCTCCAGGGAGAAGGGATTCGCTCGCTCTGCCTGCTCAGGGGGCCGTGCCCTGTGCACAGCCCAGCTGTGACTCCCAGGACTGCAGCAGTGTTCCTTTGGGGCCTGGCCTGAGGGCAGTGGGATGCAGAGCAAAGGATGAACGGGCCACAACAGGCCTTGGTGCTGCTCCCACTTCTGAGCTCCTTGATGCTGCATAATTTCTGTGGATGCACACAGCCTAAGGAACGAGAGGAGAAAGGTGGATGGGCAAGTACCAGCCTTGATCTTCATCCAGTGCCTCAGTGCTCTCCATCTTAAAGAGGAGAGCCCAGCTCCGCTCACCATGGCCCCTCCAGCCCTCCTTCCCGTGCTGCTGCTGTCCTGACTTCTATTTTCCCCCGTGCCTGAGGACCCTCAGGGTTCCTGCACCAGGCACAGCTGCCCTGGGTGATGTGCCTGAGGGCCTCTTGCTTGCTTTTGCTGTGCCCAACTCCAGTTTTGTTGGACTGGGTGCTGATCCCAAACAGTGTCTCTGTGCCACACAGGGCAGGCAGCAGTGCAGGGTCCAGGGCTGTGTCTGCTCCTGCTGCTTCCCACAGCCCTGTCCAACACACCACAGGCTGGAGGCAGCTCCCAAGGCAGTGGTGAATTGGAGCCCTGGGTGTGTTGATAAACCCTGAATCCCCCTGGGCTTGTGCCAGTGCATCCCAGTGCAAATCAAACACTGAGCATCTTCCTGTCAGGAAATCCCAGCCCTGGGAATGGTCCTGCTGAGACTGGGAGCTCTGTGGTGAGGAAGCAAAGGAATTGCAGGAGAGGCTGGGTGGGCACAGCCCCAGCTCCACGCACCTTTCTCTGGGACCAGCACCAGCAGATGGGGAGATGTGTCTCCCTCCAGGTTTCATGGATCAGAGGGAACAGCACTGCAGTGGAGGAGTGTGGGCTCTCCTGCTCAAGGTCTTCTGCCTCTTCCTTCAGCCCCTTTTCCTCCTCAGCCCTAAAAGCTGCATCTTTCTGGCAGTGAAGAGCCCAGGCAGCCTCAGCCCGGCCCTGTCAGTTACACAGAACCAGCACAGAGGCAGAATTCCTGCAGAATGGGATGTGCTGAGTGACAGAACCAGCACAAGGGTGGAATTCCTGCAGAATGGATGTGCTGAGTGACAGAACCAGCACAGAGGTGGAATTCCTGCAGAATGGGATGTGCTGAGTGACAGAACCAGCACAGAGGCAGAATTCCTGCAGAATGGGATGTGCTGAGTGACAGAACCAGCACAAGGGTGGAATTCCTGCAGAATGGATGTGCTGAGTGACAGAACCAGCACAGAGGTGGAATTCCTGCAGAATGGGATGTGCTGAGTGACAGAACCAGCACAGAGGCAGAATTCCTGCAGAATGGGATGTGCTGAGTGACAGAACCAGCACAAGGGTGGAATTCCTGCAGAATGGATGTGCTGAGTGACAGCCCTGCTGGCTCTTTGCTGCTGTGGCATCAATCATCAATCGGTCACCTGGGAAGCTGCTCTGTTCTTCCAGTGTGACCAAGACTGGGATTCCTGGGTGTTTTGTTGGGGCATTGATTACCCCAAGCCAGAGATTAAAAGGAATGTGCAATCTGACTGCTGTTTGTGCCAGGTTTCTCTGAGCCCAGGGGCACACCTGGCCAGGTGTACGGAGATCCACGGCTGTGCCTGGGGGGGAGCAGGCCCGGGGTGGAGCTGAGGCAGCCCTGAGCTGTACTGACAGCCCGGAGCCTCCTCGGCTGCTCACCCGTGTCCCTGGCCCTGGTGCTGCACGAGGGCGTTGGTGACACGTGGGTGTCACACTGGCTTGTGCTTACCACGAGCCTTGGAGCAGCACTGCCTGGAGAGCAGGGAAAAACTGAGGCACATGCTACAGCCCCAGAGCCAGCAGAGACAGCCAGAGTAAATCCCAATCCATGGAAAAACATCATGCTGGCACGAACCTGCCCCTGCCCATCCCAAAAGCCAATCCTGGTTTCTGGCACAGCCACTCCAACTGCACTGAGCACCCCAAACTGAACAGCACACAAGCACCTCCCACCCACACACACTCCAAGCCTGTTTCCATTTTGTCTTCTTGAATTTTATTCCATTTTGCATTAAGTTCTCGCTGTTTCCAGCCAAAATTACATAGCTGACAAAGAGTAACAGGAGGAACGATGATGTAGGAATCCTTGTCACCAAGGTGGCACAATCCAGTGGTACAGAGCTGTGGGGGCACATGGGACACGGGCAGGCACCGAGGTTACAGGTGACACAGGTGCTGTGCCAGTGACAGCAGCAGGTAGCAAGTGAGATTTGGGACTTGGCCAACAGCCCAGCAGAGCACCCCGACCCAGAGGCAGCTGCTCCTCCTTTCCAGCCCCAAGTCAGCTCAGGCTGCAGGTAATGCCTGTCCCCTGGCACTCCCCAAAACAGCTGTGGCAGCAAGTTTTAAAGCCCAGTTCTCCTTTGGTTTAAGTGCAAAATCAAACAGTTCACATGCAGTTTTCATACAGACATTGCAAAGGAGGTATCAGCCCCAGCTCAGCCCTGGCTGGAGTTAAATGTCCCTCACTGGAGGAAGGATGGCTTTGGCAGGACCCTGGTGGTGTGCGGGCTCTTGGGCAAGAGGTTTGGGGGCCTTTAGCTCTCATCACCCTTAGGCCATGTCAGATACAAGCAAACACTGACTTTAAACCTCTCCCACCACATTTTCCTGATGAGAAAATGTGTAGTAGTCCCCCAGCCCTGCCTGCCTTGGTTTCTCTGCTGTAGCAGTGGTCATGGTGCCGTGGGAAAGGTGCCTCTGCCTGGCTCCACTTCCCCTCCATCCTTTGGGGTAACAGCCCCACTCCTCCCCCAGGACACAGAGGGAGCACCCAGCTGCTCCAGCCGTGGTTCAGCTGTGAGCTGGGGGCAGCAGGGCTGGAGGAACCGGGGCTCCAGGGACCGTGTCACACCAAGGCTTTTCCCTTCCTGGCTCCCTGTAGTGCCCGTGGCCAGTGAAGGACCCTGGACTGGGGACAACGCAGCAGCTGGCACAACACAGCTAGGAATCAGCAGCTCCTGGTACCAGATTGCCCAAAAAAACCTGTTTAAAGCCCAGAGCTGCCCGGAGCTTTGCCCCACTCCCCTGGAGGCTCCGGGAAGCTGTGCTAGCAGCAGGACAGAGGATGCAGGACAGGCTGAGCTGTGCAGGGGTGGTGTGGCTGTTGCAGTGCTCCTCAGCTTGCAGCACTCCGAGGACAGAAGGAAGCTCAGCTGCTCTGTGGGCATGGTGGAGGCACCTCCCAGGCCTGCCTGCATTGAGTAACTCCAGCACCACTTCCCCTCCAACCCCCCAAAGCTCCTTCCCACTGGGCACAAGGTGCCAGGGCCCCTCCAGGACGTAAAGTAAATTAACACCCTCTCCCCCGCCCCCCCCCAATTAAATTAAAATCAAGAACGAGGTGCTGAGAAGGGAGGAGGACGAGTCCCTCTGTGCACCAGGCTGGCCCTCAGATGTGTGACATCCATGTGGAACACGACAGACACCTCATCCAGGGCATGGACACGGCCTCTCCAGAGCCAGACTCTCCTCGTTCCTACGATTGGTACATTCAATTCAACAGGTGAAGGTTTCCTTGCCGGGCAGGCAGCAGCTGTTGGAGGGACCTGCTCATCAGGTGCCCCTGCCACTGTTCTGCTCAGCAGGGACAGGTCCTGCTGCTACTGCTTAGTGTCACATCTGCTGTTGAAAAGGTGTTTGATGATGCCCGGGTCTGCCAAGGTGGAGATGTCCCCCAGATCCTGGTCATTTTTGGCAATCTTCCTTAATATCCGTCTGGTGATCTTTCCTGTAATGACAGCCAAGAAGGGGAAGAAGGAATCAGAATCCCAGTATGGTCTGGTTTGGAAGGGACTTTAAACATCATCCCATTCCATCCCCTGCCATGGGCAGGGACACCTTCCACTGTCCCAGGCTGCTCCAAGCCCCATCCAACCTGGCCTTGGACACTTCCAGGGATCCAGGGGCAGCCACAGCTCCTCTGGGCACCCTGTGCCAGGGCCTCGTCTCCCTCACAGGAAACAACTCCTTCCTGATGTCTAATCTACACCTGCCCTCCAGCAGTTTAACACCATCACCCTTGTCCTTCATTATCTGCCCATATAAAAAGTCCCTCTCCCCATCCCTAGCAGAAGTGGGAAGTACCAGACCTGCACACCCTGCTCGCCCTGAGCTTGCACCTCCCCTCATCTGAGCAGCCCTGGACGAGCAGGGCAGTGCTGATCAACTCCCACTGGCAGGAGCTGCCCAGTCCTCCCAGCACCAGCCCTGGAACTCACCTGAGCGGGTTTTGGGCAGGCTGGGGGCGTACTGGATGTAATCAGGTGTTGCTATCGGCCCGATTTTTTCTCTGACTGCAAAAAAAGAGATTTTCATTGTAGGGGTGAGGAGATACCACACATCCCTTCCAGTCAGGGTGGAAGGTGAAGACACAGAGCCCAGCTCCTGGAGCACCGGGCAGGGCAGTGCCTGGGGCTGCTGCACCTGAGCCTCCACATGGTGGGAGGGGACAGCAAGACCTGCAATGCCAACAGGGCCAGCAGCACATCTCCCCAACAGCCAGAGCACTCATCTTTTCATTCCCTCCACCTTCCAGAGACCTCCCTAATGGCTACAACCATCACCATGGCCTTTTTGATAGAGCAAGGATCGATTCACTGCTGGGCTCCTCCAGAGAAGAAACTGCCACAGGTTCATTTCGTGTATTCAATGCTGCAGTTTGCAGTGGAGGAGCACAAACACCCAGAGCACCACCCCAAAGGCAGCAAATGATCCTCCCAGTGTGCCAGGGAGAGCCCTGCTGCAAACAAAAGGCTGCTGAGTACCCCAGTCCCTCACAGGGCTGCCAGCTCCCACGAAGCAGAGATGGCATCACATGAGCAGCCAGAGGCCGGGAGCACTAATTTTAGTCTTTGTCAGCCGTGCAGTGTAATCAAGAGGCACCCTGTGGCATTCCCCGGACCAAGGCTCCTCCTGCAGGCACCCGAGCCCTTAACCCCTCCGCCGCCTGCCTGCTCCCCAATACTTGGCTGTTGCTACCTTGTTTTTTGAGCTCATCCGTGAGGTTCTTGGTGAACTCGTGGCCCTCTCTCAGGGTCACGAAGCAGTAGAGGCACTCGCCCTTCAGGGGGTGGGGGTGGCTGACTACGGCGGCCTCGGCCACCGCCGCGTGCTCCAGCAGGGCCGACTCCACCTCCGCCGTGCTCAGCAGGTGGCCTGGAAACAAGGGGGAGGCAGAGCCTTACACACCTGCAGGAAGAGGCCTGAGGCTGTAAAAGGCCCTGAACTACAGCTTTGAGAGCATCAGTTTGGTGTGCTTGGGAAAGGAGAGCAGCTGGAGAGTGAAACTCATCTCTGCAGTGCTCTGGAAGCTGCCAGGTGTCACTGGCTGTCACCTCCCCTGGCTGTTCCCCCTCCCACCTTGAGGCTTCTTTCTGGAACAGATCATGGACAGTTCACAGTGATGCCCTGCCAAGGCACAGGCTGAGGAGCAGCTGGATTTGGCAAGAGGAGACCTGCCCACATGGTCAGCTGGAAGGACGAGGCTGGATCTGCAGAGCCCAGGCTCCAGCTCATTGCTGTGGGCAGGGGCAATGACACTCCACATCTCGGGGCAGGGGCACAACTCCCTCCTGCACACCTCTGCTCCTGTACCTGTGCTCTGACATCCCACCCTGGCACTGCTGTCACAGAAAGCCACAGGAAGGTGGTCAACTCCCAGAATGATCAGTTGGTGGAGAATCAGGCACTGCTGGTCAGGTGAAAAGATCTAATTTGATCCAGGGACAAGTAAACAGCACCTCAGAACCAGCAGGATGTACCTGGAGGCTACAGGCTCCAGGAAAGGAGGGAGGGAGGGAACTGTTTAATGGAGTATATGGAAAATGAAGGGCTGAGAAGCAGCTGAATCTCAAAGACTCAGTCAAGAGAGGTGGGAGAATCTTCAGAGCTCTGAGCAGCCTGATCCAGCTTTGAGGTGAGCCCTCCATGGAGCAGCAGGTTGGATTAGCAACCCCATGGTCCTGCCCAAACTCTGTGCTTCCCTGTGGCCTTAAATCTTTCACCACAGAGGTGCCCTGGCCCGTTACAGAAGGTTCATTCCCTCCAGGGCATTGTCTCCAGGGAAAATGGTGCAGGAAGTCACCAGGTCACAGTCTTGTGTGTCCCTGAAATAACACAGACCCAGCAACTGGATCCCCTTTGAGGACAGGTTGCTGTGCAGAATCACAGATGCAGAACCATCCCCATAAACCAGGTGGCTTTTGAAAAGGATGCAGAAGTGTCACAAAGCAAGGTGTCAGAAAGTGCACTGGTCCCCACTGAAGACAAAACTCCTTCTTACCAGAAACATTCAACATGTCATCAATTCGCCCTGTGATCCAGTAATAACCATCTTTATCTCTCCTGCAACCTAAAAATAGCCAGAAATGAGTGTGAGGCAGCAGTGCCAGCCCTCGGAGCAACTGATAAGGGATTCTGAGGGCAGGATTTCCACTGCTGTCCCCAGGCCCCTGTGACCACAGCAGCCTGGACACCCTTACCATCGCCTGTCACGTAGTACCCAGGGAACTTCTTGAAGTAAACAGTTTCAAACTGCTGGTGCTTTCCGTAGAGCGTGCGCATGATCCCTGGCCAGGGCTGCTTGAACACCTGGGGGTGAGAAACACAGAGCTGGGGCAGTGGGAGCCAAAGCAATACCCCAGGGTTGCTCCACGGTGAGAGAGACAGCCATGAGCAGCACTCAGACACTTGCTGCCAGTGCTGATCCCCTGGGAAAGTCTCACCAGCTTTGGCCTGGGGAAGGAGCTTGGCTGAGGAGCTGTTCCCATCCTTGAGCAGCCCCATCCAGCTTTGAGGTGAGCCCTCCATGCAGCAGCAGGTTGGATTAGCAAACCCATGGTCCTGCCCAAACTCTGTGCTTCCCTGTGGCCCTAAATCCTTCTGCACAGAGGTGCCCTGGCCCATTACAGAAGGTTCATTCCCTCCAGGGCATTGTCTCCAGGGAAAATGGTGCAGGAAGTCACCAAGTCACAGGTGCAAGTACATTCAGTGATCAGCTGTAAAAGCTCCCACAAAGTTAGGGCCTTGGAGGGAGTTCCCACCACCCAAGGGGGCTCCTTGTGTGGACCAGAGTTAGTGGAGGTAGAATCACAAATTTTTTAAGGCTGGGAGAGTCCAACCATCACCCACATTCACCACTAAACCAAGTCCTCAAGTGCCACCTCCACACATTTTTTGAACACTTCCAGGGATGGTGACTCTATCCCTTCCCTGGGCCAAAAGATGTGGGTGTTCTGTCTGGAACGTCCCAGAGCTCACAGGGGATGGACAAAAGGAGGGTGGGGAAGATCAGCCCTTCCTTACCAGGTAACCTTCTGCTTCTCCTTCCAGCTCTTCCCCCGACTCGCTCAGGATGGCAGGGACCACACCAAAGAAGGGGAATGTCTGCCATGAGAAGCAGGGAGAAAGGAGAGGTGGAGGTGAGCCCCTGCATTAGACCCCTGTGAACCAGAGGGAGTGGGAGGCAGGGCAAGGGCAGCTTTGGGGAGCTGTGGTGCACGGGACCCATGAGCGTGGCTGCACGGGCCAGCCCTGGGATTTTGGGTGGTGGTCACCTCCCCACTGTCCCCCCACCCCCTGGCAGGCTGCAACCACCCAGCCATGGCACAGACAGGGCCCTGAGGAGGCTCCTGGGGAGGACACAAGTACTCACGGCAGAGCCTGGCTTCATGGGGGTGGCAGCAGGCAGGGGTGTCAGCATGTGGCCTCCCTGCCAAGAGAGGCAAACACCAGTCAGTTTGGGCCATGCCAGCCCATCCCTCAGCTGTGCCATCAGCTCTGGGAACAGCACATCCCAGTCAGGGCTGCTCAGGGCAGCTGTGGAGATGGGCCCTGGGAATGGCAGGATGGGGAGTCTGTCTGGGCACAAAGCTTTGGAGCTGCTGGAGGAAAGAGGGGAAGGAGAGCAGAGTTTGGAAGAGACCCTTGGAGAGGAAGGTTTCCCCTTGGAGCCCGTTTGAGTTCCAGGACAGGAAGAGAAGGGGCACACCAGAGTTTCCTGGGCAGGCCAAACAGTCCCCCCAGACCCAAAACCCCACTATGGGAAACCTGGCAAGAGGCCCTGCAGGGAGCACCAGGGACAGAGAGGGGCCAGGGACAGCCAGCGAGGACTCACCGTCTCTGTCTGCCAGAACGTGTCCACAATGGGACACCTCTCCTCTCCCACCACACGGTAGTACCACAGCCAGGCCTCGGGGTTGATGGGCTCACCCACGGTCCCCAGCACCTTCAGGGACTTCCTGCTGTGCCTGCAGAGAGGAGGGGGCTGCCAGGGGCTCAGCAGGCCGTGGAGAGCAGCAGCTGGGAGCCTGCTGCACAGCAGAGCCTGCAGGAACCCCTGGGCTACCCAACAAGGACCTTCCAGGTACACTTCAGAGCTTTCTCAGCACTCTTCCATAGGGGAAGGGAGGTGACCTGGGTCACTCTGGCAGCTCCCACTCCACCCTGCTGTGCACAGCCAATGTCCTCTTGCCACTGGGACTGGCACTCACTTTTTGACGGGCTCCTCGCCGTACTTCATCAGCAGCCGGATGGCCGTGGGTGCTGTGTAGAACTTGGTCACCTTGTACTTGTCAATGATGCTCCACATTCTCCCGACGTCTGGGTAGGTGGGGACACCTTCAAACTGAGCAGGAGACAGAGCAGTGACACAGCTGTTCCTCACTGCTGCCCACCTGCAGCACCTGCCCAAGCAGGAGGAGCCAAACAGCAGCTGGACCCCAGCGTGTCCTGACAGGGACACCACGCAGTGAAACCAGCCCAGGTCAAGGACCCCCCTCGCTGCCTCCTTGGGATGGAGATGGCATCAGCCCACCCCAGGTGTCCTAGCAGATGTCCCCTGACACCCCCTTGCAGCACTTGGGTGGCCACCACAGTGACACAGTCCCACCAGCCCAAATGACCCTGCCCTTGTGGCAAAGGGCAAGAGGTTCAACACTGTGACAGAATCACAAAGTACCAAGAACTCCCTAAAGGCCTCCCCCAACACAACTGTGATTTTTCTGCTTGCATTTCCCTGGGGATTTTGGGCACAGGTCTCTGGCTCCCTGATCTGTTACACTGCCAAGAAAAGTACAGGCACAGGAGTTAAATAACAAGTCAAATCAGCATCAGCAGGGAAAACACCAGTCCCTGATCCAGTTTTTCCATTAACTCAGAGCAGCCCTGGCCCCATTGGTACACAAGGCTTGTACTTCTGTGGGAAAGAAACGGGAGCATTTGAAAAATTAACCAGCCAAAAGGCACACACACAAACTATCCCCCCGAGCAGTCACCACGCCCTCCCTGGAGAGCACCACCCTTCCTCACAGAGCCCTGCAGACCATCACAGAGCAGCGCAGGGACACAGCTCAGCACCTCCAGCTGTTCCTGGAGGGAAGGCACCCACTGGCACGCAGCACTCACCAGCACGCTGGTGGCCCCGTTGGCCAGGGGCCCGTAGGTGAGGTAGGAATGGCCTGTTATCCACCCGATGTCAGCCGTGCACCAGTACACATCCT
Organism: Daphoenositta chrysoptera; assembly: GCA_013397915.1. NCBI lineage: Eukaryota > Metazoa > Chordata > Aves > Passeriformes > Daphoenositta > Daphoenositta chrysoptera. Next base: position 440,331 of record VZRO01006083.1, read on the forward strand.
CAGGCTGGTAATCAAACACGTATTTGAACGAGGTGGCAGCAAAAATCATGTAGCCACCCACGGTGTGCAGCACACCCTGCGAGGAGAAGACACAGGAGTTTTGGGGTGAGCTCCCACCATCACCCTCACCCTGCCGGGCCCAGCTGAGCAGGAATGACCAGCACAGCCCCTTTCCCAAGACCTCTGTGGCTCCTCTTCCTGCTGGGGCCTCTCAACTCCCCCCTCACCAGTTCCCCGAGCCGAGGGGCTCCTGGGGCTTGCCCCATCCCGTGCAGGGAGCTGGGAGCACACCTTGGGTTTCCCAGTGGAGCCGCTGGTGTAGAGGATGAAGAGCCCGTCCTCGGCGTCGCACCACTCGGGCTCACACTCCGTGCTGGCACCACTCAGCAGCTCGTGCCACCACGTGTCCGTGGCTGGGTTCCAGGGGGCCTGAGGAAAGCACAAGATTGGAAACAGGCTTGTCCAAAAACAAGAGAGGGGGCATGAGGAGCACAGCCCAAACCTCACCCCCCTCACGGGCCACCGAGGGGGACGTTCACAGCACAGCCTGCTGCAAACCATGCACCAGAGCTGCAGCTCCCACTCCAGAAGCTCCTTCTCACAGGCCACAGCCACAAGGAAAACCTTTGAACACGGTCTGGCTGCAAGACGTGAAGCAGAGTGTCCAGACCACAGGTAACGGCGATGAATCCCCGTGGGCAGCAGCAGCAGCAGCCAGGAGAGGCCCCGCAGCAGCAGCTGCTCTGGGCTGTTCCCACAAACAGGCTCCTCCTGCCCTGTGGGGCTGCCCCGAGCTGCAGTCCCACAGCGAAGCAGCAAGCACAGCCACACAGCCACCTGTCCCACAGCCACCTGTCCCACAGCCACCTGTCCCACAGCCACCTGTCCCACACGCCTTGTGGGGCCCCGATGGCAGCACGGCCTGAGACAAACAGCAGCACGGTGGGATCACACTGCTTGGCCCTGCAGACCCCCCAAAAATCTGTTCTCTAGGGTTTAGGTCATAACTACCCTGGTAAGAAGTGACTGCAAAGCCACCCAGCACTGGCTGGCTGAAGATGCCACAACTGTGACAGAGCCACCAACGCCTGTGGCTGATGGGCAGAGGTCACCCTGAGGGTTGTTCTGGCTGCCCACCTCTCCAGGGTGGTGGCACAGTTCAGGGCAAGACTTAACTTCCCCTGACCTTCTCACCTTTCTTCAGAGAAGCCTGGGGGAAGCTGAGCAGGGAACACGCCCCAACCTCGGCTCAGACCCCCACTTCTCTCATCTCTGTGAGGGCAGGCAGCTGACCCAGAGCCCTGCACATTTCCTCCTCACAAAGCCAGACCTGCCACAGCTCCCTCAGCTGGGGTGCACAGAGAGCAGCTGGGGACACACGGTGACTCTGCAGCCCTGAAGATGTTCATGTGACATCTGGAGGCACTGGGACCCCCCAGCCCAGAACACAGCTCCCACACAGGGGAGTGGTGCAGGGGACATCAGCTGCTCGACAGCTTGGCACAACTGAGCCCACTTGGAAAGCTTTCATGGACCCCCAGGGCTCCTGGTTTTACCTGGGAAAGCAGTTCCCACAATTCTGTCCCACCAGCAAGCTCCTGACCAAGGCACCAGGTAAACAAGCCCAAGGCCATCCAGCAGTTTTCTCTTGCATCCCTCCTTGAAGGATCCCTGATTTAGCAGCCAGCCTTCACAGCCCCAGGGAGGAGGTCAGCCCCATGGCACTGTGTGCTTCGCCTGCCCACTCTGGGGGTCCTTCTGGAAGCTCTCCTTGGATGAGGCAGGCAGAGTCCACCTGCTGGCTCTGGAGCTCCAGGTTTGCTGCCTGTGGCCAGGAAGCTGCAGGTGAGCCCTGCCAGCCTCCCTGCAGAGGGAAGTGCGTTGTGAGAGCTGCTGCTGACAGGCACAGAGCCCAGCCCCGAGCTGGATGCTGACTCTGCATCCCAGAGGCTCTGCATTCCCGGGCAGCAGGCTGGCCTGTGCCCAGGGTCACGGACAGGGGTCTGCTTCTGGAAGCTCTGGTGGCACTGCATTCACCCCCACGCCGTGGGCAGCCCTGGCAAGCCGGGTGGGGTCTGTCGCTGACATGCAGCTGCTGGCACCCCGGTTAGGAGGGCACGGGTGGCCCTGCAGCCAGAGCAGTTAGGGGAGGTGGGGAGCTGCACGGGAAGCAGAAGGGAGGTGCCAAAAGGAGGAAGGCAGTGCTGTGTGTAAATACCTTGGGATGGAGTCTCTGTGAGCTTTCAGTCTTTTTTTCCTGTTAAAAATCCACAAAGAGGGTGTGAAATCTGGGAAGCAGAGGATCCACACCGGGCTTTGCAGGCAGAGAGCTGGAAGCCCATAGGCCCAGCTGCTGGGAAATCACCCTGGCAGGCTGGAAAACGCTCAGATCCAGGGCCAGGCCAGGAGATGACCTCTGAGCAGAAGCCTGCCCATTTCCATCACCTTCCCTGGGTGCCAGGGCAGGTCCCCAAGGCCACTCCCTGCACATGGCTGGCTGGGAACAGAGGCACAAAGCGAGCACACAGCCCACGGACCATCCAGTAGCCTCACACAAGCCAATGGCACAGTAAAAATACATCCACGAGGGAAAGCATCCTTAATAAAGTATCCAAACAAGTAGAGCAGAGAGAGCCAAAGGGTAAGAGACACCCTCCAGCCTCCCCCCAGGACACTGGGCACAGAAACCTCACCTACTGGAACCAGCACAGGGCCAGGCTGCCCTGCAATCACCCTGCCAGGGACACCTCACACAGGAAGGCTGGTCTGCTCCAGTTTTCCCACTCCTTTGTATCTACCCTGCCCTCACCAGAGAAGGGGCAGAGCAGGCCAAGGAACATGGCCAGGCTGTCAAACACAGAGCAACACCCCAATAAAATTAACACAGCTGAACGAGGAAAAGTAACTCCAAGGCAGAGAATCTGCTGGATTTCTTGTTCCAGGGATCTGAACAGACTCCTCCTGAAAGCAGAGTCTAAAGCTCAAATACTCCCCAAACACAACCCATTTCTGAGCCAGCAGCAGCCTGGGCATAACTCAGTGCAAATAATCACCCAACACAGAGGGACAGCAGACACTACTGCAAGATTTGGAGCTGTGGGGTAGCTGAAAGTAACCTGCCTTTGGAGCGGGTAAGGGCTGGGCACAGCAGGGCTGCTCAGCAGCCTCGGGAGCTCAGCAGGCAGTCACAGCCCCATGACACCTTCTCCTCCTTCCACCCCCGTCTCACCACATGCCTCTGGCCCACATCCTTTCATCTGCTTTCAGCTGCGAGGGAAAGCCCCAGCCTGGGAGCTGACAGAGTCCCTGTGCCAGCTGCACACACCCTGCCCTGCTCTCAGCAGAGGACTGCTGCCCTGTCAGGGGCTCTGCTGAGCCCACGCCACGAGCACAAATCTCCTGGGTTTCCTCTCCTGCTGCCACTGTCACAGCTACAGTGCAGCACAGCACTGGTCTTTGCACAGAAGGGCAGAGAGACAAAGGGTTAGGAAGGAAAAGTCTTGTACTAGGCAGAGGAAAACGGGCATCTTGTCCCTAGTGGCTTTGGAAGATGTACCCAGGGGTCCTGTGGGCTGGCAGCTTGTGAGGGTGTTAAAGGAAACAGCAGGGAGAGGATCTTGGTAAGGAAAAGGAACCATTTTTCAGACCACTCGCGCTGCAACGTCAGCAAGGAGGGGAGAAAACAGGAACAGGAGTCAGAACAGGAGCGTCCAGGGAATCACTACAGTGGTTTTGCACTGATCCATTGGCTGGTCTCAGGCCCATGGCAACAAAACCCCCCCATCTCAGGAACACACCTGCACATCCTGGCACAGCCTTTTCAGAGGGGGAGACTTGCTGCAGGTCCCATCCACTGTTATCTCTTCCCTGCCCAGGTGCTTCACCACGATGCACTTTTTCAAAGAGGATCCCCTGTAAAAGGCAGGAGCTGTCACACCGGGCTGCTCAGGGGCTGAGCCAGCCCTTCCTGGGATCCACAGGCAGCACTGGAGGCAGGGCAGGGGCCTGGAGCTGCTTTTGCTGAGCTGGAGCATTTGCTGCCATGCAAACTCCAGGTACACCATGAACTTCCACGGACACCAACCACAGGAACAGCTCGGAGAGCAGGAACAGTCTGTGCACAGCCTACTGGGAATTTAGCAGGGTGATTCCTGGGGAGAAAGTGGGGGTCCCACAAGTCTCTCTCCCAGGACACTGCTGTGGAGATTCCTTACAAATCCCAAATTTGCCTGCCTGTGAGCAGGAACAAGCCCTCCTACCAGGAGATATTAGTGGCTGCTCCAACCCCGAGGCATGACTGCCTGTCTCAGAGGGAGGAAAGGCTCCCAAAGCCTGATTATACATCAAGGAAAGGCGTAGGTGTTTGCCCCCTCATGAGGGCAAAGACAGCCTACAAAATGCTGACAGAATGATCTTATTTCCCTTCAACCCTGTCAGGATATCAACACAGTCTCCACCAGTTAATTTCCAGCTTCAGGATCACTTCTGTCCTCCCAGGCACCTATTTTTACAGACATAAAGACTTATGTTTCCTTAAAGAGTTTGAATTTCTAACGTGCAGACTATCTGCCCTGAATTTCCATGTTTGATCTAACACACAAACCCACATTCAGTCTCACACAAGCTACACAGATGCTGTGTCTGTAAGCTTGGCAAAGTCGTTTCACCATGATTATTTCCCTTTCTGTAACATCTGATGACTGTTGGTGTCAGACCTGCTGCAGAGTCTGCCCACCTATGACAACTCCCATTTGTGCAGGAGCAGATTCTGGCAGCAGTGCCCTTTCTTACAAGGGAATCCAAACTTACTTGTCTTTACATTTCTGGATGGCTTCATCTGCAATCTGCTTCAAGTTGACCAGTTTGTCCCCTCGATAAAAGGCATCTGCAAAATGGTGAGGGAAACATCAGAGGGGCTTCCCAGCCAAGGCAGCCTGGGACAGCTGGAGCAACAAGCAGCTTGAGGAGGGCAGAGCAGAGCTCATGCACTGGAGGGAGGGGAAGCAGACAAGCAGCTGATGGGAAAGCTTTCTAATGAACCCTTTTAGTCTAGAGAAACAGATGCCAAAAGACACGGTGGAATTCCTTCTCAGGGAGAGGTCCCAGTTTGACCTGACAAATCTCTTGGGAATATTCTGTGGGAAATAATCCAATGCATCCAGAACAGAGATTGCATTTTAGTGGGTCTTTTTCATGCCGTGGGAATTAATAAAAACACTATTTCTTGCACTTTTGGGGAAAAAAAGCTGGGGAAATGCAGTGGGCTTACATGCAACTACTGCCACATTCTTGACCCTTCACTTTACAAGGCTGGGAGCTGCAGCAGAAATTTCCTTACAAAACTGGGAAGGGTGGGAATTCTTATATTAGTCTCCCTCATTATACAGCTTGCAAACATCTGGCTGATTTTGAAGAGGAACACAGATGAGAAGTGTTTGGAAACATGCTATTAGCAGCTGGTGACATCAAGCTTTACAGGACAAACTGAGAGGCTGCTCAGAGGCTTCACCACATGTTCCGAGCGGGAAGCAGCACTTGGGCACAGCTACAGCACAGCATCCACCCTGGGAGGCTCAGCTGAGGCACTGCCCCTCCCTCTTCCCCTTCCAGGCTTTTAAAATGAAGACCTTTCAGCCAGACAACAGGAACAGAGTTGCTCAGACGTGAGTTTTACCTGCCGTGATGAGGAGAGAGCAACCGCAGTCAAGGATCCGCTCGCAAAGGGAGTCTGCAGAGAAACCTGCAAACTGCCAGAGAGCACACAGCAGAGTCAGCAAGGACACACAGAAACCAGCCCCAAACCCCAACAGCTGCCGTGCAGTTCACCCAAATCAAATGGTGCACCACCAGGCACTGGTGGAGAGAGCTGGAGGAGCTCATTGCACACTTGATGCAGGGAAACAGCAGCATCTTAATTGAGCTTCCATCCCTCTCGTGGTCAGCACTCATCTTTCCAGTTCCTCTCCCAAAACCAAGAGCTGCTCCCCTCAGAGCTCAGCACCAAGAGCAGAACAGAGAGCTTGTTCCTACCACAACAGAGTGCAGAGCTCCAATCCTGGCACAGGCAAGCATGGCTATGACCAGCTCCAGGATCATTGGCAGGTAGATGGAAACTCGGTCTCCCTTTTTCACCCCTGTGGAAGGAAGGTGAACGTGGCATTTGTCAAAATGAACACGTTACATGGCAAAATAAATAAATCCATTGTATTAAGTCCACATTTATATGCACACAATAAAGCTTCAGCTGGAGTTCGAGCTGAAGCAGCCTTGGGTTTTGCCCTGTAAGCACTATGGCTCTTGAGAGATGATGGCAATGAACACTCCCTGTTCTCATCGGCCTCCCTGAAGGAAGCAGGAAAATAACCAGAGCCCACTGCTTGTTGGAAAACCCCAGGGCACAAAGTTTTGGGCACTGATTTCTTTCTTGTACAGCTGACATGACCAGCAGTGATCAGTTTTCACAGACAGAGCCAGGAATGAACGTGTGCGTTGCAGAGCAAATTGATGAGAATTACTCAACAGACTGGAAACCACACAAAAAGAGACCCCCATCTCCAAACCCTTGGCCAAATGCCTCCCCAGTACCCAGTGCTCCTGTTGCCTCAGCCCTGTACCTTGGCTGCGGAGGACATTGGCAAACTGGCAGACTTTGTGCAGCAGCTCACGGTACGTGATTTTCGTGGAATCCCCCGGTTCATTCCCTTCCCTGGAAAAGCAAGATAACATTTGTTACTGCGCCGGCAGTAAAAGGTAAGAGTGACACTGAAACTGCTCTGGCCAACAAATACGTCCTCACCTGCCCTTCCGAGCAAACCAAACTCCAGAAATCCAATTCTGGACTAAAGTTCTCCAACAGTAGGAAAATTTAGTCCAAAGTTCCCAGCCCTGTTTAGATCACTACTGAAAGCAACTGAATGTGTGAAATGGAAATACATGGCACTTTCAGAGAGGCAAGAAGAGTCCAACTGAACCAAAGCTAAGAGTGCACAGGCTCAGGAGCACTCTGGGATTTATGGCATGGCTCCCTCACTCCTGGCTGCTTATGCCTGCAGATATCTCTGCATGAAACATGGGCCAATGTGCAGCAACACCCAGCCCCCAAATACCTGACATCTGATGGGCTGGGCTGGGATGCCAAGGGCTGTCTTATTTTCCAAGGTCATATATAAATACACCCGTGTACGTTTGTTTAGTGTCATGCCTGCTCTGCCTTGTTCTTCCTGTGGTCCTCTGTGAACCAGCTCCAGGATCCTGCAGCCCAGACTCTGATGGAAGATGAGCCAAGGGCTGCACCCGGACAAGGGACAGGAATGTCACATCCCCAGAGAAATGGCTTGCTACTGAAGTAAAAACCAGCTAATTGTAATGTGACTCAACACTTCAGACATGCAAATGTGGTGGCACTCCCAAAGGATCAGGAGATTCATAAAGAATTTGACATGACTTCACACGTGGAGAGGCAGCACTCTCCTACACTTTGGAAGGACAGACACACTTTTCCAGGTCTCTCCAAGGCAGCCAGAACAGAAACTCCAGTGATCCATAGATGAATATGGGTATCACATCACTCTCAGCTGCCAGTGCTTCTGGAAAAGTGTGTGCAGCCAGATGAAAAGCAACACTGGTGCTGGGGAGAGGCCAGGAAGCACCTCCATGCCATGTGCTCCCTCAGGACTGCAGCCAGGCTCTGCCTAGCTCTGAAAAAGAAACCTCACTTCTTCAACCCGTCAAACAGCACTCCAAAACTAAGTATGGAATTCTAGCAAAACCAACCACTTCCCCCAGAACACAAACAGCAGGAAGGCTTCTGGGATGCAGAAATGCATAAAGCAACACCCTAATTTCTCACATGATTCTGTAAATGATGCCATCCTGCGACAGCACAACAGTGACCACGTGCTCCAATGGCAGACATGGTACTGGTGCTGAAACCACAGGAGCTGGGAGAACCCCAGTGATACAAGCTCTGCTCCTGCCCCATGAAGAACAGGGGTTCCAAAACTGGTGGATACACCTGGATCATCATTCATGGATCTGCTGCTTACACACTTGTCTTATCCCTCTTGATACCCAAAGACACTCCTGGCTTCCACAGTGCTCTGCAGCAATTGGGACCATGGATACCTGCACTGACACAGGACAGGGAATCTTCCCACCACTGGTTGCTGGAAGGGTGATTCCCTGCTTGATCCTTTATGCAAGTTTGGCCCCTTCTAAGTGCAAAGGGGAGAGACACAAGAATACAAAGCAAAAGCAAAGCGTGGGAAAGTGAACCAGTGCCCAAGGCAGGTGGCTCAGCCTTGACATCCCAGCAGTTTCCTCTCCTTTTCCCATCACAGCCAGAAGCATCACTTTGAGCTAAGTGACATGTGAAACTGTTAGTCGAGGTCCCTTACAGCAGGACTCTCAGCTAGGAAAGGGAAACCAGGAAATCAGTTTCCTTTTTCATTCTGTTACTTGAGGTCAAAGATCCAAGAGCTGATTTCGGTGCCAGGCTGAGCAGCTGTACCTGATCTGGCTCACAGGAACAGCATCTGCTTCTGCTGTGTCTGGCTGCACACTGAGTGCCTTCCCTCACCATCCAGGTTTTCCTTTGTGCATCTACATCAAGGCTGGTGCTGTGCAAGCCTGCTCGTGTCCAGAGATGCAGGATCACTGTGTGTGCAACTCTGCCCTCAGCCACGAGCCTTGCTATGGAATAGATCTTTAAAGACAATTATAATGCTTCCAAATGTAAGCTGGAGCATCCCAGCCAACTAATCCCTCACCTGAAGGTCACTGGGGTCTGCTGGGCACCACAGGCAGGCCCTGTGCGAGCCAGCCCCCAGCTCAAAAAACGGCAGGGAGGAAGGATGTCCCTTTGTCCGTGCTCTGCCCCGGCAAAGGATCTAATTACAGCCTTTACTAAGAGAGGAACACATTAGGAGGAGACTACCACAGGCTGCCCAGGGCCCTGTGTGCTATCTGGGGGCTGGCAGCCGAGGGGAGAGGCAGCCAGGTGACCCAGGCTGTGGGTTCTCAGGGCAGCAGCCCTGTGAGCGCTCAGGCAGAGCTGCCTCGGGCACACGGTGCCCACGAGGGACACGGACCTGCCCGAGCCAGCGGGCACGAGGCACCGCTCGGACGCTCCTGCTCTCCCTGCACACACAGGCACCTCTCAAATACGCCAGGTCCTCCTCCTTGGCAGGATTTCGGAGGGACATTCAGGCCAAGGAATGTACCCAGGCTCGTCCTCAAGGCCAGAACACAAGGCACTGCAGGAGAAGCACAGAACAAAGTCAAAGAGAAGTTAAAACTTCTGCGAGGATTTTCAGGGGGCTTTCAAAGTCCTTTCCATTCATTTGCGTGACTGCAAAACAGCTCCGCTACCACCAGCAGGGCAAACCTCAGGCTTCAGATTTTAAGAAGACCTTGTGTTCAATGGGAAACAAACCACATCCTTGTTTCTACAGGACAAGATGCCTCCTTTCAATGCATCTCCAGCCAAGGCCTCAAGCAGTCTCTCAAGAGCAGGCAATTGCTTTATGTCTCCCTGCATCTGAAAATAGTCTGGAGTGCCCACAGCTATACTCAGCGGGCTCCAGCAGCACTCAGACTGCTCTGTCCCCTGCTCTGGCACAAAAGCCCAGTGGATGATGGATTTTAGACAGGGCATTTAAAGGAATGCCCACTTGCACGCTATCCAGTACTCTCTACGTCAAAAGCGAGCCTGTAAACTCCTGGCATCCAAGTTCTGCCAGCAGCATCTTCCCAACGGTGCCCATCTGACAGAAACAAGAGCTGTAAGCCCTGAGCATCCCACATGGGCTCCCTTCTCCAAATTCAACTGAAAAAGAAACAAAACTGCAAAAATAAACCTCACTCTTCTGAAAACAGCACTGCAGAACTCACCTCTGCAATTCTCACCCCACCAAATCCAACACCCCGCAAATACCTATTTTTTTAAGATCTTGTGGTGAAAATAGTTGGCAGCAGCACTGCTGTGGTTGTTCATGTGCAATCTGTGCTCTAACAGCAAGGCTTCTTCTGAAAGGAAAATCCAATTCTCAGCTCCCCTAACATCCCAGATACATCATTAGATGAAATACATGGTGAAGCATAGCCTGACATTTTTTTCATCTTCAAACCGAGTCCTACATTTAGCAACTATAATCCAAAATTTTACAGTATCACTTGGCTCATGGCAGGAATGCATTTGAGATTTTTAGCACTTGAGAAGCCTGTGTTTTACATATTGCATGTTGTGTGAATGCTCAGCTGGAAAAAGGCAAATTTTGGCCATATGGAAAACATACGGAAAAAATTCTTCCCTGTGAGGGTGGGCAGGCCCTGGCACAGGGTGCCCAGAGCAGCTGTGGCTGCCCCTGGATCCCTGGCAGTGCCCAAGGCCAGGCTGGACGGGGCTTGGAGCACCCTGGATTACTGGAAGGTGTCCCTGCCCATGCAGGGGGTAGAACTAGATGACCTCTAAGGTCCCTCCCAACCCAACCCATTCTGATTCTAAGATCTCCACTGAATACCCACTGACTCAGTAAATCCAAGTTTTTCAGCTAAACACGCAGATGCACAACTGGAGGCCTTCTGGGGCAGGTCTTCTCCTAGAAACTGTGGTTTATTGAAGAAGTCAGGTTTCCTGCAAAGAGGGTAGTTTTGTATCTGCCTTGCCAGGCAGATACAGATTCCTTGCCAGGCCCAGACACCCCAAGGGCACTGGGGACCACCACCACCGCAGTGTGCAGGATGGCAGTGCCCAGCCCTGCTCCAGACAGATCCCTGCTAACATATGAAAGGCAGCACAGGCTCTGCAGAGCTCTCACCCTCCTGCTCCCTTCTGCCAGCAGTTAAAACAAGGGGCTCCCCACTTCGGAGCAGGAGCTGTGATGCACAAAGCCCCGTGGCACAGACCCTGCCAGCGTCCAAGCAAGGACAACCACACAGAGAAGTCACACGGGCAGGGGAGGAAGAAAACACCAGGTGGGAAAGCTGAACACTCGTCACCTCTGTGGCACCACCACACTTCCAGGGGGCTCACAGACTGCCTGCTCAGCTGGAGTTTGACCTTGGAGATGCAGAGCCACAGAGGTGTTTCACCTGGTGCCCAGGTAGTAAATCAAGGTTAAGCTTCCCCGTTAGAGCCACCAGGCAGGTGAGCAAGTGATTTAGTGCTGTACATACACGGTGTAGGAGGGAAGGTGGTTTGTAGGAGCAGGCAAGCATTTCTGTGAAGCCCCATTAGTTCAGGCACTGACCCTGTGGAGCAGTCAGGGATGCAGAGCAGCAGTGTGGGAGAGGGATGCTGTGCCCAGATGCTCTCCTGGATATTTGCACCAAAGCAAGTTAAGAAGTCACTGTGCTCTGCCAAGCACCAGGGCTGACTACAGGACTTTCCAAAGCATGGTCTGCTTCACCCACTCATCACCTAACCAAGTGAGCTGAGCCCATCTCAGCTGTAGGGTGACAAACAGGAGACAGGGGCAGGAACTCAGTGCTAAGGGGACACAAAGAGCACCCAAACAGACCGAGCAAACCTGACCTGAAAACCAATCAGCAACACTGTTTGGCTTTTCCCTTTCGCCTCATTTCTAAAGAAAAGTTATTTGCATCACCTGTTGGAGTAACAGATGACTGTGACTCCCCAGGCAAAGCTGCCCTGGCCTTGGCATGGAGCAGCAGGAAGCATGGGTTGCATCAGTGGCAATTACAGTTTTCAAAGGAATTGAGGATGGCAATTGTGGTTTACAAGGGCTACAACACCACTGATAAGGTGATATACAGGAAAAACCAAGGAAATAAAGCCAAGCAAGTGTAATGTTAGAAGTTCCCAAGGTCTGCCAGACCATCTGCAGATCCACACAGTCAGAAACAGAAAAATCACAGACCAAAGCAATCTAAGGACAAAGCCAAAGCCTTTCTGATCCCTGAAAATGCTCCCACTGAGGACCAAAGGGGCTGCAGATCATTTAAGTTTCTCCTCTAAGCTCCTGTGAACACATCGCTCCCTTTTTGCAAGGGCATGTAGTGACAGGACAAGCAACAATGGCTTTAAACTGATAGAGAATTGGTTTAGATTGGATATTAGGAAGAAATTCTTCCCTGTGACAGTGGTGAGGCCCTGGCACAGGGTGCCCAGAGAAGCTGTGGCTGCCCCTAGATCCCTGGAAGTGTCCAAGGCCAGGCTGGACAGGGCTTGGAGCAACCTGGGACAGTGGAAGGTGTCCCTGCCCATGGCAGGGGGTGGAACAAGATGAGCTTTAATGTCCTTTCCAACCTAAACCATTCTGTGATTGAGTAAAAGCAGTAACCCAAAGTTACCAAGCTCAGGTGTGGAGCACCTGAAAGGTAAATTTTCAGAGCACAGCAAACCATCTCAAAGCTACCAGGTCTCATTTTCTGACTAGCAGAGATGTGATGGCCACCCACAGAGCAATTTTTCTTAATGCAGGACAAACACTCTGCATTTTCCCTACTGGAAAGCACCCTTGAGAAAACAAGGATTTCCAGTTTGGAAAAGGTGTTGTAAGAGGGAAAGAAGCCTTTACCAGATGATGCCATGTCACAGGAAGAATTTGCATAGTGAGGAACCACAGAGAAACTCAATGATCTCAAAGGTTTTTTCCAACCTACTTAAGTCTGTGACTCTGTGACTCCGGTAGAGCAGAGATGGGGACTGCAGGAATGTCCATTCCAGAACATCTCTGTTGCCATCCAAACTAAAACATACTCAGAGCCCAAAATCCCTCCTAAACATGGGACCAAATGCAGCATGAGAGATCTCCAGCTCCTGCTTCACCAGCGGCCTGACCCCAGAGCAGGGTACAAGGTAAAGGAAGGAATTTTCCTGCTGAGGTGACAGCTCTTCACGTGCAAGGTCACCGGGGATGGCCAGGAGGGCTCATGGCTCCCCAAGCCATTCCACATCCAGAATTAGAGCAGCCAAAATGCCAGGCAGAGCTGGGCCAGCCAGGCTCCTGCCACGAGGGGAATGTGCTCATGTGTGAGCCGCATGGGCAGCGAGAGCCCCGGGCGTGCTCTCACCCTGGTGTCAGCTGCTCACACCTCCTGCCACCACCTGGCCTCGGCTGTCCTAGGGCAGCCCCAAAAACTGCTGCCTGAAAAGGGTCTGCCTGGACATAGCTTGGTTTCTCAGGAACAACAGCAGCCAAAACTGAAATAAAAATAGCATTTCTCCCTCTGCCCCAGCCTTGCTTTTGCCATTTGAGAGAGGAACGGCACTCGAGTAAAGACAGTGTTTTAAATCTGTTTTTGAGAAAATAGATTGCATTGGAACATGAAGTTTGGGGAAAACAGCTGTGCAAGATAATCAGAAAAAGACACCCTTTCATCAGAAAAAAATTCTGGTATTTGCATGGATTGTCCAATATGGAAATGCTCTTAACTGCACAAACAGATGGGTCTGTAGCAGGTCTGCAAAAAACCTCCATGAGAACATTTCATAATAACGGGGCAGACTGCCCAGCCCTGCCCATGCTTAACGTCACTATCTCCCACCACAGTAATGTAAAATTCCCAAAGGAGTTCTGGGAAGCCTGAGGTTTCTTGAGCAGCAGGTTTACCAGAAAGCCCAACCCCACCATCACCACGCTTAAATCCCCTTGCGTCACAACACGGATCAAGAAAGAAGAAGTTGCGTAATGACAGAGCTCAGCTTGGGAGGGGCTGGTGAAAAGGTTTTCCCAGTGTGTTCAGAAATATTTGGCAGCACTGAGAGAACGTTGTTGAGAAAACCTGGGAACAGAAAGCCCAGGGAAAAGAAGAATCTTACCAGTTTGATACCATCACCTCCTAAACCCACGCAGCTGACTCTGACAACTGCATTAAAACCATCCATCAGTTTCCCTCTCCAGTGTCCCCCACACACTTAGGTACGGCCTAACAAAGCTCTGCTCTCAAATCCATCTCTGAGCCAAACCAGCCCAACCTGAGGTTGATCATGTACCTAGGATGAACAGGTTCCTACTGCTGTTAAGAAACCCAAACCAGCTGTGCCAAAGCAGGAGCCCTGTGCTCTGCAGGGCACCGTGTCCTGTGTTCAGCCCTAGCCCCATCCCCTCCAGCACAACTCACTCCAACACAGGCACTGTGCTAGTGTGTATTTTACAGAACAGCTAAAATGGAGCTCATTTCTCCAGGGACACTGGGCCACCATCTGCTCTGTGATCAGGGAATCACTCCTCTACTCACCTTTAAAAACAGCCATATGGACACGCAGCCTACAAAGCAAACACCCAACACCCTGCATGGTTGCTACTGTCCCATAGGAAAACCACATCCATCTTTCTGTCCTTCCTTCTCATTAAATGCATTCCCAGCTACTCTTTGTGTCAGCAGCCTTTCAGAAGCTGAACAAATACCAGAGACATCTAAAGAAATAATATTTATCTTGTGCAGCCCAACCACTGTTCACTCTGCCATACCCTGAGTGATCCTACACCACAGAGCCCAGCTGGAGGTGGACACTGCTCCAAAACCACTCTTTATTTATCTATCAACCTGCCAGAATTCCCTCCAGTTACCCCACTCATGCCAGGCTATGCCCTAAAATCTGCTTCAAGCCCCTTTCTTTAGGCAGTGGGATGCTCAGACGTCTCTAAAGGAATCAACACCTCCCACCTCACCCTGCTGCTGGTTCATCAGCCAACACGGGCAAGTGAACTCAGTGCCATGGGGTTTGTACAGTCTGTGCTCACACCTGAGAGCCACAACACTACTCCAGGGGAACAGCTTTGGGGCAGACAGGATCAACAGCAGCCAGCAACTTCCTCCTCAAGGGAAATGTACTCTCCTCCTGGCATATTTGACAAGATAAGTCATTTTACAAGTCATACAGACCACATGTAAATACCCTGGTGACGGTGTCACTCCGTGCTGATGGGCTCAGCAAGGGGAATTTGCTCCTCTGTGGCTTCACAATTCTCCTACGTGCTTGATACTGAGTAACCATCAAGTCAAGAGGAAAAGCATTAACTCTTAACTCTTACTTTCTGAAGTACTTTAAAACACAACAGAACACCCAATGGAGTCAAACGACAGCTTTTTGCCTATTTTATTTAGGGGAGAGGTTTTTTTAAGCAAATTTTAATTCCTTTTTTTAAAAACAAAATGCTCATATAGCATTGCAACACAGGTCATGTGCAAGACTCACCCAGCACATCATGGAGCTTGGCTGGCCTCAGCCAGTACTTGTAACCCCACCAGCCAAACCCACTGAATGCCGCAGAAGAATGTGAGAGTTTGACATGAGAGGAAACATTTTAGATGTTTACCATCAGTTTTCAAAGGAGCAAGGACTATTTTTACCAGTCCAATGGGAGTAGGGCTTATATTCAGTACAAAACAGCTGATTCCTTGTTTAAACAATTTACAGTTGGGCTGTGGAACAGACCCTGGATGAAGCTTCTGTAAGTAAAATAATCAACGAGCTGCCTGCAGCTGAGAAATGCCCCATTTTGGGAAATAGCTGCATCTCTGGCTGGAACATTCTGCCAAATTCTGAAGAGCTTCTAGAAACACAGAAAGCCAGGCAAGGCAATTTCAATGGAGGCTCAAACAATATCCATAAAGGTCATGGTAGGAAATTAAGCTTTTAATCAGATTTTTGGTGGACATTTCAACTTCGTGCAACATAAACCTCCAGAGGTGATGGCCGAGTGTCACCTGCTGGATTGTCATTTAGGGAACATCTCTTAGAAGATGGTCAGTGGCAACAGGAATGGAAAACGTGCTTCACTACCACTGAATGAATCATAAAACGAGCAGTCTGGGTTGGAACAGACCTTAAAGACCATCTGGTTCCATGGACAGGGGCAGCTTCCACCATCCCAGGTTGCTCACAGCTCTGTCCAACCTGGCCTTGACCACTCCCAGGGATGGGGCAGCCACAGCTTCTCTGGGCACTATCAGGTAGCCAGGTGTGACAAAGCAACCAGGAAGGCCTTCAACTTCCTTGAGGGATTCCCCTGAAAAAGGGAGGTGACATCTATGCAAATGAATTCATGGAAAACTGCCAGGGCTCACTCTTTCCTACCGCACCTCATTTCAACATTTCCAAGTGATGTGCAGAAATGCAAACAGAGAACTGAAACCCTGCTCCAAAAAAAGGGGAGGCAAGAGCTCTTGTGAAACCACTGGCCATTGACACTTCAGCCCAGGAGCTCCGGGCACTGAGAGTCCACCAGGCACAGCAAGTGCAACAACCCACCAGAAAAATGCCACGCTTGGAACAAGCACCCACTCACACCTCTTCTGGCAAAGCCTGAGCATTTGGAACCCTACTTGGAGCAAGCCTCGTCCACGTGGAGCCAGAGTCCTTGTCCATTGCTGCTCCATTCACACCAGGGTGCCAGGGGAGAACACACAAGCCATTCACACAGCTAAAATAATCAGGTTTTCTAGTCCAGTGAGCAAACTGAAGGCTCTGATCTTCCGTGTCCTGAATCCATACAGAAGTTCACCATCCTCTCTGGCCATGAACTCCATTTATCCACCTCAAGTTTCAAATCTCTTGCCAATATTTGCAATATGCCATCATTGCACAACCATGGTGCCCCTCCCTACAGTCATCAAATATTCTTTAAACATATCCAGTTGCCTGTAATAGCTGCCAGCAAAACAAGACAAAAGTTTCACAAAAATGAGAAAATCCAGTTGCCACTGTCTGTGCACACATACTGCCCCAGGTAGTTATTGTACAACCACACCCCCAGAACCATGCAGAAAGGCAGCATTGCACAGGGTATAAACCAACACTTTCGGGTAGGGGTGGAAGCAAAAATTCATGAAAAGTTATTAAATCCCTTGTGCTGAATCTAGAGAGCTGTCAGAGCAATGAGGAGGACAAGGAAAAAGTACTAAATAAGAAGATAAAAGCTGTCACTGGCATCATTTACACAGCAGCACTGCACTTGTGTTCACAGCAGCTCAGCCAAGAGCCTCTTACCCTAAACCAAAGTACCATGTTGGGTCAGAACCACGGCTGATGTTCTGCCTCCAGGAGCTACAGCAGCAGGAGATGCTGTTTCTGGAGCATGTGAGGCTGGCCACCATCAGAAATTCTGTTTCAACACTGTTCTTGGCAGACCTGCTGCTGACCCTGAAGAGTGACCACTGAAAGTGAGGAAGCAAAGGGCAAGGCAAGGCTAAACCAGCTCCACAAAAACACTGTTCTTCCAGGCACACTTGAATTACTTTCTTGAACAACTTTTTGTGGGAAATCTCCTGAAGGTGGTCTGCAAAGAGCCATCTCCGTGCGCTCAGTGCCCCCAGCCTCGTGCTCCGGCAGCTCTGCCAGCAGCTCCCCCAGCTCTCCCAGTGACCCTGTTCCACTGCACCCCTAGGGATGCAAATCAGAGGTGCTGGTTCCCAGGACCCCCTCCACTGCCCTCTCTGGGCAAAGAGGGGCTGGCAACCTCCCAGCCCTTGGCACTGCAAACTTTTGCAAACACCACCGGCATTCCCTGGCCAGCAGCTCTGCAATTCCACATTCAAGTTCCTGCCCCCCATCTGGGGTGCATGCCATCTAATCCTGGCCACTTACAGGCATCCTACTTGTTTATCTGGTCCAATACTTCCTGGATATTCCCTTGGATTTATATAGATGGAATCTGTATCCCTGCCAGTAGCAGCTACCAAAGGTTTCTGAGCAAAAGGCTGGGAACAAACAGATCCAACAAAACCCAAATGAAAGCTGCTCCCCTGATTCAAGCTGCTCTCCCAGGCAGGAGAGGTTGAACAACCCCTCTCCTCCTTGCTCTGCCACGGAGCAACCAAACAAGTGTTGCCTGAGTGCCTTGTCTCTTAACAGATTTGACTTAACACAGAAGAAAAATCCCACTCTGTCTCCAGGAGCAGGATGATGTGTTATTTGAGCTCAGTAAGAACTACTTCTAGAGAGAATCTTCAATAATGTGGAATGCCCTCCCATGGAGGCACAAGTCCAGGGGTGCTTCTGAATGGGCAAAACCATGGGAGACCATGACTGGGTAATCAAGGGTTAACCAGCCTTTAATGCCTGTCCCTTTCCTTCCTTGCACTGCAGAGCAGAGAGGCTAAGAGCACTTGCCAGCTCCCTGCTCCTGCCCTGCCTGGCATCCTGGGATGGAAGAGGCTCTGCAGAGCAGGAATGGGGCTTGAGATCTCCAAAACATCAAACTAATCACCCTTCCCAGCATCTCCCTGCAAACCAGTGAGCGTACCTGACAGGGATGAGTCAAGTTCTGCTTTCAAGTCAGCCCTTGGAAGAGAAAAACAACTTCCAGTGACTCTGAGCATGCCAAGTGCCTGAGTACCACAGTGCTCAACCTGCTGACTCACGGCATCCAGGAAAGCACACCCCACACATGCCTGAGGAGGTAGTTTGCTGTTCTCAGATCTTTATTTCATCCCTTTGGCACTACTGCTCACCTGGGAACTATCTCAGAGATACCACTAGTAATGAACAGTGGAGGATGCAGCACATGAGTACAATAGAAACACTTGGAACAGAAGAACTTCAAGATATGACAGGAGAAAATGGGTCTCGGCACACACACATAGAGCCCTTGGTAACAAGTTTTAGACCATGATCCCTGCATTTTCCAGCCCCTCAGGCCAAATTGAGAACCTCAAACCCTTAAGGAGGCATCACCATGCTGCCTTGTGGCAGTATCACCTTCTTATCTCATCCCCAACCAAACCCACAGTAAGACAAATCAGAGCAGTTACATGAATTTAATTTTAGGCCCATCATGACCTTGCTCCAAACAGCCCACAGCCAAAGTTTAAGACTCCATCCACTTATGGAGAAAAGTAACGGAGCTGCACCTGAGGAGAAGCTGTGAGTGCCTCCTGTCCCAGCCTGTACTTACATCTATGTACTGCAACACAGTGGCTCCTTGCACTAGTGCATAGTCACTGCTTGGTGACTGTCCAGAACTGGGAGAGGAAGAATTTCAAAGAAGCCAGGAAAGCACATGACTTGGACATGCCTGAGCTACTACACTACTCCCTGTACTCCCTGTTTTAATTCCATGTTTCTATTGGTGCTCCCCCCACTCCCACTCCTGCACTACCCATGCAGCTCAGTCAGGGATGTTCCCGTTTGGAGGGATGAGAAATGCTGTCTGAAACATCCAGTTTTGTCACCCCCTCCCACACTGGCAGATTTCACAAAGCCCACCAGAAAAGAGCTACACTTTCTGTGATGGAACCTACAACTACCATTGCCCTTGAAGAAGGTACAAGATTTACAGCTTCATAAAACACTAATACATTCAATGTGATTTATTACCTATTTTAGGTGCACATAATGTGCCTGATTTCCAGAAGCAGAGCATTGTACTGCTCAGCAGTGCTTCCAAAATAATTAGTATCTGCCAAAACCAGCAATCTATCCCTCAGCACACACAACAGGGAAATGACATGGATTGCTGAGGAGGCACCCCAGAAAGGGCTGCATGGGGCCAGCCCTTTTTCCATGGAGAATCCCCATTATGAAGGGAGCTGTGCTGAGCCTGGGTAGTGCTGTGGGCATGAACCAAACCATGTACACACCTGCAAGTGTGGATCAGTAAAAACAACCTTCCCAGTGAGGAATTTTGTTCTTTAAACAGTGATTTAGGGATGTGCTTTCATTATCAGAAGAGTGTTGAAAGAGGCTGCATCCCTGGAAGGATAACAAGTCATGCAGGAAGTTACCAAAGAATTGAAGGGTCACTTTGACACAGGATGCTCCAAAATCCTGAAGCTAGTGGGAGCAGCAGAGCCAGCTGCATCATGTAGAAGCTAGCTCCAATTAAGTACTTGGAAAGGCTGGATGTTAACAGCCAGCATCCTCTGCCACAGCATCTGTGCATATGACAGATGTGTGGGGTGGTTGGCTTGTTTCTTTTATTTGTTTATTTTAGAACATTCTCTTGTAGTTCATTGTTTTTTTTCTTACAGAAAATTGGAAGAAACCTCACGGCTACAAGGCCCTAAAGCCATGATTACATTTTAAAGTCAAATCAGATAAAGAAACCCAAATCAAAAAAACCACACCTCCTGATTTTATATTTGCATGTCCTGTTTGTTCTAGGCCCAGAAGAGGCACTTATTATTTTGTTAAACAAAGCTCTAGTAAGCTCTGGCAGCCTTTAATATCTTTATTGCTCATTTCTAGATGTGTAATATCATAGGCCAACATAAAAAAGCAGACAACGAATACACTCTCCCAGGGATGGCAGAAGCCAGGAGCACCTGGCTAAGCCCCACCTCCTTGGCTAGAGGGACTCTAAAAACAAAGTTCCCCCTCCTGCCCCGGGTCCCACCAGGCACTACCAGCACTGCAGCTGGGGTAACTGGTTTGAGAAACAGAGGCACAGGTTACACACAGAACTGGCCTCATCCAAGTATTTCACACCCTGGGGTCTAATTAGAGAGTTTTGCAATAGGTGTTGGGTTTTTTTTAATTCCCACCTGGTTATATTTTTACCTCCACAGGCTGAAGTTTATATGAGATTATTAACAGACGCTTTAGCACAGAACTAAGGGCTGTCCAAGTGACTTAGGCTTGTCTACAGCAGGGTGAAGGAATACTGTGCTCCTGCCCTAATTAACCACCCATCACAAAGTCCTCAGCACTGCTGCAAGTCCCCTTAATGTCCCAGTAGCTGGTCCAGTCCATTTCCCCTGCAAGGCCCATGAGAGTCACCACAGGCACCCACCTGCACAGCAACCACTGTTACTGACCTCAGCCTTTGCACACCATTATGAAAGAGATTTCACTTTTGAGAGAAGCACTTTATCAGAAGCATTTCCTGGAGCTTCTGTTCCTTTTTCTAGGCCACATCAGCAATACCAAGCAGAGAAAGAGGAACCAGAAGCAGCAAACTCAGAAATATTTGTAACGTTCACAAGCAGCCTGAGATATCCTAGTGAAACGGGCAACAGGGAAAAATCCATGTTTCCTACCAGCTCAGGATGACCATTTGGACCTACACAGCCCTAACAGCACCATGAGGACACCACCACGACAGCAAACGTCACCTATGTACAAGTTCTGCAGCATTAGGCAATCCATGTACTGCCCTTTGTGCTGAAAATGCAATTCCATGTGGCTTGGGATTAGACCCTCTGAGTGGAGCCAGTTTGGGCAGTCCTGGACTGCTGGTGGTGCAGGAGCCTTTAGAGCAGCTTGGCCATAACAAGCCCGATGAGCTGCTCACTCCCCCCCATCCATGCAAGACTGGAGACAGCCACAGCCAGCAGCTCTGTTTCCTCAGGACACATCACTTCTCAGAGACACTCAGCAATGCCTCCAAACATTATTCAACTTGCCCCTCATTTCCTCCTCTCTGAAAGCAAAGACCATGGTCCTGTATCTTTTCAGAGCTCTCAGAGCTGGGCAGTCAACCAAACCTTGGAGTAAGTTTAGCACCTTTCCCATCTAGGAGGCTACAGACTTTCTTAGAAGCAGTCAAGTGGCTCAGGTGTTTAAAATTAAAAAAACCTCTTCAGCTTTCAGAGGCTTTAATTTCTTTTTCGACCTTTCATGCAGTGTGACAAATCTCAAGTGTTTTAGGGAGCCAGGCTCATTCCAGAGTGTTAAACACAAAACGTGAGATGACAAGATGACAGCAATTAATTATTGTTTTGAAGAAAACCGAGTGCCCAGAGAGGAGTCATTTTATGAGTTGCAACCCTCAGCCCTGCTTTCTCAGTGCCACAGGTTTGCAGGCCAGTGCCACACATGTCACACCTCTTCCATCACTCCCACTGGCATTCCCAGCTGACAGCTCCACACTACAGTGCCTGGTCACCTGTGACAGAGCCACGCTAGGAGAGTTTATCCCAAAACAGTCAGGGGAAACTCTCTGCTAAGGAGGAATAGAGACTTTATTTTTTAACACTGTGAACACCACGACTGACAGCCACCCACCATTTTCATATCCACTCCAAGCTTTGCTCAGCATCACAAATACCCCCACAAAGGCTGCCAGAATAACCAACAAGAAAAATGTTCACCAAGCCCAAATTAAAACTGTAGGCTGCTGCCTGGCTGCCACACAAAGATTTATGAGCATGAAGAACCCAGTCCCTCAACAAACTCCAGCACAGGGCCAGCACTGGCTGCCAAATGATTTTGTTTGCTGGCACACCTTTACCTGCATGAGTTTACAAAGGAGTTTTCATTCAGAAGCGGCAGTCATTCTATATCAGTGTGAGCTAGAGAATCTATTTAACTAGCAGGGGAGTAAACACTTCCTAGCATTTCACCTGTGCCTTATCAATATGATTATCTGCTAGGCAGTGTAGTTCTTTCTCTGAAGCAGAAGGACTATGGACAGAAACTCTAGAAACTCTATGAACACAATTCTACAGCCACAGCCAGAGCCACACTGGTATAACCATGTTACTTTCAGCAGCAGGGTGGCTCCCAGTAAATTTTACACCAGGTGACTCAGGGGGACCTTCAGCTGCACAATAAATCACTTGGAGCATCTGATATTTTTATTGCAATGACAGTAAGATTTCTCACCATATCCCAACGAGTTATTGCATCCCTACCATGGGGTACATTTAATTGTGCTTCTGCCCTGCCACATACCCAGGCAACTTAAATACCAGCTCAAGGGAAACAGCGAAATGCACGGGAGAGCCAGGCACAGCTCTGTCTGAGGACACAGCTCTGTCTGAGGACACAGCTGTGGTGCCAGCTGAGCTAGTTCAGCAGGGGAGCATTACTTCTGGAGCTTGGACATCACCAGCAAAACCTACTTTGTTTGCATCTATATGAAAACTAGGTTTCACATGGGTTTTAACTACTCTGGTAAAAAACCCAGAAACATACTTCAGATAAGGCTGCAAATAACTTTTCTTCCCAAAGGCAGAGAAGCCAGTCTTTCTGAAAGCACCACACATTCAAGTGCAAGGAATCCACACATAAGCTCAGGTATTAGGAGAACCTTTCTGCCACAGGAGTGGAAACTTGCCAGACCCACAAAACATAAACATGGGAGATAATGGGGTTTATTAGCTTTTAGCTGTCGGATGTTGTCTGTTCCTCAGCCCGTGCCTCTATCCACATCTACCTCCTTCACCAGGGAGCTGTGGCACCTGCCTGGCTCCTGTCTGACCGCTCTGAGCTCTCAGCAGGTACAGCTGCAGAGGCAGACTGCGAGTCAGGCGCTCCCCACTGCTATGCCCGGCACTTCGGTGCATCCCAGGAAGGGCAGAGAAGCTTCCCGGGAAGGGCAGAGAAGCTTCCCGGGAAGGGCAGAGAAGCTTCCTGGCACAGCTCTTCCCAAGGACACTGCAAGCAAACACGTGCTGAACCTTTCTAAAGATTAGCCCCTCTCGGGTTTTATGTTTTCATTCACCTCAGTAGAAATCGACACTGTTTGTACGCTTCAGGGTGCTATTTACACACCTTGTCCACCACAGTATAAACAGATACTTACCAGTAAAAAGCAACTTTGTCCCCAAGCTTCTTCTCATTGACATTTCTGTCCAGGAGGTTGTAGCAGATGTTGGTGGTCGCTCCTTTCATCCACTCAATGAAGATCTTCCCCTTGGTCACGTCGAAGTTGTACTTCAGGAAGGGTCCCGTGTGCTGACGCTTCCAGTAGAACTCTTTAGCGATGTCCCCCCAGAATTCTGCAAAGGCAACGGGCGCCGGAGCCCGTGAGCGGGAAACAGGGATGGGGGAAGCAAGGATAAGGAAAGCAGGGATGAGGGAAACGGGGATGAGGGAAACGGGGATGAGGGAGGTAACATTCGTGGGGACACGAGGGGCAGCCCCGAGCACCCCACAGGCGGGGGCTGGCGGAGGGTTCCCCACAGCCCCGCGGGCAGCCCCGAGGGCCCGGGGAGCCGCCGCCCCGCCGCGCCGGCCCCGCTCACCGTGCGGCTCCTCCACGGAGCGCTGGTACAGGCGCTGGTAGTGCGGCAGCGAGGGGACGTGGGCCGCGGGCAGCAGCTCGGGCCGCGGCCGGTAGAGCCGGGCCTGGTCCCCCGGCAGCACCATGGCGGGACGCCGGGGCTGTGTGCGGGCGGGGGCCGCCCAGCCCC
>VZRO01006083.1:464409-499909 GCA_013397915.1 Daphoenositta chrysoptera
TCCTTTGGTGTCAGTGGTGTCCCCCTGCTAGCAGTGTCCCTGTGTCAGTAGTGTCCCCTTTTTTGCCATGCCCTTTCTGTCAGCGGTGTCCTTGTTTCGGTGCTGTCCCCTGTCAGTGCTGACGCCTTGTCAGCCGTGTCCCCTGCGTCAGTGGTGTCCCCTGTGTCAGTGGTGACCCCCTATCAGCCAAGTCAGCCCGCAGCCATGTACCCTACCCACCGTGTCCCCCGTCAGCCGTGTGTGCCCCACCAGGGGTGTTCCACTATCAGTGGCCCTTCTGCCAGCGGTGTCCCCCTGCCGGCTATGTCCCCACCATCAGCGGTGACCCCCGTCAGCAGTGTCCCCTGGCAGCGATGTCTCCCTGACGGTGTCCCCTTGCCAGCCATGCCCGCTGTCAGTGGTGTCCCCTGTCCCCCACCATCAGCCCTGTCCCCCCATGCCAGCAGTGTCCCCATTTAACAGTGCTGCCCTGTCAGCCACCTCTCCCTCGTCAGCAGGAGCTGTGTCCCCTCCGTGCCAGTCTCTGCCGCTTTGCCAGGCTGGCGGAGCAGCCCAGGGCACTGTCCCTGAGATCCTCCTTCACCAGCCCCAACACAAGCCAGCGGGCACGGCCATGGCCACGCTCTGTGTCTTGTCCCCCTGCAGAAAACAACTTTCGTTTGGATCCATGACCCTCCACCTCCCCTCCACTGAGCTGTGTGAGCACAGCGAGCCGTGGCAGTTCACTGAGCACCTTCCTCCTGCAAAAACATCGTACACATCTTTTGAGGTAGTGAGAAATTAAACTTTTTTTTTTTTTTTTCACCAAGAAGGCAGTCAAATGCTGGAACAGGAGCCCAGAGTAGGAGAAGGGTCACAGTCCTTAGACACAGACAAAATTCAAGAAGATAAGCCGCTGAGTAACCATGCCCATGGGAGCAGGAGGCTGGAGCTGGGGTGTCCCAAGGACCAACATGATTCCAAGAGTCTGGCCTCAGAGCAGGAGTTACCTGTGGTTGTACCTCCTGCAGCAGACCCGTCGTCATCCCAATCCTTGACATCGAGCCCAGCTGCCCCTACAGCATTGCCCGCCCCTATGACATTGCCTGCCAAGAAGATTTTTCTTGGGCAGGCTGCCAAAACCACAAATTCCTTTTCTCCACTGGGGAATATCACCCCATGGAGCAAAGCACTGCTGTGCCCAGGGAGCCACCTGCCCTGGGAATTTTGTGCTGGTTTGGGCCAGGGCCACGGAGCACTCAAAAGATTAAAGTCCATAAAGTTGAAGTTGGCACAGTGTCAGCGAGCAGGTACAGCCTGCTCTGGTATCCTTGGGTTTTCCATGGTTTTGTGCACTCACTGGGAGTGTTGCCCTGCTGTAGACAGGAGACACAAACCTGTGGACTGGTGAGCATCGTCTGCCACTCCAAGCAATGTATTTTCCATTAAGGATGCTCCCTAGTTTTGAAGGGCACACCTGTGCCGCAGCTCCCTGCTCTGCTGTCAGTTTGCTGCCTGCCCACACTGCTTCTGGGCAAAGATTCTCCTGTGCCCCCATTTAGGAGGACACAGCTGGTTTACTCTGAGGTGAAACCCAGGAGTAGTTGAGGTGGTATCTCCCTCCATGGGCTGTGTCCTATGGACAGTATCACTCCAGAGATACTCTCTACACACCTCCAGCATGAGCTCAGCAGGATTTACACCCCAAATCTGTCAGCCACCCTCACACCATGCTGTAACCCATGTAACAAAGCTTCCTCAGCCGTGTGGTATAAAATCTCTGTCCTGGAAAGCTACAGTATGGCCTCATATTATTCATTTCATTGTTAGTAACAACAACAACAAAAAAATCACAGGAAGATCAGCATGCAGGGTCTCAATCTCTATCACAAGGATGAAGGTGAAGTCTCCAGCACAAGCCAAATCCATACAGATGCCCGGTTTTAACACATTCTTCATTGGACTTTCAGCCTGGGATCACCAGTTTCTGAGCCCAGGCTTTCTCTGTGGGTAGAGCAGTAAGGATACAGCCAAATCCTGCAAGATATTTCCCTTCACCAGCCAGCAGTATCATTACCTCCAAGTTCCCTATTACAAAAGGTGGGGTTTTTAAGAAAAAGTCAAATTGGCTCTGCAGCCTGGTCTCTCTGACAGGGGTATTTTTGAAACTCCTCAGGAGCTATAGGAATTGCACTCCAGCACTCCCCTTGGATCGATGGTCTGGGCACAGCCGCATGAGTTTCTGGGTACACTTGGCACATCATTTAGCAACCCCAACTGGAAGCCGCACTGATCCTCTCCTGAGAAGTGGGACAAACCCAGCACTTTGAATGTCCTTCAGAATCCACCTCAAGCTGATAATTTTCTGTTATGAGTTGCCAGCCTCCAGTTCTAGCAGCCTGTGTCCCGGGGATTTTGCATTTATCAGCTTCTCTCTAACAAACCCTCTGTCCCCCTAAGTGCCAGGAAGAGGGCTGTCATTCACCCCGCTGCAGTGAAAGGGCTTTGTCACTCTCCTTGTCGCAGGACAGTGTCCCAGAGCCAGTGAAGAGGTGGTTTGCAGATCTGGGAGGCACCCTCTGCTTCCCTTCTCATTGGCCTTTTGCTTTCGCTGGTTTGTCCAGCTGAAATTCCCCACCAGCCTCAGTGACAGCATGATTTCTGTCCAGCAACTGTTGCCTGTGTGTGCAGGACATTCTGAGCCACGAGGCTGGGGCAGCACCATGTCCCACCAGCCCCACAGCTGTCCTTCATCCAGCATTGTCCAGCTTGGGGTGCTCCAGACAGGGAATTCAGTTGTTGTGCTGCAGCTGACCGCAGCTGTGGCCCAGGAAGCTGCCTGATGGGGACAGGGTGCATCTCCTCTCAGAAAGCACCTGCAAAGCAGAAGATTCCAAATAGCCTCCTATTGTTTTCCCAAGCTCTCTCCTCTTCCAGTAACTGTCCAAGCAGCTGCGTTCAGGTTTGTGAACCACAGAGGTGGTGCCATCAGTCAGACCCCCGTGGCACAAACACAGCCTTCCTGACATTTTCATTTCAGTGTCTCACAGCTGAAAAACCACAGAATCGTGGGATGCTTTGGGTTGGAAGGGAGCTTGAAGCTCATCTCCTTCCAAACCCCTGCCATGGGCAGGGACACCTTCCACTAGGCCAGGTTGTTCCAAGCCCCATCTAACCTGGCCTTGAACATTCTGTTGGTATGTCCAGACTTCCCTTGGTGATTTTACAGGAAAGGGGCTCCTGCTGTGTGACCATGCTTTGCTGCTCCAGCTCCTCCACCCCAGGGCAGTTGGCATCCAGCTGGGCTCCTGCCTGGGGAGCTGGTGTGTGGTGGGGCTGGATGCTGCAGGGTTTGCTCCAAACTTGGCTCCCAGATCTCCTAACTCACCAGGCAGTCCAGGAAAATCAGCTGCATTATAAGGCCCTTTATTTCCCTCTTCCTGTAAAGAATAAAAATACTTAATGTGTATATGTTAATATATATTAAGATCTCTTGAAGAGACTCAGAGGGTTGAAAAAAAGATACTGGCCAGGATATGTGGTGCATTGGGATACTCTGGAAACTTGGGGTACTCTGGAAACAGGCTCCCTAGTGCAGCACCCACAGCAGCTCAGCAGCCGTACTGGGACCCTTCACTGGATCTTCCCTGGCATGAAAGATCTCAGTCCTGGAGATGCTGGGGGTGGGGGAAAGAAACTGGATAGTGTGAACTGGTTTGTACACCTCAGACCTTCTGATCCTGGTGGGGTGAGCAGGAGGCAGCCTCACACGGGAAACTTGGGCTAATTTGGGCAAAGCACTGCTCCAGGTGAGCGGGTGACTTACCTGGGGGCTCCAAGTGGGGTCACAGGGCATTGCCTTCTGACAGGCCTTATTGCCAAAAAATGTGTGGGAATCACATCCCTGTTCGTGCAGGGAAGATACTGAGGATATCAGGCAGGAAGGATGCAACCCACAGCAGTGGAGGAAGGAACCCAGGAAGGCACAGAGGTGTCTGAGCTACACCGAGGCACCAGTGTGATGGCTGAGGCTCATGGGCTTGCCTGGAGGAGGACAGCAAGCCACCTCCTCTCCCACTGCCAGTCCACTCCTCCCAGAGCATCTCCTGGGGAGGGCAGGGCAGCCTGGACCAGGGCCTGGTGAGGCAGATTCAGCAGCTTGGTGATACAGCTGTCGGTGATGGTAATCACAGAAGGCATCTTCTTATCATGGACCTTAGTCTTGGTGAGCATATCAGAGCACAAACAAGTTTATGCCTTGCATGGCCATGCCAGAGGCAGGTGGAGCCTTTATCAGAATATCCCATAGTGGGAAGGGAAAGGTTTCTTTAACCACAGGCAAGGGCAGAGAATTGAGGGGCAGAACAAAAGAGCAAAGGATCTGGAAGGAATCGTAAGTGACACCAGCAAAAACTCCTGGGACCTGCAGAGCAGGGGTGAGATGGAGTGGGAGGCACAGGAGATGGAGTGAGAGGATGTGACCAGGCTGTGGATCTTCCTGCTCGGGCTTTCTGGGCTCATTTTCAGAACACGGCCAGGCTGGGCAGCCCTTCACTTGTGCTGAATGAATCAGCACTCAGCAGCAACAGGGTTAAACACCGGGCTGCACTGTCTCCCCACTGAGGACACTCCTCCTCGTCGCTGTCTGCAGAGGAAATTTTAATCAGCACCGTGATAAGAGCCCTTCAGTCCTGCTGGGAGTTATCAGCTGCTTTGTTTGTAAATGTAACTGCTCAATACCCATACACTTGGCTCTGGGTTCCGGCACTTCCCTGCTCCGCAGCCCTTTGGCTCGAGCTGCTCCCTCCCTCCAGCCGCTTAATCGGGGTGTTAAAACAGGCCAGGTTGTGCTGAAAACAGGGATCAAGCTTGAGCTGTTTCCTTGCTACCCCTGCTGTCACTGGGAGAGAGAGCTCTGAATTTGAGGCGGTTTTAAGCTTCAAGGAGTAGCTGATGAATATCAGAGCCTGGTAATTTAGCCCTCTGCAGAGTACAGACAATATATTCATAATCATTCTATATGGAGATGAGCTAGTAACGCAATCAGGATTATAAATCAAACCCAGGAGACATGTTAGTGCTGTTTGCCTGAGCTTCTTGAGCGATCTATCCACAGGAAAATGTCTGTCTGACTCTTAGATGAGGCCAATTAACTTATAAAGATGCTCTCTCCTCTCACAGTGGCTCATTTGTTTACTCGGGCTCTGCCAGCTGGTGCTATTTTCATTCCAGGAGTGGGGGCCAGGTCGGTAGGAGATTTGTTGGAAGCCTGGGCTACAGAGGAAGGGAAACTGGGCTCGGGAGAGGCAGTGCCTTTATCAGCAGCACGGAGAGGAGACGGGTTTAATAAACAGCTTCCCTGTGTGAGCTGTCCCCAGGCTTCAGAGCGTGTCCTTTCACACCCATAAACGTGGCTGCCTTCTTTTGTCCCTGGTTTATTGAGCAGGAAGGGATAGCTGGAGCTCTGGGTCGGGCTCGGTCATGCCCAGGGCGAGGCCGTGTGGACACAGGAGCACATCCCACACTCGGGCAGCTCGGGGAGTAGCACCGGTGCCCGGTGGGGCTGTGAGGGTGATGCCAGCACCCAGCAAAGCAGCTCCGCTCTGCTCCTGCTTTGCTTCCTTCTGGCTTGGCCACGTCCTGCCCCACACCATGCGGGGATGTCCGTGTGCTGGGAGCAGGATGGGATCTGCTTTGACTGAGCAGGGTTTGGGGCGGTGCAAGGATGCGCTGGCAGCCAGGCAGAGCTGGGACAAAAGGGACACGGCTGGAGCGGGGCCAGCACGGAGCTGAGGTCAGTGCTGACACCAGAGGGTGGTGTGGTCTCACTCTGGAAAGCCACTGCTGGAGACACATCCCTGCTCTGGCACATTTGTAAGGAGAGGACTTGGAGACAAGCTCACATTTATTTTTTCATAGAGATTTTTAATGTTTATTTTTTAACAGACTTGGTTTAAATTTTTGTTTTCTACAATAATTCAATGTAAAAATCCCAGTACAATATACAACAGTTTGAACATTTGGAATAAGAAATCCAGCTTGGGGAGACACGTAAGTTCAGCTAGTTCCTAACACAGGTTGCAAATTCCCTCCACCCTCCCCCAGATTTACCAGCCAGGAAGGCATGTGGGCAGGAATGCTTTACAAATGTCACCCCACCCCATAAAGACACTGGGTGCCCTGTCCCTGCGTTGCAGTGGGACAGTCCCTCGGGCACATCCCCTAGGAAAGGGCACTGTCCCCTCCATGGGATGGCTGGGAGCCTCCAACATGGCAAGGCAGAGTCTGCGGTGAAGCGAGGCTGGCTGGCCCTTGTGCGTGAGTGACGTGGGATGCTCTGGAAAGGCCCTGCGTGCAGGACCCTCAGGGTCTGGAGCTCCCTTGGGATGGAGAGGAGTCCTGTCCTCCCCTGGGCAGCAGTGCCAGCAGCCTTGTGCCCTAATGCAGCCGTACGCCTGTTGGAAGGGGATGGCCGTGGCCCTGCAGGGCCCAGCCTGAGGGGAGGAAAACAAGGATGATGAAGGGTCCCTGGCTCTTGGGTCTGAGGGGACATCTCAGGGATCACTCGCTGGCCTGGGAGCTGGCAGCTTTTCAGGAAGCCACTTGGGCCTGGCCCATGGTACTCAAGCAGCCTGGGAATAGTCCTGCTTGAACAGCCTGGAGTGGTCCTGCTCAAGCGAAATGGGGTGGTCCTGCTTGGGCACATGGGAAGGTTCTGCTCCAGCTACATTGGATGATCCTGCATGAGCAGCCTGGAGAGGTCCTGCTCGAGCAGCTTGGGGTGCTGCTGATCAAGCAGGGTGGGATGGTCCAGTTCAATCAGCATGGGATGGTCCTGCATGAGCAGCATGGAATGGTCCTGCTGGAGCAGGGTGGGATGGTCCTTGTGGAGCACGAGATGGTCCTTGTGGAGCATGGGATGGTCCTTGAGCATGGGATGGAGCAGTGTGTGGTGGGTCTGCTTGAGCACCATGGAGCAGCTGCAAGTGGCAGGGACAGTTCTTCATGTCCTGCAGCATCCCAAGCAATGCATTCAAAGCCATTCCTGGCCTTTCTCGCCCCTCCTGGAAATCCTTCACTGCTTGAAGTGATCCCAGGGGAATCTAGTCGAGCTCCATGTTCCACATTAGTTATTGCTAATGTTAGATTAGGACATTGGTGACTATCTGGCTGAGTTACTGAAACCTTCCAAGGGCGGAGATCATCCCCTTTCCCCCGTGACCAGTTCCAACTGCACCAGCCCTAGGGAGAAGTGCTTCCTGATGTCAGGAAGGGCCCTTCCTGCTTGCATCAGGGGTGGCTGAGCTGGTAGTGGCTTTCCTGGGTCGGTAAGGGATGGGATATAAGGCAGGAGAAGCAGGGAGAGAAGCAGAAAATTGCAGCTGGAGTCAGATGTGCTGGGACTAAAAGAGTCCAGGGAGGAAGGAGGAGGGGATGAATGGGAGAGGTCAGGCTGGGAGAAGACTGGAAGTCAGGACAGAGGTGGGAGATGAAGGAGAATGTAAGGACAGTTAGAGAGGGAGCTGTGAGGTAAGGAAGGATGGTGGGAGGTCAGGGAGGGGGGGAGAGAGAAATCTGTGAGGTACATGGGACACTTAGAGGATGGAGAGGGATAGAAAGGTGGGGAGAAGTGGAGGCACATGAGGAGAAACAGAAACTGTGGGAAGCAAATGACAGACGATGGTGAGACAGCCAGAGGCTGAGTGTGAGAGGGACAGGGCAAGAGGTGAAACTGCAGGAAAAAGTAGGGGGAACACTGGGAAGTGAAGGGTCACAGGAAGGACTGAGGTGGAGGAAGAAGTATGAGATGGAGGGTGAAGGAGATGGTAGATGGTGGAAAGGACAAGGAAGAGAAAAAGAGAGGTTGTTGAGGATGAGGAGACTGGGCAGGTGGTAAAAAGTGGAGGGTGAGGAAGGACAGGCAACCAGTGGGTGGTGTGGGGCATGGGGAAGGATGGAGGACAGTGGGAAGTGGAGGATGAAGAAGGTGGACAAAATGGAAGAGGAAACAAGAAGAGGTGGTGGAGGAAAAGGACGGAGGGGAGATGGAGAAGAGGAGGGATGAGGAGACAGCAGGAGATGGACAAAGACAGGAGGGACAGAGAGACACTTAAGGGATAGAAGAAGACAGACTGGAGGGCAATGGAGGAGGATGGATGAGGAGATGGGAAACAGATAAGCACAAAGAGGGGATTGGAAATGTGGAGGTGGAGAAGGTAAATTTGAGTGACATTGGCAGTTGAAAGGATGGTGAAATGGTGGGAGGTGAGGGTGGATTTTGGGATGGGGAAGTGAAGGAGGTTGAGAGAGAAGATAGGAAGAGAGAAGAAGATGAAGAAAGATGTGGAGAAGATTAGGAGTGGAGGAGATTGAAACATGTTGGGATGAAGGTGGGAGCTAATGGAGGATAAGCAGGGATAAGCTGATGGCAAGATGTAGAGGACAGCGGTGGTGGGAGCTGAAGAAGACATGGTGAGATGCTGACAGGAATATGAAAGGAAAAGCTGGAGGCAAAGCAAGGCAAGGATGGATGGGACAGGGTGAAGGTGAAGAAGGAAGAGAAGACGTGAGAAAAAGGCGGGGGGCGAATGAAGATAAGGAACAGGATGTGGTGAATGAAGGAGGAGCAGGTGAGAGGGATGGGATGAAAGTGTGGCAGGAAGCCTGGAGTGTGGGATATGGAGGGCAGTGGAGGAGCACAGGAAGGAGGGATGGGAGGTGGTGGGTGATGGAGGAGAACACAGAGGGATAGGATGCAGTGTAGGATGCAGGAGCACAAGACGGTGGAAGGGAACATAGTGGGTAATAGAGGAGACCAGCATGGAGGGAGGGATGGGACATGGCTGATGGCAGCACACTCTGGAAGGAGGGATGGGATGTGAAGGGAGTGGGGGAGAACGGGGAGGGATTGGAGGTGGTGAGTGACAGCAGAGCACAAGAAAGGATAGAACAGGATGGAGGATGCAGGAGGACAGGAAGGAGGGACAGGACATGGTGGCTGATGGAAGAGCACAGAAAGGAAGGATGGGACCTGGTGGGTGATGGAGGAGGGTGCCAGAGAGGGATGGGACACAGTGGATGACAGCAAGGAAGGAGGGATGGGTGGACAATGGAGGAGCAGTAGAAGAAGGATTGGGACATAAAAGAAGGTGCACAGGAGGGATGGGATATGGTGGGTGATGGAACATGGGAAAGAGGAATGGGATGGAGTAGCACAGGAAGGAGGAAAGAGGGCTGGGTTGGATTAGGTGGGTGATGAAAGAGCACAATAAAGAGGGATGGAACATGGGGGATCAAAGAGCAGGGATGAAAGGGATGGGACATGAAGGATGATGGAGGAGCAAAAGAAGGAGGGGTGGGTTTTGGTGGGTGATGGAGGACCTCAGGGTGGGGAGAATTTAATGGAGCGAGGGGAGGCTGGGACCACCAGGTGATGAGAGAATCACAGAATCATTCATGTTGGAAAAGATCTTTGAGATCCTTGAGTCCAACAGAGGGGCCCAAGGGCAGGAAGCCATGGGCAGCGGAGGAAGGGGTACGTGGGTGTGTGTGCAGGCTGGGGCGAGCTGCTGGAGCTGCTGGGCAGGCTGGGATGGGCAGGGGAGCCATGGGAAACACCAGCATCACAAGGACAACGCAGAGCCGAGGGGAGCCTGCTGTGGGGTGACAGTGCTGGCAGTGAGGACCCACGGGAGATGACAAGAAGCCCCGGTGGTGTGGCACAGTTGGGGTCAGCACATGGGGGTGGTGTCAGGGACAGACGGGCGGGTGAGGACAGGATGGGACACCATGTGTGGGCTGGGCAGCAGGCAGGATGGCAGGGACAGAGGGACAGGACTGCCCCACACCTCCCTTCACAGCAGCACCGCCCCAGACAGGACAGGCAGCACGGTCCCCCACCACAGCATGGGAAGGCAGCACCAAGGGTGGGGGTGAGGGGTTGCAGGGCCTTTATTCATCACACAACAAGCAGGCATGACACAGGGGTGCAGGATGAGGTGGGCAGAGAGCCTGTCATCGGGGCAGAAGGTGCCCTTCATGCGACCTTGGCATGGGCTGGTGAGAGGAAGCAGGAGGATAGGGCAGGGGCAAGCGTGGCTTTGCCCAAAACACCTCGGGTTTCACCCCAGGCTGGGCACTGGTGTGTGGAAAGGACAGGGGCAGAATCCATGGAGGGGCTGGAGTAGAATCAGCCACCTCCACACCTTAAGCAAATTTTCCGCACAAATTCCTTGCTGGCCTCAGCTCAGCCCCCCTGGGAAATGCCCAGCACCGCTATTTACAGAGTAAGACAGAACTGACCAATATTACAAATAATTAAAAGGCAGTTGTAAAAATGAGAAACCACATTCCAAAAACTAGAGAGTCTTTTAAAAAAACCAAACCAAACCAAAACCCCGATTATCCATGAAAATGCTATAAACCACCCCGAAAGGATCTATGTACAGCAGGAGATCGCCCGTGGCAGTGCTGGACCTGACTCCTCCGTGGCAGGCAGGGCCACAGCCCGGCCCCAGCTGCTGGTGAGGGTGGGCAGCCCTGCCCCGAGTGTCCCCCACCCCGGTGACGAGGCTCCCCCAGGGGCCGGCCAGGCGCCACGGGAGCAGAAGGCCATCGGTGCCGGGCCTGCTGGGCCCTGGCTGGTGCTGGTGTGTCCGCAGACACGGGCAGTGAGCGGCCGTCGCGGAGGTGCTGACGGAGGCTGCGACGTGGCAGTGATGCAGCAGCTGCTGCGGGCAGCGAGCGGCTGGACGGGAGAGGGCAGCAGCCTCGGCAGCACCAGCAGTTCTTAAGAGAAACTGCAAGATGACAATGTGCAGAGGCCCTGGAAGCAGTGTACAGAGCTCCAGAGCAATGCACAGAGCCCTTGGAGCAGTGTATGGAGCCCCTGGAGCAATGCACAGAGCCCTTGGAGCAATGTGTAGAGCGCCCAGAACAAGGCACACAGCCCCAGAGCAATGCCTGGAGCCCCAGGCACCTGCAGGCAGCTCCATCTGGGTGAATCCCTGCCTGGCCCCTGGCAGGCAGCTCGAAAATAGGTCAGGCAGCTGCCTCAGAAAGCTCTGTTCTGTCCTGGAGCTGCACAGAGGCACCAAGGCTGCTCTGTGTGGGGCTGGGTCGCAGGCCCCCAGCCCCAGGAGCTCTGCAGGGCCCTGGGGGCTGTGGCTGCTGCCCCCTCCCTCCCTGGGTAAGGCTTTTTCTGGTGGTGACGGAGGGACGTGCGGCGCAGACCGCGGGCCACGCTGCAGCCTCCCAACCCACAATCTCTTAATCCAATTGGTGCCTCTCCAATGTAGCTCATTTCGGTATTTTTAAAATGCACTTGGTTTTACATTGCAGGCTGTCCGGAGTTGGGCAGAGCGAGAAGTGGAGGGGAAAAAAAAAAAAGAAAAGAGAAAAGAAATAAAAAAAAGAGAAACATGGATATTCAGCACTTGGAGGAGAAATTACTACAAGTGGCCCCAAGCAGGGAGGTGGGCGCAAGGCAGGGGCACCACAGCCCCTTGGGAGCAGGGGATGTGCACACACACACACACACAGAGGCACAGGCCACCTCTCCCCACGCTGTGCACCCAGCGATCCCAGCTCTGCAGCTGGAGGAGCCCGGGGACCACCCGGAGCCTTCCCAGCAGCGCGGGGCCTCAGCGGCACCCCCAGCGCAGAAGCGTGGCCAGGGAGGGCCCCCCAGCCGGCCCAGCCTGGGTGACCACAGGGAGCCTCCCGCCTCCTTCCTGCCGGGGAAGCACGCGCGGCCCCGCGGCTGATGCAACCGCGCCGCAATCGGGCGATGCTGGCAGGATGCGCCGGAGCCCGGGCAGGGCGGGCAGGCCGGAGCCAGCGCCCTCCATCCGCGGGGCCGGCGCGGCATCATCCCCGCTCGGCAGCGCTTCCCTCCGGCGGCCCTGCTGCGCCGCGCCCCAGCCCTCCCTGTCGACACGAGCAGCCTCCCCCGGCTGCTCTCCCTCTCTCGGAGCCCTGGGCATAGCGGGGTCTCAGCTGACACTCCCGGCGCGGCGGCACCGGCCGGGACCCCCCAGTGCCGGCAGCGCCTCTCCGCGCAGGCGGGAGGTGATGCAGCCACCCTGGCAGGGTGTCCCCGCGCACCCCGGGGCTACCGGCGGCCTCCGGCTCCACATCTGCTTCGTAAGCGTCCCCGGGGCCGAGGGGACGTTTAGGAGACAGATGCGCCCGCGCCGCCTCCGAGAGGGGCCCCCGCGGGCTCAGCGCGGGCGCTCTTCCGGCAGGACAGTGGATGGCAGGCACGCTGCGGCCCCCGGCCCCCCGTCCTCACTCACTCGAGGCCCCCGGCTTCTCCTCCGCCCTGGGGGGGTCCGCGGGGTGCAGTTTGCACTTGGAGGGGGAGTGGCGGACCGCGGAGCGGGACGGCCGGGCAAAGCAGGAGGTGAGGGACTGGGAGCTGCAGTCACACGCCGTGTCCTGCAAAGATAGACAGGGCACAGCGCGGTTAGAGGGGTCAGGCACCCTGTCCCCCGCCACGGCGGGACACCCCGGGGGGCTCCGTGCCTCGTTACCTCGCTGGCTATGGCCGAGATGAGGTCGGGGTCCCGCAGGGCTGCGTCCTTACTGCCCTGGCCGGGGCACGAGGGCTTGGGGTCCTCGCAGCTGCCCTGCTTGAGGACCTTCTTGTTCAAGACACGGGAGATGTTTTCGGCTGGGTGGTGGGTGGCGGGGCTGGGGTGCTCGGCTCTCTTGCCCTCCTCCCCAGTGGCCTCCTTCTTCTCCTGGGGGGCAGTGGGGCTCTGCGCCCGCCCGCAGACATTCCTGAAGAACTCCTGCACGAGGCCGTACTTGGGTGCTTCGGGCTTGGCCCGGCTGCTCTCAGGGCAGCCCGGCTTCCAGATGGACTCGGTGCTGCCCGCGTGCTCCACCACGCTGAACAGGCTGGACAGGCCGTCGTTGATGTTGCTGAGGACGGGGCTGTCGCGGGTGGTGGTGGAGCGGGCCCAGGCAGAGCCGTTCTGCTTGCTCTGGTGCAAGTTCCACAGGCTCCTGTCCTTGGAGGCGTCCAGCTTGGAGGAAGACCTCCTCTGGAGCTTTGGAGAGCCGTATTTTGGGGAGCAGCACGGCCGCTCGATCCTGGAGTGGACCTTATCCAGGGAGGAGGAGATCTGCTTGCTGCGCACGGACACGAGGGAGGAGCTGCGCGGGGACCAGCTCTTGCCGTGCATGCCGGCGCCGCGGGGCAGGTCGGTCTGGAGGCCCACGCTCACCGTCTGGATGGTCTGAGTGCCCACGTGGGCCAGCCCCACCGTCTGGCTGGAGGTGCTTTTCACCTTCCTCTCGAGCGAGCTGGAGCGGATGGCCTGGCGCACGCAGTTGGTGATCTCCTTCATGTCATCGCTCATGTTGCCGGAGATCTCCAGCTCGTGCAGCGACGGGGGGAAGTGCGGCACCGGCGGCACCGCGCCCTCCCCCGCGCCGCCGTCCAGCAGCTCCCGCTGCTGCTTGGAGAAGTTGCACAGCCACTGGCTGTAGGTGCCCTCGGCGCTGGCCGACTCCTCCGGCTCCTTCGGCTTGGCCATGGTGAACAAGAATCCGGGCTCGATCATGATCTTGCCCTCCTTGTTGTGCACCAGAGGCGCCTCCAGCCGCCGTGCCACTGGCGGGCTGTAGTAAATGCGGATCCCCGTCTTGTCGGGCGCCGTGTAGCTCCTCTGGATTTGTTTTTGAGCTGGGTCATGCCCGGAGAGGCTGCTTGCCCGCGAGTAGTCCCAGGAGGAGATGCCCAGCTTCTCCTTGGCCAGGCTGTCAGGGTCAGGTTGCTCGATATTCACATATGTACAGTTTGAGGGAGGAAGGCTGGCGCTGTCCCGGATCCCGTTGGGCAGCAGCTGGGTGGTTGAGGATGCCTTTTTGCCCCGGGCATGGTCACCCAGCCCTGGCACGGTCTTTCCAGGGAGGTAGGGAGAACAGTCGAGCAAGCTTTCAAACTCTGACATGGAGGAAACAGACTTGGTCCTGCGGGCGGAGAGAGGATGGGGATCAAAAGGAGGCAGAGCAGGGGGTTGGGGGACAGCTGAGGCACCCTGCTCCCACCCCAATGGGACCTTCCTGGGCACCCAGTCCCGCTCCTCACAGGGAGCCCTTTGCTTCCAGGACTCCCCTGGAGCATGGTTGCATCTCTCCACAACTCTCAGGGCTGTCAAGCCCAGGGGCCTCCTCTGTTCCAGGGACCACAGACACACCAGCACACTCACCTTTTGAGGTTGGTTCCCTTGGCTTCTGCTTCAGAGATTGTCTCCTTGTCTGTGATTTTCTCATTGAGAGCCTAGGAGGGGCACAGGAGAAAGCTCCAGGGTCAGCGAGCACAGGACCAGAGCACAGAGATGGGCTGGGGCTCGGGGGCTGCATCCTGCTCCCCTCCGGCACCACCAGCTTCCCCACGCACTGAGGCACAGCATTCCCAGGACTGCACGGGGCTTGCTGCAACCACATCTATTTTAAATCAGCTTTTTATAACCCCACTTGGGGTTCAGCCATGCCCTTCACCCTCTCATTCTCCTGACGCTCCCCCTTGCACCTCATTTGCTGTTTAAGGGGGTGTTAACTGGGGTGCACACATCCTCCCATCTAACCCTTAGCACAGACCTGAGCCCTAAGAGTATCCTGAGAGCACTCCACCCTCTCTTACCCACCTCTTTCCAGTTGCTGCCGTGCTTCTCCATTTCAGAGTGCTTCAATGCCCATGGATTGGATCCTTTCTGCAACTGGAGAATGTGTTGGTCACTCAACAGGTGCCACACGTGCCTCTCTGGGCAAGCAAAAGCATGAAATATTCTTGGGGCAAGCAGCAGAGGCTGGAGGACACGTGCAGGACAGGGGACACCATACCTGGTTGAGTTTGTTCTGCAGGTCCTTCGCTTGCTGCTCTGCCTGCTGCTGCTCCTCCTTGAAGCGAGCCAGCAGCTCCACCTTCTCCTGGTTCCAGTTCTTCTCGCTGATCTGCAGCTGCTTGGTGAGGTCCATGACGGCGCTGTAGGACTCGGCCAGGAGATGCTGGTGCTCCTCACGCTCCCTCTTCAGTGCCACCTTCCAGTCTGGCAGCGCACGCTCCGCGATGCCTTTGCCTGCCTTTGACTCCAGCTGTGGGGACACGGTGCTGGCTGTGGGGGGCCCATGGCTCCAGCGTGGTGCTGGACATCTCCAGCAAAGGGGCAGGGCTGCGGGCATCCTCCTTGCCAGTGCCAGTCCCGTGCTGCCCGGCTGGGCAGTGAGCATGTCCCCAGGGATGTGACACACACAGCATGGCGTGCCCATGGCACAGCCAAGCCATGGCCAGCCCTGGCTTGCAGCCACGTCATACCAGCCGGCCCAGCAGATGGTGACCCAGCAGGACACAGGCTGAATGTCCTGCCTGGCTGTGCTCCTGCCTGCAGGACACGGCTCCTGGAGAGGGGCAGCCCCACCTGCAGTGCTGGCAGAGCAGCCCCCAAGGATGCAGCACATTGGGGTGCTGCCACCACGGCAGCTCTGCTCGCCTTTGAGGAGGAGATTTGGGAACTGGGGAGCCATGCTCTGCCTGGAGAAATCCTGCCTGGAAAGTGCTGGCACCTGTGCTGGGGAGCGGAGCTGATGTACAGCCACGGGCTGCTGCCAGCACAGCGTGAGTGGAAACCTCTCAGCACTGGGAGGGCAGGGCTGAGGGACCGATGGGACTCATCCTACAGGCAGGAGCTTCCCCCAGTGCCAAGGCTGCCCTCCCTCCACCTCCTGCCTTCCCTGCAGCCATGCCTCCCTTTTGCACATCCTGCACTGTGACTCGGGGTGGGCTCTGATGCTGCTCTCAGCAGCCTGTCCTCAGGAGGGATGCTGAGCCCCTGGCCTCAGGAGGGATGCTGAGCCCCTGTCCCGTCCCACCCTCCCCAGACAAACCCAGCAGAGGAATAAAGAGCATCCTCTGCTGCTTCACAGTCGGATTTCCATGCCAGCCCCGTTGCCATGGAAACTCTCCTGCCTGAGTGGCTGCTAATTAAGATTCCCACAGTGCCACCCTGCTCCCAGCCCAGCGCTTGGCACAGGGCGCCGGCAGCCCCCCAGCCCCCCAGCAGGCATGGGGAAGCTCTGCCAGCCCACGGGGTGCCCGGGGCTCCCACCTGGGCGATGTGGCACTTGAGCTCGGCGCGCTCCATCTCCCAGGCAGCCTTGGCCTTGGTGAACTGCTGCTGCAGCTCGCTGGCACCGCGCCGCTCCTCCCGCAGCTCCGTGCACAGCTCCTTCAGGGTCACCTTCATGTCTGCCAGAGTCTTGATGCACTCGTTGGGCTGCAGGAGAACGGGGCTGAGCACAGGCAGCAGGAGGGGACCCAACAGGGTGGGACTCTGTGGGAGCTGCCCTCTCTGCGTCCCAGCCCTGCAGGCTGCTCCCAAGGTGAGGGACATGGGAAGCCACCAGGGCGGGGGATCATCCACAGGTGGAGCATCCCCACCCATCCATGCACCCATCCATGCACCCCGAGAGGAGACACCACCCCGTGCCACACAGCCACAGCAGGGGCTGATCCTGCCCTGATCCACCCCCTGGGCTCATGGGGACCCTGCTCACCGTGTTGGGGGTCCAGGTGTCCCCAGCACACATCTTGTTGTCTGCCTGTTGCTGTGGGGCGAGCTCCTCCTCTTCCAGCAGCAGGTACAGCTCCTTCATGCTGTTCACCTGTGGGTGACACCATGGCTGGGGTGATATGGGGACCCACAGCCCCTGGCCAGGGATGGGGGACACCCAGACAGCCCTGGGTGGGACATGTAGGCATGAGGGACACGCCCAACAGCGTGTTCCCCCCTCCAAGGCAGCCCACTGTACCTCCAAAAAGTCCTCGCCCTCACTGTGCACCACCTTGCCCTGGCGCCAGCGCTTGAGGAACCACTTGAGCTTCATGAAGAGCAGGAGGAAGCTCTGCCTGAACTGCTGTGACTCCTGCACCAGCAGGTTCTTCTCCTGACTCCAGAACTTCTGCTCCAGCCGCCTCTGCAGGTTCAGGCTCTGCAGCTCAAACTCCCGCCGCAGCAGGGCTTTCTGGTGATCCTCCTTCAGCTGTGGAGAGACGAGTGGCTCCAGGACAGGCGCTGGTGGCAGCACCAGATGTGATGCCTCTCCCCCAGGGTCTGGGCTGAGCCCGGTGCCAGCCCCATATCCCCATCCTGGGGAGCTGCACCACCCTGGGAGCATGCTGGGGACAGTGGGGACATTGAGGCAGTCCCTTGGGGGAAGCCCTGCGTGGCTCCATGCCCATGTGCGAGGAGGAGTGTGCTCAGCCTTGAAAATGGGACATGCTGCGTGTGCTCCCAGGTGACACCCAGGTCCCCATGTGGGTCATAGGGCTGGGGCTGGAGGTGGCACCGCCATGGGTGTGAGGACACCTGTCTCTCAGGGGCAGAGGCTGTTACCTACTCACCTGGCAGATCTTCTGTGAGAAGTTGTCCACCTCGTCCTTCCTCAGCTGCCTCTCCTGTGAGAGCTGCTCCTGCAGCCCCCGCAGGCTCTCGTTGGCCTCTGACAGCACCAGCTGCAGCTCCTTCATCTGTAACAGCCCGAGGAGAGGATGGGGAAGGTGGGCTGCACTTCCCTGTGTCCCTCCCCGATGGAGCTCTGCAGCTTCCCTTGTCCCCAGCTCTCAAAAGGTTCCACCCCATCCCAGAGCCCTGTCCCCAGCCCCGCTGGCCGAGGGGACGTGGCTCCCTGCCCGTGTCATACCTCGGTGGCGTAGGAGTCGTTCTCCTCAGCCCGGCAGGTTTTGTAGCTCCGGGGATGTGCGGGGTCCGTGTCCTTGGTGTGGGGGATGCGGAAAGGGTCGGCGTCCCTAAAATCAGGCTGCTGCATGCGTGGGCAAGTTAATGAGAACAAACCAAAAGAGCGGGAAGAAAAAAAAGCCAGAAAACAAAACAATGGGTCTCCGAAACAGTAAAGAACTACAAGACAACAAAAAGGATGATGAGGAGAAGGAGCTTCATCACCATGGCGGGAGACAATGCGGAAACCAAAAGGAAACACAGGATGAGGAGACACGTGGCCTGGATTGTTTGGGGAAAGGGGAAAAAAGAGAGAAAGAGGGAAAAAATGTGCAAACACCAGTTACGGTGCCATGCAGTGACTGGGGGAGACTGGGACCTTGGGCTGGGGGGACCACATGCAGAACAATAGGACTCTGAACAAGCGAGTGTGCTCCAGAAAGGGGCTCGTGCTTGCAGCCCCAACCACCACCGACATCCCTGGCCCCTGGCATCAGCTGGGACCCCTGAGAACAGCGGGACAGTAGGGCATGAGCTGCTCTCTGCTGCTCCAAAGGTGTTCTCTCTTGGATGCCGATTTGCCCTGAAGCCTTTGGTCTCCAAATTACCCTGCCTGGGTACCTCTGGGGGCTGAGGATTCCTGCAAGCGGGGTCCCTGCAATTTGGGCTGCTTTCGGGGGCTGCAGGCTGCTCTCCTCCCACCCAGCTCATCCCCAACAAGCAAAGAGCTTCTGAGACAAAATTTTGGGCTAAGCCAGAGAGAGCAGCCAAAAGATCAGCCCCTGCTAAGGCAGGATTGCACCTCATAGCCCCTGGCCATGGGCAGGGCAGCTTGGCACAACCAGCCTGTGCCAGGATGTCCACTGCCTCCTGCCCTGGGCACACTCTGTTGGAGCAGAGTCCTACCTTGTCCCCGGTGCCACTGGCATGCAGTGAGGTGTTAGTTTGGATTTTGCTCTGGAGAGGCAGGAGGGAGGTTACGTTGGGGATCGGGGTTTGCTCTGTTAAAGCAGGAGGAAAGTGGTGGCAAATAAAGCGGCAGCTGCTGTGAGGGATGTGGGAAGAGGCCGTACCTGGAAGTCGGAGGCGTGCTCCTTCTGCAGCGCCTCTTTGCTGACGTCGTGGCTGCTGGGGCTGGAGAAGGGGAACGAGTCCGTGTGCTCCTTGCAGCCGCCGGTGAGGTGGTCCACCTTCCGCACGAAGCAGCCCAGGTCCTGCTGGAGCACGCCCAGCCGCATTAGGAGCACGTTCATCAGCTTGGCATCGCTGGGGCTGTCAGCACCGCTGCCCACCGCCTCGCCCAGCAGCACCCCCGCGCACTCGTTGTCCAAGCAAGCCTTCAGCCCCGAGGTGAAGCCGTTGGCATCTGAAATCAACACGTCGATCGCCTTGCTGACCAGCGTTGCCTGGTCCCGGATGCCCAGCAAGGTCTCCAGGTCCTTGGGCTTGAGCAGCTTGGCAGGGCCATCGGGCACCTTCCCACTGCCCAGCCCCCTGTCCTGCCCGTCGGCCTCGCCGCCCACGCCGTCCCTCCAGCCGGCGGTGGGGACGCACTGCGCCGAGTCGCCGGCCTCGGCGTCCGTCTCCAGCATGGGCCGGGTGCTCTGGCAGGAGGCCAGGTCGCAGCGCTGGAGGTTGGAGAGCAGCACCCTGTTCTCGTACTGCAGCTTCTTCACCTTGCCACTGAGCTCGCTGATCTGCACCTTGGCCGTGGCCAGCTCCTCCTGCGAGGGCTCGCTGACCACCGAGCAGCTGTCCTCCGACAGCGTCACGTCCAGCTCGTGGTCCGACTTGTACTTGGTCAGCTCGTTCAGGAGGAGCTTGTTCTGGTCCTCCAGCTCCAGCAGCGAGCGCCTCAGCAGCTCGGCCTCCTCCTCCACGAACTGCAGGTGCCGGCGCAGCTCGGCCACCGTGTCCCCCGCGTCCCCGCAGCTCGAGACGCCCACCAGGAACC
The DNA here is from genome assembly GCA_013397915.1 of Daphoenositta chrysoptera. NCBI lineage: Eukaryota > Metazoa > Chordata > Aves > Passeriformes > Daphoenositta > Daphoenositta chrysoptera. Next base: position 484,087 of record VZRO01006083.1, read on the forward strand.
GCGTGTCCTGCCCCGGCAGCTCCCTGTCCCCCTGGCCCTTCATGTCGTCCATCTCCGCCCGCAGCCCGCGGTTCTCCACCTCCAGCTCCACTATCCTCCGGCTGAGGATGTTGGCTTCCTCCTCCACCAGCTTGAGGTGGACCTTCAGCTCGGCCTCCCGGGAATGGGGAGAGTCAGCCAGCTCCTCCACGGAGAGGGAGCTGTCGAGGTCCCCGTAGAGGGACCTGTACTTCAGCAGCTCCTCCTTCATGCCGTCGTTCTCCTTGGCCAGCTTGGTCAGCTTCTTGCACATCAGGGCCGACTCCTCCTTGGCAAAATGCAGCTGGCACTTCAGGTCTGCGCTGTCCTCCTGGGGACAGAGAGGGGGTGGGTGTTAGAAAGATGCTCCCGGGGCCACAGTGATTCCCAGAGAGCCCTGGGGACATGCCACCCTCCCACCCCAGTCATCCTAGGGAAGCTGCTGGCTCTGCTCCTGGAGGGGGAAAAGTTTTGAGATCCATCCCGGAGGCTTTCAGGGTGAGCCTGGAGATGGGACAGGATGCCCTGGATGAGGAGACCCATGGGTCTCGCCCCAAGGAGGACATTGAGCCACCACCAGGGATGTGTGGACCAAGTCCAGCCTGATCCACCACAGGGCAGAGGGGAAGGGAAAGCTCTCAAGACTCCACAGGGTCACCAAGGTTTCCTCCCAAAAACTGGCACTCCTGCCACTGCAATGCCCTCGTCAGGGCTCTGCTCCCCTCGCTCAGCCCCCCACACTCCATCACAGGGCTGAGAAGCAGCTGAAAACCTCTCCAAGCCCCAACCCTCAGCCTTGCTGCCACCAGCTTGCCAGGGCACTGAAAACCCAGGCAAAGCCTCAGCATCAGCTCACTAGTCCCTTCCCAAGCCCCTCTGCTTCTCAGGACCGTTTCTCCATGTGTTCCTTTTTTATTTAGCAGTTAGGATCTTGGCTGTTTGCCCAGACAGACCGTTTCTCTGCTCTGGGAGCTTTTTGGATGGAGGACCAGGATTTCCTGACGTCCAGCTCGCAGCTTCCCGTGCCCTGGGGTCACTCGAGTGCTCCGATCTCTGGCACAGTGACTGCCAGGAGGGGACCTGCTGGGCTGTGACCCTCACCCCACTGCACCCGCTGGGGCTGGGCAGTGCTGGAGGTGACCAAGCCCTTTGGCTGGGTGGCTGCTGGCTCTGGCAGCCTTCTGCCCACCTGATCTCATTCCCATTCCCCTCTCCTTGGCTGGAAAAAACTGTCCCCTTGGCTGTCCCCTTCTTTGGGTGCTCGCGACCCTCAGCCCCCCCACCATGCCCACACTCACCCCAAACCCCACAGCACTATTTAGTCTGCAGACTTCCTGGACTGCTCATAATAAGGCCAGGGGTGATGGAAAGAGGGTTCCCAAGAGTTTGGGGTGCCATTTTATTCCCTAAATGTCCTACTGTGACCACAGGAACCACCCTGCTGCTCTTCCATGCCCGTGCACAGGGACACGACCTCGCTAAGGCGCATTAAAGCTGTGCCCCCCTAATTAGGTGAGGAGATTAGGGGAGGGCTGGCTCGGGCAAGGCAGACATGACCTCAGTTCCTGTTTTTCCAGGGGAAAAAAAATAAAAAAGCAGCAACCCAGTGTGTCCCTCTACGCCTTGGCATCACTGGAGGGACACACACGTACCCAAGACCACCTTGAGTGCTCCTGAGGTCTGGGCAGACCTCGGTGTTGAGTCTGTCCACCCCAGGCCCGTTTTTGGGGAGTGCTGATGCTCACCCAGCACGGCTGGGCAGGAAAGGGGCCCAGGAAGCCACCAATGAGTCAGAGCATCTGTGCCCACAGGGCCACCAGCCACGGCTGCGCGGGGACAGGGAGCGGGTGGGGGCCACATCCAGGGGCATCTGCACCCGGGGCAGCCCAGAGCTCCTGCAGCACTGGTCCCACCACAGAGCTGGGGCCACCCTGCAAGCCCAAGCTGAAGGTCCTTGGCTCCACGGGGGTGTGGGAAGCAGAGGGGGCTGGGGCTGTTTCCTGCCCCAGGAGGAGGCAGATGAGGGGCTTCAGCCTCAGGAAGGGGGTGATGGAGGGGCCCCCTGAACTCAGGGCAGAGCTGGCTGTAAGTGCTCTCTGGGGAAATGAGGGGAAGGATGCTGGGACCATCAGCTGGCCAGAAAGGGCTCTCAAGAATGGAGTTGAAGGGAGATGATAAATAAAGACTGAAGGGGAAAGTCTTTGAGGGCCTGGGGGTCCCTGTCCTGCGGCTGCACAGAGTGGGCTGTGCCAGCAAGGATACAGATGACCCAAACCCCTTGGGCTGCTCGGGGTTCCTGCCACGAGACCCTCAGCAGCATGTCAGGAATGGCTTTACAGGCTCTGCCTCCACATCCCAGCTTTGGGGGAGCAGATCTGTTCCCCAAAATAAACACTCCAGGTCTTTTGCCTTTGAAAGAGGATTTTTCCTCTTGCCTTTCTATCCCCGCAACAGCAGCTCTGCCTCTCCGAGCCCTGGTAACAGCATTAGCGAGTCACAGCAGCTCAGCTCAACAGCAAGTGACAGCTGAAATCCTGCTGCCACCAGCAAATCCCCCGTTCCCTGTGCTGCCCCAGCAACCTGTGAGGGGCAGGAGTGGCGTGGCCTCCAGCCATCCCCACAGGGACCCTCTGCTCCCCCAGACCCCAGGAAGCTCCCCGACCACCCTGAAGCACAGCTGCTGGCACTGGCAGGAGGGACACGGGCTGCCAGAGCCACAAGGGCAGCGGCAGCTTTGCAGTGTAAAACCAAACTCCCTCAGCTCCTTACACAGGGAAAGGGTTAAAGCCACCGCCCGGCCACTGCTGCTCCATTGATAAATGAGACAAGGGAGCGGCTGAGGACAAAGAGGATGGCCCAGCACATCAATCCCTCCCTTATGCAGCGGCTCTGAGAGGCAGGAAAGCTCTGAGAAGCCCTGCAAGGAGGGGATGGCGCTGCCATGCCCAGATTTACTCCTGGGCATTTACTCCTGGTCTGGGCGTAGTGTCCAGCTGGCACCATGGGCTGGGGTGGTGGTGGTCACTGTGGCTGTGCCCGGGGTGCTCAGGTGCTGATACCTGCACTGACGGCTTCTTCTCGGTCTTGCCCATGGAGCGAGACCCCCGCTTCTTCAGGGAATTCTGCAGGAAGAAGAGAGAGTTGTGACCCACAGTGAGGGCACTGCACCCCAGCAGTGACAGACAGACAGACAGACAGACAGATGCAGTGTGGGTGGATCAGCGCTGACATTCCCAGATGCTCCTGAACCCCAGGAAAACACCAGAGCCCCAGTGGGCTGAGGGAGGCACTTTGCTTTGAGGGAGCTGGACTGGCAAGCATCACATCATGAGGTTTGGCCAGAAATTTCCCCTGCAGGCAAACGAGCAGTGAAAAAGCAGGAGTGAGCAGGAAATGAGCCATGGAGAGTGGAGAGGCTGAGTCACAGTCCCTGTCAGGGCTGGATGGAGTGGGGAATCCAACCCCCAGGCCAAGGGACAGCTCTCAGGACATTCCAGTGTGGGAGCAGCAGATGATGACATCCCCCATCGCCTTTTCCCCAAGCAAGGGACATGTCCTGGTCCCTCAGCAGCATGATGTTGACTCTGCTGTCAAGGTCACAAGGGGACACAAGGGACAATGTCCAGGCTAGTGAGGACAGCTGGGAGGTGGGGAAGGCAGACAGAGCAATAACGGAGACCAAAAGCATGGTAAAAATGCAGGTGCCCAGAGCAGAGCCAGATATCTGGGGAAAGGAGCTGGGGGAAGACCCTCAAGAACGTCCATCCAGCCTCCCATGAGCACTGGCCGATCTGTGCAGCTGCCCTGGACCTATTTCCAAGCTGGTGCTGAGGCCCAGCAGCCAAAGAAAGCAGCTGTGAAATGTAAGCTGCTGCCTGTGCCAAGGTGCTGGGCTCCAGGCTTTCCTATTAAGGCCACGACCATCAGTGGAGCTGCTGGAGCTGCAGAGCCTCTCCCAGGGGCTGGCTGTGCCACATCACATCCCTCACCCCCGCCGTGCTGGGCACTGGGGCTGGCAAAGGGCAGCACCAGCCCCAGACAGCGCCAGGCACAGCACCCTGGGGCAGATGTGGCTGTCACTGCTCCACCCTGGGAGCAGCCCTGGGGTGGCCACGCCTGAGGGTCCTGCCATGGCTGAGTTTGGTGTGGCAGGCTTGGCATGGGGTGCCCAAACTGATCCCGCTTTTTCCCACCCTTTTAAGAGAGAAGAGGGGAAAATGTCTGTGCCTTCGGGGATGATCCCCAGACAATTATCCAATTATGGGAGAAACCTCTTGGAAAGGAGGAATAATCAGCCCCGGGGGTGAGGGAGGCCCTGCGCAGTCCCTGGCTTTGGCTGCTAACAAGCTCTGCCAGGCTCTGTGCCCTGCAGCAGCAGGGAGGAGGAGGGCTTTTAGCTCACTTTGTCTAATGTTTGCCTAATTAGCACTCTGCAATCAGTGAGTAACCCCAACGCCCTTGCTCGCCTGGGGATGCCATCCCCACGGTCCTGAGCTTGGGGACCATCTCTGAGCCTGTGCCAGCAGGCAGGCAGCATCCCCTGGGGCTCGGGCAGCAGCGAGGGGCCGTATCCCGCCCCAATCCCACCCCGATCAGCCAGGACAAGGCTGTCTCTCGGAGCTCCCCGTGCTGACCACACAACCATTTTCCCTGCCTGTTTTCCGAGCTCGGGAGAGCTCCAGCCCAGCTCCCGCTGCTGCCGTTTGTTATTCAGCCCGCGCTGCCGGCTGAGGGAAACCCATGTCACGGCTGTTAGGGGGCTGTGCAGCCCGGGGACAGACCCCGCGCGGGGGACGCTGCTCCGTGTCACCGGTGCGGGGACGGCTGAGAGGGGACGGCTACAACCGCAGCTGGATCCCGCAGCTTCCCAGGAGCTGGGCTGGGCTTCGAGCGGGGATGGCCCCAGAGATCCCAAGCCTGTGCAGGAAGCACGGTGGGGGAAGTGAGAGCCTTCCTCGGTTGTGTCTCCTCCCCCACACTGATGGCTCAGCCAGAGATGCATCCCGAGGCTCCCCCGGGACCAAAGGCATGCCGGGCAGTAGGGAAGTGGGTTACAAGGGCTGCAATGGATCTCAAGTCCATGCTGTCACCAGGATGCCTTTCCTGTCACCGAGGTTGACATTGATCCCAGCCAGAAGCTGGTCCCAAACACAGCATGACACGGAGTGCCCTGGACCTGTGCATCTGGGTACGTTTGTGGCTGCTCAGGACACAGAGGGGATTGTGCACCCACCCAGCTCCACAGTATCACTGGGACACCACTGGGACACCATTGGGACTCCGCTGGGACATCTCAGCCCAGTTTGAACCATCAGGATGTGGTCAGGATACGGCCAGCACCAGGCACTCTGCCAGGGACAGGGACCCCACACATCGTGCGGAGCTTTGCCCGGATGGAATTGGGCACGGCCCAGGGGGCCGGGCTGAGCAAGTGGCCAGGGACATATAAAGTGTCCCTAGTGCAGTGGGGAAGTCCTGTAGCCCCCCTGGACGGGGCAGAGCCAGCCCGTGCCCGCAGGGTGGGATGAGGCGTGCCGAGGGCAGGCGCTGCTCGGGTTTCACGAGCATCTGCAGCGCGGTTTGGGTTTCAGTGACTCGGGCAGGGTTGGGGGATCCCATGATCCGGGGCCAGGACACCTGCTACGAGCAGAGCCTTGGGGACGCCTCCCGGTCCCGCTCCCGTGTCCCACTCACCTCTCGGAGCTTGTCCATCTCGTTCTGCACCACCTGCTTGGCCAGCTCGGTCTCGATGAGCCGCTGGCGCAGGTCCTCGTTCTCCTCCTCCAGCCTGATCCTCTTCTTCTCCACCACCTCCAGCTCATTGTGGAGCCGCACAGAGACGTCCTTGGCCACCTGAGGACACAACAGGGCTCTCATCACACTGGGCACAATGTGCAGGGGGCTGAGACCACAGCTCCTGGGCACCCACAGTCCTCGTGCAGAGATCACCAGGGGGTTGCTGAGACCCTCTGGAGCTACGGTGGGTGACCCTGGCCCTGTGTCTGTCCCCTCAATCGTGTGCTGTGACTGCTGCTGTTCCTTCACCAGCTGCAAGACTGCCCTGTGTCCCCATCCCCTGGCCAAATCCTGCCTTCCCCAGCCCTAGCATGATGCTGGGGTTGTTCATCACCTTTTTTTCCCATATCACAGTGCTGGAAAAGCCCCCAGAAGGCTGGAAGAGCTGCTGGGCAGCAGCAGAGCAGGCAGCCTGTCGCTGCAGGCAGCAGCTGTGCCGGTCAGGAGAAAGGCGAGCTGCTGCATCACATTACAGAAAAACCAGCAGCTGCCCGGGGTGAAGGGTGCCCACATCTACCCCAGAGCTCCCCCTCTCCAGATCCCTGCACGGGAGCAGTCCCCAGCATAAAGGGAGCTTAATAACACAAAACATTCGCTCCTGCATTTGCAGGACATCACATCCCGTCCCCAATGCCACTGGTCTCCTGCAGAGCCCAGGATATCAGGACTGTGGAGGCAGCAGCAAGCCCTGCTGCAGGGCTGGGGGACCTCAGGCCATGGGGTCGGGCTCCTGCTCCCCCGAGGATGGGCTGTGCTTTCTTTCCCAGAAAGGGAGAAGCTGGAGGGGGCGTTCTTGGCAGCAGCCACCCAAGCTGGGGGGGAGCTGATGGGTGATTTGGGGAGGGGATCGGGGCCCCAGCAGGGATGGGCAGCGACTTGTGCCATATCTTGGCTCCAGGACTGGCTGTTTTCTGCTCAAAAAACAAAGTCAGTCCTCGAGCTGTTGCACATCAATCCCGAGCTGTCTCTGGCTGCCACTGCACCCCCCTCTTGGCAGCAGTCTCGTTGGTGAGAGCCCTCAGCAAACACTCACCAGGCTCCTCCAGGGCGAAGCAACGTCACCCCGCAGAAATCCCCTTGTCCCTGCCCCAGCCCCGCGTGCCACCGTGCCTGGGGCTCTGCAAGGTTTTCCCGATGGCCGAGAGAGGCAGCTCCCAAGCCTGCAGGGCCCTGGTCCCCACACTCCCTCCCTGCACACTCGTGATGCTCCACCCCGCAGTGGTGGCCCCATCACATCCCCATAGGAGCAGGATAAGGGAGCTCAGCCCCAGGGCTGGGCTGGGCTGCAGCTTGCACAGGATGAGCCTCACTTGTGGCACATTCTCAGGCAGTGCTGGCCCTCTCCACCACCAGGATCCCCTCAGACCACCTGTGAGCTGAAAGCACTGCTCCCCACTTGTCACATCACCACTGCTAGCAGGGAATTACGATACCTCCAACAAAACTGCCCATCCCCACAAACTGCACATCCTCACAGGGCTCCCCGCACCCCGACATCCCCTGCCACCTCCCTGCCCACAACTCATCAAAATCCCCTCTGGGAGCTCTGGGGGCTGCCTGGGTGGGGAGGTGGCCTGCCAGGCTGACCTTGACGTCCTGCTCGAGGCTGTGGATGAGCTCGCCGTCCACCTGGCCGGTCTGTGCCACGCGCAGGCTGCGGCGCTCGGCCTTGCGCAGCCGGTACTGCAGGATGCGGCAGGTCTTGCTGGCCTGGTCCAGCTGCTGCCGGAGCTCCTGCAGCTGGTACACGTCCTCCTCCATGTAGACATCCCTCATCTCCAGCATCTCGGCACGCAGCTCCTCGATCTCATCCTGCGGGGAGACGCTGTGTTAGACCCCGCAGCTTGCTCTGCCCTCCTTGTCCCTGTGACACCTCCCTGCCGTGGCTCTCCAACCATCCATCCATCCATCCATCCATCTATCCACCCATCCATCCACCCATCCATCCATCCCATGAGCCATTTTTACAGGTCTTCAACCCCTTAGGCCAAGCCTGATCCTTGCAGGAAAAGGCTCAGAGCCAGCTGGGTGCCGTCACCCAGGGGTGAGCCAGTCGCCCAGGGGGGAACAGCCGACACAAGCGCCTGAGAGTATTTGTGGTAAAAGAAAGAGGAAGGTGGGGGAGGGAGAGGAGCTGCAGGAGCAGCTCAGGCAGCAGCCACTGGGAGAAAAATTAGGTTATCTTTGGAAAAGATGTGTCAGGGAGGCAGGTGAGGGAAGGAGGAGATGGCAGGTGAGGACAACTCCCGTTAGGGGAGGCAATGTGGGGACATGAAGGAGATGCCACCAGTGCTGGGGACTAGAGGTTGCCCCTTGTTTTGCCACCAAGCAGCAGTCGTGGGGCTGGGCCCTCAGTTCCACCTCTTCCCAGTCTCATCAGCTCTCCCAGTGACCCCCTCCAGCACAGCAGAGCCTCTGGCATGGAGCAATTCCATCACTGTCACAGCAGGGCCGAGGGTGACGTCCTGCTGACACCAGCACTGACCCAAAGCCTCCTCCAGGGCTGTGGCACACGACTACTGTGAGGTCCCCTGTGCCACCTCCCCATCCAGCACAGGACTGTGGTCACTGGGGATGCTCAAGGACTGTCCCCTCTGGTCCTTGGGGACTGACAAAGCTCTTTCCACATCACCATGAACACGGTGTCCACCCAAATCCTCCAAGCAAACCCTCCAGCCATCCCACCGGCTGCTCTCCTCGACAGGACCCAGTGGGACCAGCACAATCCTGGGAAGGGATCAAGCATCTGCTTTCCTGCCACAAACCCCTGCCCCTGAAGACCTTTGACACTGCCAAATGCAATTGCCAGTTGAGAAGCAAGGGGCTCGTGCTGCCACCCTGCACCACGGCACGGTCAGGGAAGGGACAAAAGGATCCGGCACAGGTATCAGGGATGCTCGGCCTTGATTCACCCCAGGCAGAGGGGACAGGGCACTGCTCCCCACATTGCTGTGACAGTGACCTAGAGCCTGAGATGGCAGCTCTGTGCTGGCTCTGCCAGGCGCTGGCACAGTGGCTGCCACACTCACCCGGCCAGACAAAGCCCCAGCTGCAAGAACTCCCCGAAAGGAGAAGCCAAGCCCGGGGAAAGGGCCGGCAGCTGTGGGGACAAGTCACAGTCACTCACTGTTGGCTTTAAACACTTTGTGACAAAGAAGAAACATCAAATAGACAATCCCGGATTATCTCCTGGCCTGGGCTGCCGGAGCCCGGTGGCACCATGGCCACCAGTGTCCTGCCACCCTCTGCTGCTCTGCTTCTTGACGGGGGGTTCTTGAGAACAGACCTCTTTTTGTTCTGTCTCAGAGCAGAAACAGCCCCGAGGCTTTGAGATGAGCAGCAGGGGTCCCAGGGACACCCGGCCAGGCTGTTCCAGGGACAGCCAGACACTGTCCTGTGAAGGGGCATCACTGCAGACATGTTTAAGAAAACCCCCTGCACACGTCAGCTGTGAAACCCCCCAGGGACAAACCACATGTGCTGGCAGACAGTCCTGCAAGGGCTGTGATGCACCCTGGGGTGACAGAAAAAAGGCATTATGACCACCAGCACTGCCACCTCCCCAGCTGGCAGGGCCACAGCCCTGGGGGCACCGGCAAAACCCCCATAAACCAAACCAGCCTGGGGAGCTGGTTTGTGGCATCTATTCCTTGGGAGCTTTCATAGGGAAAAAAGGCATTATGGATTGCAGGTGAGCAGGCGCACTGCAGCGGGTGGGGGAAAAGAGCCTTTCACCACCAAAGTCAGGAGAATCGTGGCTGGAATACAACTGCAATCCTGCTTCAGTGCTGACCATTCCAGCTCTCGCTTGCCATGTGGCTTTCCCAGGCAGCAGCTGAGCAGGGCAGGGAGCAGGGACCTTGGAAAAAACCCAACCAAATTTTGCATTTGCTGGAAGGAAGCCTGGGCTTGCCCTGCTAAGAGCTCCTGCTTGTTTATGCTTTGGGTTGTAGCAACCGTTATTTTAGGGGGAGGCCGTGTCCAGCGTGTCCAGCGTGTCCAGAACACGCAAAGCCTGGAAGTACAGCCGTGGAGTGGGGCTGGGGGGATTTGCAGCGCTGGGGGGGCTGGGAAAGCAGTGCCTGCCTTCGCTCCAGCTGCAGGAATTCACCCACATCCCATAACGCCAATAAATCCTCAGAGTGGATGCAGCCTGGCAGGCACACAGCCTGCCCCAGTTTGCCCCACGGAGGCGAGCCATGCTGCTAAACCACAGTAAAGGGATTAGGATTGGGGAGTGGAAAAATGCCAGCAAACTGGAAGAGAGCTTGGAGGACAGAGCTGATCTGCTAAGGCAGCACTTGGGGTGCACTGGGGTCCCCTCACAGCTTCAGGGGTCCATGATGGCCACGGAGCCTCACCCTTTGCACCTGCACATTCTTTAGAGTTGATGCCCAGCTCAGCAAAATATCCATTTGGATTAAGGTGAGAGCAGAGCCAGGAGCCGGGGAGGAACCCCACAGAAACATCCCAAATTCAGGGGAGGCACTGTGAGCGTGGAGCACTGTAAGTGACGTTAAATGAAGCGTGAAATGGTGACAGGTGGGCAACACTGAGGAGGAGATAAATGATTTCTGTCCAACACAAATGCCCCTGGGTTCTGCCCTGCCTGGCCACTTGTCCTGTAATCAACAGGGTGCCCATCCCCATGCGGTCACAGCCTCCCAGCACCCATGGGCTGCTCCCCTGCTTTGTCCTCCAGGATCATCCACCACTGCATCCCATCCCATCTCTGCAGCAGCAAAGATTTCCTGGTGTTTTTACACTACACAACCCCTGTCTTGGAAAAAACGCTGGGAATCCGCAGTCCAGGGAGACTCATTTGAATGCCCCAGGGACTGTGTGCAGAAGCAAACACCCCATTTCGTGGCTGCAGGAGCCAGGTTACGCTCGGTGGAGGAGCTCGAGAGACAACCTACCTTCAACCTCCTCCGCACAAACCTCGGAGACACTGTCTCTCCCCGGGGAGATTATTAAGGAAACTAAGAAGCGGAAAGGTGGGATGCAAACTGCCTGTTTCCAGCTCAGGAAAAAGAAACCATGCATTTTGAGAGCAGGAGGAGGCAACAGCTGTGTCCACACGTCCACTTGAAGGACATCAGCTCTTTCAGGAAGGGCTGAGCTTTGGGGTGATGACCCTGAGCAGTGACAGGGCAGGAGAGGGACCAGTGGGGATGGCACACCTCAGAATGCACACCAGACCCGCTACAGGTTGCAGAAGCGGAATTAAACCCAAGGCGAGTCACACGCTGACTTTGGTGCCTGCAAGAATGCAGCACGCTCCGGGCAGAGCAGGGAACACACACTGTGCAACCCCAGCAGGACCTGCTCTCTCAGAGGGGCAGAAAGCAGCAAGGCACACAAAACAGCTCATGCAGTGCAGGCTGGCTGCGGTGCTGCTGGCAGCACACCCACCCCGCTTCGGCAGCCCCAGGCTCTGGGGCACAGCCAAGCAGCAGCCGCCTGCCCTTCCAGCACCCTTTGGGGTGCACAGCCCTGCCTGCAGCCTCCAGCTGCACCCCCGAAGCCCAGCAGAGGAGGAGGAGGGCCGGGAGCTGCTCGGCAGAGCCGCCTTTGTGCGGCGCCGGGGCCGCGCTGGCAGCGGGTGTGCCCGCGGCTCGCCGCGATCCCCGTGCAAAGACGGGGATTACCGTGCAGGAGAGCAACAAGCACGGCTTCCTCCGGGATTACAGCACAAAAGCAGCAGCTTTCAATTAACTCCGAGCGCCCGTCAGGCAGCACTGGGAATTATGCTAGAATTTGCTAGGGAGAAAAAAAAAATCAGAGGGGATTTTTAAAGGAAACTGCCCAGGGTGCTCAGGCGTGTCCCCTGCCAGCAAGGGGAACCCAGGAAACGCAGCACACCACAAGCCCATGCCAGGGTGCAATGGGCGGGAGGATGGGCAAGGCACACCCGTGTCTCACACAGGGGTTTCTTTGGGTGCATTAGGAGCAGCTCTCGCCCAGCTCTGACAGCAAACACCGGCCGTCCTTCCCCCCACGTCACGCTGGAGCTCCGTGCAGCAGCCTGTGCGCTGATCCCTGCCCCTGGCTGGCATGGCAGCTCCCCCTTGGCAACGGCAGTGAGGGAAAAATCAACATTTCTCAGCTTTACACCTGCCCCCATAAATTACCAGGCAAACAGCTGGGGGCTCTCTGCAGCCCAGCCCATGTTGTGCACCATCCGAAAAGGCGAGAGGCTGCAAAACCCCTTCCAGGGTGGCTGCTTGACAGAGCCCCGTTCCCCAGCTCTGCAGGTGGTCACTGGGACCCCCGGGATGGTCCCTGCCCCTGTGGCCAGGCAGGATCCGGGCAGCAGCAGAGCAGGGACTCGGTGCCAACCCGGCCGCCCAGACACAGCCCCCGGTGCCCCTGTGGGATGCTCTCAGAGGAGCCCTTGCTGGTGGCATGACTGCCTTGGGGACACGAGGCACCCAGCCACTCTGTGTTTCTCCACAGAGCTGGGAAATGCGTGCAAGCCCCGAGGGATGTGGGATGACAGGGCAGGGAGCGGGAGGGGGACAGGCAGCAGGAAAGGGCAGGCAGGGCTGCACTCCCAGCTCCCAGCCTTACACGGCTCTTGCCTAAACCCCTTCCCGCGGAGAGGAGAGGAAAGGGTTTGCAGGCATCCCCTCCCCTCGCTCCAAACCCTCCCGTGCCCACTCTTTGTCTGCCTGTCCCTCCGCAGCTGCTGCCGTATCACATCTCACATTTTCCAGCCTGCTGAGCAGGGCTGGGAGCTGCTCTCCATCGCACGGCTCAGCAACAGCGCGACGGGGCGAGGACACCAAGACACCTCCTCCCTCACCAGGCTGCCAGCCTGCACGTGAGGAACTGCCCTTCTTTGGGGAAAATGCTTGGAATAACCCGCTCAGGGGGGTCACAGCAGGTGCACAGGCCTGAGAGCAGGGGCAAAAGGAGATCCCAGCCCGCCCAGCACACCCAGAGCGGGAGGAGGGAGGCAGAGCCGTGCACAAATCTGGGCTGCAAAGAGAAATGGGTGAAGTGTGCTTAAACAAGTAGGTTTTATTATGGCAGCCGAGGAAAGATGGGACGTGAGCTGGCACTGCTGGAGCGCTGCTGGGAAGCTCCCAAACCCAGCGTGCATCACACGGGCGTAGTAGCACCACACACGTCTGGCTCGTGCCAGAACGTCACCAAAGCCCTCCCACCCCCAAAAATCCTCAGCTCACTCTAAATACGCACTGGGTTTTAGCTGCTGCTGCTGAATACATGAAAAAATATTCATTTGCAGCTATTTGGGCGAGTCCTAGGAAATAAGTCACCTGGGATAAGTCTGATTCATCCACACCCGAGCGGAGGAGAGCTGCATGGCAAGATGGGCAGTGCCAATCCCTTGGGTTAGGGGCTTTATTTTTGCCCTAAGTCCTGAAATGCCTGTATTTTTAGCACAGATGGCACAAGCCAGCACTCTGCTGCAGCCCAGCCCAGTTTTCTGCTCCTTGCTGGAGAAACTACGCAAATCTTCCAACATTTTTTGGAACACAAGAGGCGTGTGCTCTGGGCTTCTGCCCAGCTGGAGCCAGGGTACCACCCCAGCCACCTCCTGCTCCAGTGTCAGGAGAAGCGAGCTACAGCACGGAAACACGGATATAAGCAGGATGCACGTGTCAGGGAGGAGACACAAGTGCTGGCAGAGAAGGGGCGATGCCACCAGCATCCCCATGGCCATTCTTGGTGCGTGCCCCCAGCAGCTCTCCCCTCTCCCGCTGCTGGGGGATTTCAGCTGCCGCCCCTCCCGGCAGGGCAGGTAAATCACTCACACCCTGCACGCCTGCAGCTCGCCAGGAAGGGGATCACGTGGAAGTGGAGGAAGCGCTGGCTCTGTCCGCAGGAATGGCAGCGCTCGCACGCGTGATCTTGGAAACCCGAGGGGCCTCATCTGTATTTTTCCAGCTCCCCGTAAATCAAAGCCCTTAAGCTGTCGCTGCTAATTCTGGCAGGAGTTGGGACACCAGCTGTGAACTGGGGCTTTGCTAATGGACAAAGGGCCCGATTGAGCATCTTCCAGCGCATCGCCCAGTGCCCACCTCGGGGCTGGGATCCTGACACTTTCACAAACTTGGGCAGCAGCAGATGACAGCTGGCCTGACTTCCAACCTGCAGCACCCAACGAGCAGCTGGGGAGCCTTGGTAGCCAGCCCTGAGCTCCCAGCAGGTGATTGCCCAAGCAGCTCAGCCACAGCTCCACCCTGAAGGAGAGCAGGGAGCACAAGACGCCTGCAGCCCCCCCAGGACGTGGCACCGGGTGGGTGCTGGTGCCCACCACGCCGAGGGGCATCAGGCTGAGGTGTGACCACAGGTGGGACAGCTCTGTGTCCCTGTCCCCTCATGGCACGTCTGCCCTGGCTCAACCATGCCCCCATGAACCAGGCAGACCCGGAAAAAGGCCCCAGGGAGCACGGGAACCAGCGGGAAGAAGAGAGCTGGAAAATGTCCCCAGGGTCTGGCAGCAGCAGCAGGCAGGGAGAGCAGCAGGGAGCCATGCCCAGCTGCCAGGCCGTGCCCAACTGCACGGGGTCAGGTTATGCCATGCTGTGTCCCAGGATGCCCAGCCGGGCTGAGCACACCCGTGCCATGCTGAGCTGTGCCTTGCTAAGCTCTGCCAGCCCGGGCTGTGCCAAGCCTTGCCATGCCAAGCTGTGTCCATGCTAGGCTTGGCCGTGCTGCGCCCAGTGTGCCGTGCCAGGGCAGGCCATGCCTGGCTAAGCTGGCCCATGATGTGCCAAAGCCTGCCCTGTGCCAAGCCATGCCATGGAACACCGAGCTGAGCAGTGCCCGGCCATGCCACACCATGCTGGACCGTGCCCAGCTGGGCCGTGCTGTGCCAAGATCAGCTCTGCCCTAAGTCCAGTGTGCCCATTCCAGGCTAGGACAAGCCAGGCCCTACATCCAGCCATGCCACGCTGTGCCAAGTCAAGCCCAGCCACAGCAAGCCAGGCCACCCCTGGCTGTGCCCTGTCCACGGATGCCGTGCTGGGCTGAGCCATGCCAAGCCCTGCACCCAGCCAAGCTGTGCTGCTCGACTGAGTCAAGCCAGGCTGAGCCACGCCATCCTGAGCTGAGCTGTGCCCCGTGCCCAGCCGTGCCCTGGGATGCTGAACTGCACCAGGCTGCACCCGAGGATGCTGTGCCACACTGAGCTACGCCTCGGGATGCAGTTCCATGCCATGTCATGCCATTCCCAGGGATGCTGTGTCATGCTGAGCCATGCTTTGTGATGCCATGCTGTGCCGTGCCGTGCCATGCCATTGCAAGGGATGCTGTGCCATGCCATTGCCAGGGATGCTGTGCCACGCTGCACCGTGCACAGGGGTGCCATGCTGTGAGGACAAGGGATGCTGCATTGTGCCCAGGGATGCTAAGCCATGCTGACCCCTGCCCTGGGATTCCTCACCATGCCATGCTAAGGCCAGGGATGCAGCACCATGCTGAGCCATGCCCTCAGACGCCCTGCAAAGCTCTGGGACGTTAAACCACGCTATAGCCAGGGATGCTGGCCCTGACTGACCCGTGCCCCGGGATGCCACGCTGCCCAGGGACACCATGGCACACCGAGCCGTGCCAGGGGTGTCACGCCGCGCCACGCCGTGCCCACCTTGAGATAGTCGTTCTCGGAGCGCAGGTCCTCCAGCTCGCGGAGCAGCCCGTCGGTGCCGGCGTCCAGCAGCTCCTCGGTGAGGTCGGAGAAGGCGAGCGAGGTGCTGAGCTGCAGGCGGCTGCTGGCCACGGAGGCGGCCGAGGGCTCCTCGGGCAGCGGCGACGCCTCTCCGGCCGAGGGCGGCGGCGGCGGGGCGCTGCCCGGGGACTCGCCATCGCTGCCGCTCAGCCCCAGCTCCAGCGACAGCAGCTTCGCCTCCTCCGAGGCGCTGCAGTCCGACACCTCCGAGCTGCTGTCGGTCAGCCCCGACCCCGGCCCGGGCCCGGGCGCCGAGCGGGGTCCCGACCCCGTCCTCCTCGCCCCGGGGGCCGCCGTGTCGGCTCCGTG
>VZRO01006083.1:502002-516951 GCA_013397915.1 Daphoenositta chrysoptera
GGATGGATGGAGGGATGGATAGATGAAGGGATGGATGATGGAGGGAGGGATGGATGGATGAAGGGATGGAGGGAGGGATGGATGGATGAAGGGATGGATGGATGGCGGGATGGATGGATGAAGGGAGGGATGGATGGAGGGATGGCGGGATGGCGGGTGGCATGGCCCTGCCCTCCTGTACGTGCTGCAGAGCAGCCCGTGCCCAGGGCTAGCGGGAAGGCTGCTCTCCCCAGGGCTGGCAGCAGCATTAGCAGCGCTGTGACTCAGTCCTGCTGCATGACTGCACACGCCCCCGAGCGGGACGGCAGGCCCTGACCGACCAGCGCTGCGCTCGTTAATGAAGATCATTAGTTTTGCTCCGAGCAGCGGCTAATTGCGTAACGCCGGCACACGGTGGGCTGCCCGGGAGGAGCCGCACAGCTGCGGGGCAGCGAGGGATGAGGGCAGCGTGTCCACAGTCCGGCCCCTGGCAACGGCCCCCGGGATGCCCCCAACCCTGCCTGGGGCTGAGCACGGAGTGAAAAGTCCTTCCCAGAGAGCAGCCTCCCTGAGGGAAGCCCACCTCCCAGGGTCTGTCAGCTCTCATCACTCCCAGCCCTCTTGCTGGAGCTGGGGACTCATCCCTGCCCTCCCAGCCTGGCTCTGGCTTGTCCCCACTCCTGTCCAGGTGGCCTCGGAGTGTTGTACCTGCGTTGGCTTTGTGTGGCCAGGTTTTGGTGGCAGGGGGAGGGCTGTGGGGGTGGCTTCTGTGAGAAGCTGCCAGAAGCTTCCCCCATGCCCAGCAGAGCCGGTCCCTGGTGGCTCCAAGCTGGATGTAAACCCTGGCTGTAAACCCGGCCATACCAACCCAATACAGCACACAAAAGGGGACGTGAATGCCATCACTGCGGGGTGTGCATCCAGCAGTACCTGTCCCTCCCCACAGGCATACTGCATCTCGTCACCTTTGCAGAGCTGGCAACAGGCTTTGGAGGCAGCTGAGGGCTGAGCCAGCCCCGTTCTGGGACTGCTGCCCACGGGAACACAGCTCAAAGGCAGGAACAGGTTTGGGGTCGAAGTGGGAGGGATATTAACAGACCTCAGAACACCCCCTGGGGCTGGAGGCAGTGCAGGCAGCCAGGGTCAGAGCTGAGCCAAGGCTGCCCTGGGCCAGGCGCCTGGCCCTGTGCTCCCCATCATCACCCTGGCACTGCCACGGAGATGTGCTGGAGGGGACAGAGCACTCGGTGGCCAGGGCTGTGCCAACTGATCTCATCGATGGTCTGTTGCAGTGGTCGGTCCTGAACTAGTTGTTCCCAGGAGAATTATTCAATAGATTTGAATTAAATGCGGGCAGGCAGCTTTCTGAAGCCTCTGAAAGGAAAGCAATGAGCTTAACCAGCCCCCTGGGCCCTCGGGAGGTCTGGCTGGCAGCCAGCAGGAGCCAGGATCTGGCTCATCCCTGAGCAGTGCCGAGGGAAAGGAAAGGTCTCCTCAGAGGTGTCGTGCTGCTGGAGATGGGGCTGGGGCTGAGCAGGGTCCTCCCGGGCACCCAGCCCATCCTAGGGGTCACCAGGGCCTGCAAAGGGGACACGGGAGATGTGGCCAGAGGCAATGTCCCCCTGTGCTGTCTCCTGGCACAGGGACACCAACCCTGCAGATCCCAGCTGTCACCTCCAGAGCCACCAGCTCAGGGGCTGCACTGGAGTCAGTGGCACCACTGGTGTGGGCAGGGGCAGGAGCACCCCAGGGGCTCAGGGGGACATCTCCCAAAACCTGTGTCCCCAGAGCAAAGGGCAGGGCCCAGGGGAGGACCAGGAATGAGCAGCGGGTGTGCACACCTGAGCACCTTTCTGGATCAGGCCCTGGGCTCTGCTCACTCCCTGCTCCTCCTCTGGCTCTCAGTGGCAGTGCTGGCTTCTCTCCAGCCCTCTCAGGAGGCTGTCAGGTGCATTTTAGGGGGCTAAAAACCTTGTAGCAAAGAGCAGCGAGCCCTGGGGTGTGGCAGGAGGCAGAGCCTGAGCCCTCGGTCTCCAGGAGCACAGACAGACCCAGTGAACCTGGCCTGAGCTGTGTCGAGCAAAGCCAAAACCCCCCTTCCTTAAACTGATGATTCTACAATTTCTTAGGGAAAAAAGATTTAGAAATGGTTGTCATGCTCAGCCAACATTTAGCATCCCCCTCGTTCAAAGAGCGTTTGCATCTGCTCTCCAGCACTTCCTATGGACACTCACACACTGTTTGAATGACAAATACCCTGAGCACGTTATTTTTAAACACCTACATGCATTGTTTACTGTCAGAGCCGTGCTCCCCCCTCCCAGTGCTGCTCCCATCGAGGGCGTTTTTGCTGCCAGGGAGGGTCCTGACCAGGGACAGGCAGCCCAGGATCCCAGGGGAGGCTGTGGGAGCACAGGGGACTGTGTGTGGCCTGCCATGCCATGCCCACACCTGGGGGCACCATTTGGCTCTCCAGCTGTGGCACATCTGCTTGCAGAGCTGCTTAACACAGTGTTGCATCGAGGATGGTCTGCGGCAACCATAGCAACGGGGCTGCCTTGGATTTCCACCTTCCCCAGCAGAAATGATACTGATTTCTCCCAAATCTGCTGTTGCCTGAGAGACGCCAGCAAAAACCTCTGGGCAGGCAGGAGAGAGGGGCTGATCTGCTGCCGGGAAGGTGCCCAGGCTGGGGCTCTGCTGTCCCCTGTCAGGTGTGACTGGTGCCAGGCCCAGCCAGCAGCTCCAGAGGCTCCAGCCAATCCCACCTCCACAGAACCCGAGCTGCATCCCAAACTCTGGCTCTCTCCATCCAGCAGCAGGGTGGGAAGCACTGCTTTCCTGCCCCTACAGCTTGGATTCCACAAGAGGAAAGAGGAAGAACCAGACATCCCAACATCCCCGGGCTCAGCAGCAGCCTGTCGGCAGGCAGCAGTGCCAGCAGAGTTGTACAACAGAGCATGATGGCATCTGGCATTTGGAGATGGAAGCCCTGGGTCCAGAAATGGTCACGGGGATTTAGGGTGTCAGAGCAGCCCTCCCAGACACTGAGGGCACCCTGGGATAAGGGCAGCACCCAGCTTCCATGGCACAACACAGGCTTCTCACTGAGCTGCAGCAAAGGACTAAAAAACTGCAGGTGTGGGGGAAAAGCCAAACACGAGACGCTCTGGGCTCTCCCTCCCTGGCCCTGAGCTGCACCCACTCCTGTGCCAGCCAGGATCAGGCTGCTGCAGCACCCACTGCTCTGCTCAGCCTCTCCCTGAGCCAATCCCACCTCCCAGCACTTTGGACTTTGCAGCTCACACTCTCCTGTCATTACAGGTGATGCCCTTGGTTCCTCACCCAGCCCTCAGAGCAAGGCCAAGAGCTTCCCAGAGCCCCCCAGCCTGCTCTGCTCTCCCCTCCAGACACAGTCCAGGGGGGCTCTGGGCTGCTTTGCTGCTGCTCAGTGCTCCTGGGCTCTGCTTTGGGGAGGAAGTGGGGTGCTCTTGCTTTTGGGGCACAAGGCCAGCACACCGAGGTCCATCCTGCCCTCCCCTTGCCCAGCTCTGCCCTCCCACGCCCTGGGCAGTCTGGCTCTGCAGGGACAGCAGTGCAGGAGCCCCGGCCTGGCTGTCCCCAGCACCAGTGGCACAGCAGTGTGGCAGGACGGGGATGCGCCTGAGCAGAGCCCTGCTCAGAAACCCAGCCCGGCGCTCAGCACATCCCGCTCCTGCGGGGCCAGGGAAGTGCCACTGCGCTTCCAGGAGCTTGGCAGGCAGCCTGGCTCTCCCAGGTGGTCCGGGAATGGTTGTGGGAATTTAGGGCATCAGAGTGGCCCTAGAGGTGCTGAGGGCTCCGCCACTCAGCTCTCAGGGGCTGCTGTTTGGGCCAGGGACAATGGCCATGGGCCAGGTGGGCCCTCTCACCCAGAACTCTTCTCCTGACCCAAAAGCCCAAAGCAAACCGAGGCCTCAACAACAAAGTTCTGCAAAAAGCTCCAAATCGGCGTTTTCTGCCCCATTTCTGCTGGGCGGGAGCTGCGGGGCTGCATCGCCACCTGGTGGCCACAGGGAATAGCGCAGCCGCCTTTGCGCCGCTCCCGGGAATGGGGAAAAAAGGTGGGAAAAAGGAAAAAAAACCCGTGAAAACAGTTTTCAACATACTGCAGACACAGCAGCGCTGTAGCAGTACCCTTTTAAATCATTAGCCATGTAAGTGTTATTATGTATGACTTTATACATGAAAGTGATACAAAGTTCCCTCAGACTTTAACCAGTGTTTAATTTGAATTTTCCTGGGCCGGATACCTTCAGTGCCTTCGTGCCTTTCCCTTGGAGCAGGGCGGGGTGGTGACCGCAGCCCTGCCCAGAGCACTCCAGCCTGTTTTAGGCACTACCAGCAATGTGTTAGCAGGACTAAAAGCCCTCCCTTGGCTCCCATCCCGCTGGGGGTTTGTGCAAGGAAAACTGACACTGCAAGGATTGGCCTCATAGTTAAAGGATACAAATTATCAATTTTTTTTTTTTTTTTTTGGATACGCAATAGAATGTTTTAACAACATTACAAATGTAAAACTCAGTCAGAGCTGGGAGCACAGGTGTTCATCTCCCCTCCAGCCACCAGAGACACCTGAGGATGTTCATCCAGGCATCCAAGCCAGGGAGGGAGGGAGGGAGGAAGGACAGCAACTCAACCAAAAGCTTAAAAATACATAAAGAAAAACCTAAGTGAATTATTTCCTTTTGTTAACTTGGCCACTGAGAAATTACAACCTCCTGCTGTGTGAAGTTTCCTGAGTTCAACGCTTTCATTGATGTAAAGACCACAAACTGGCTTTTAAGAAGTCTCAGTATGCATGACAAGCTTTTAAATAATATATATGTCAGAAATGAAAGAAATAAACCATCAAAGCCTGAAGTTTTAGCAATATTCTGAAGCCGTAGTGATGTTCTGCAGCTGCAGCAGTGCCCAGAAGCTCTGACCCCAGGACAAACCCATCTACACTTGCACTCACCCTTCAGAAAGGACTTTGTAATAAGAAACCCAGGGCAGGACTTGAACAGTGATAAGGAAGAGAGCCACTGAAATCATCAGTGCTCTTCCAAGGAAACGTCTCCTAAGAAAAGCAAGAGCTGCACTTTGTAGCCTCAAAAATAAACTGTCAACATTT
Source organism: Daphoenositta chrysoptera (assembly GCA_013397915.1). NCBI lineage: Eukaryota > Metazoa > Chordata > Aves > Passeriformes > Daphoenositta > Daphoenositta chrysoptera. Next base: position 507,137 of record VZRO01006083.1, read on the forward strand.
ACAAATTGGATAGAGACAGGAAGCGATCACAGAGGAGAAAATAACCCGCTCATATTTCACCTTTGTTGTGATTCCCAAGGTAACTGGGATTTCTCTGGCAGCTGCACTGACCATCACGGGCTCGACTCATCCCTCCAGGTCTCTGTTTAACCAGCAGGCTGCCCTGAGAGCCCTGACAGCTCCCAGACAGCCCCACCTGGGACCCCGCTGCCGCCCTCCGCACAGAGAGCTGGAGCTCATTTTAAGTGCAAACCCTGGCTCCTGCTCTCCGTTCTTGCCTGTGGCACTTTCTGGGCCGCTTTCTCTCCTGTGACTGTTCAAAGTTGATGCTGTGAGGGAATTCCTCTGCAGGAATTATCTACCTGTGCTGTTTTCCTAGAAGATAGTGGGTGCTGCAATGGCTTTGCTGTTTGCTGGTTGGTGAGCAGCCACCTTTGCATACAAAGGAGTCGTTTGCAGCTGCCAAGTGCCATTTCCAGCCCTACCTCAGCCTGTGCCAGTGCTATTCCTGTGGAAAGCCCTAGGGAAGAGCTCTGTTTCAAGGAGAATTTTCCCTACTAGGAGACACAGCCCTCGATGGGAAAATTCCTGTGGTGGTTGTGCTGCTGCTCCCCGGTTTGGTGAGCCCTGGCACAGGCTGGGTCTGTCCCCTGTGGCTGTGATGCACATCCTTGGGCAGCTCCTCCTGGCTGCTTGGGCTTGCTGTTAGTTTGGGTGACCAGAGAGCTTGCTCAGCCTGGCCTGCCTCTGGGGAAAATCGGGGTACAGATTCTAAGGGCTCAGAGAAGCAGCAAATGGTTCTCACACCCCTCTGGGTGAAGCTCTTCGTGCTGATCCGGCTCAGGGAAGAGCCGTCACCTTGTGGGGAGGGAAAAGGGCTGGGAGTGAAGGCTGGGCCAGCAACTTCCTGCAAGGAAGAAGAGGAGTGGGGGTGTCCATACGTGAGGGAAAAGACTGGCTGGATGTGCAAAGCAAGCCAAAAAGTTTAAATGAGTTGTAAGTTTAAATATGGCAAGGAGGTGTCTTTGATCAAGTGAGGGGGCCTTTCACTGCTCTGTTCCCTGTGCCCTGGATGTACCATGTCCTCCTCATCTTTCAAATCTGTTTCATGTGTTGTTTAAAGACTGTTTCTAATTAGCAGAGCTCAGACAGCAAAATCCAGAGGAGAGCCAGTGCAGAGACCAAACCCTCGGAGTTCAAGGGGATTTAGTGCAGTCAAAAATGAATGGCACACTTAGAAAATTCTCCTGAATTCAGATTTGTTCAGTCTGTGCCCCAAAGTGCTTGCATTTGGAGTACGAGGAAGGCTCTGTCTTTGGCAATTTGACTTGTGACACTTCTCCTTCACCTCTCTGGTAGCTGGGTCCTGCATCCCTGTAGGAGCAGTGCTGGAAATGTGGCTGCACCTTGTTGGGTTCCACCATGGGTGTTGTAGAAGAGCAGGCCTGAAGGCCTACAAAAGCATCTTCCCTAGGCCCGGTGGGAACCATGGAAACACTTCCAGGTCACCTGAGATGGGCTGGAAAAGAGGACCATGGGTCAGTGACCTTCTTGACCAATGGCCCGGGAAGATTGTGGTCAGTGGCCTTATATGGGATTATTTACACCTTCCCATAATAGGTAATATCTAGGGAATACTCCAGGTGACTGGGTGAAATCCTGGGATTTGATCTTCCTGTTTCTATGAGGTTCTATCCTGTTTGTGCACTGGTATTTAGGTACCCTGAGCTGTGCAATGAACGTCTCTGCACTTCTCCATCTGCCATGCACAGTCCTTGCCTGGTGTGAGTGCTGCAGCACCTCTTTGGCCTGTGCTCTCAGCTGCTCTCTCCCCAGCTCAGCAGCTTTGTGTCAGGTCACTATTAACAAGGAGAGCTGGGATTTCTCAGGATGAGTGCCTCTTCAGAAATAAAACTTACACAGGCTTCGCTTTTTCTTGAGAGCCTGAACAAAAAGGGATTTTTATAAGTTTTAGTCATTGCAGAGCCTTCAGAGCGTGTGGTATCAGGAAAGCCAAGGCAGCAACAGTGGAAGAGATCCGTGTTGAACAAGAAACAGGTGGTTAATACAAGGTAGATCCTCAGTTTCTCTACAGCCTAACCCCTGGGTTGCCTGTCTCAGCTCTGCTCTCCCATCCTGGCCCCTGTCCTGTGCAGTGTGGGAAGGTCACGCTGTGCTGCTGGCAGGGCACAGTCCGAGGTGAGGTGCCTGCAGTGTTGTCTGCCCCGGGGGTGGCAAATGAAGCCCCTGTAATGAGCTGGCCGGGGCACAAGGGCACAGCCACCACCCTCGGAATGGCTTGGCTCTGAGCAGCAGCCCTAATTACTGCTCATTAATGGAAAACCCATTTCAGTTTAATTGCTGAGACTTCGTGTCTGATACAGAGGGTCTGGTCTCTGATCTGCTCCAAGCAGGTCCTGCAGTCCAGGGAGGAACTTCAGTCTCCCATCTGCTCACAGCAGACTTTGAAATGCGATTGAAGCTTTTCCATGGTGGGGTCGAATTCCCAAAGATCCGGATGCCAACAGAAATCCTTTCCATCTTTGCCTCTTAGCCACTTTTCCCAAAAAACAAAGCCTAAGCCAGGCTTGATTACAGTGAGTTTGAGGGCTGGAAGCGCCGGGGAGCTGATGGGCTGATGGTGTGATAAATGGGTTAATAAGTGTTGGAGAAGGCCCATGGGAGTGGATCCTTGGAATGTTTTGGGAGGTTTCAGCTTGCAGCTGCCTCCCTGTGCAGTCAGGTCAGCCTTTCCTGGGTGGAGATCATGCCTTTCCCAGGCCTTAAAATGAAGAGCCAACCACGGTTAGAGAGGAAAAAGGGTTTTTTTCCCTGGGTATTCATTGCAGGCCCCTCAGGTGCAGCACAGTCAGGGGCAATGCCCCAGAGCACACGGAATGCCACCCACGGGCACTCGGGATCACATCCTGGGCCTCACAAATGAGCACATCCAGCAAAGATTCCCCAGGGAGAGGCTCCAGGGAACCCCAGGAACCTTCCCCTGGCTGGGCCCAGCTCAGGGTACAGGATGTGTTCTGGAGAGGCCCTTGGTGTCTGGGGCTCTCTGACCCCTCACTGCCAGNAGGGGACGGAGAAAGCAGTGGGGTGAACCTGGGCTCTGCCCTGCTGAGCCCCTCGGGGGGGACTCGCCCTGCTCCTGACTCTTGCAGAGCAAAGAGCATCTGGTGCAGGAGGGGAGGATGGAGAAAGCACTGCAGAACCCTCTGCTGGCTCCCTCCTCAGACGGGCCTGAAGGGGCAGACAGAGGGGCTGGCTCTGCTCCCTGTGCCTGCTCCGGGCTGTGGGCTCGGTGCCTTCCCTGCCACCAACAGCTCACCCTCCGTTTGGAAAAATAAATCATCCTGGACGTCGGCTCAGCAGGACACCTGGAAGCTGACAGGCTGCCTGCCACACCGCATTTCCAGTGTGCTGGTGTAAATGGAGCTCGTTAACAACCCTCCGGGGCTGGGACCTGGAGCAAATGGAAGCTCCGACAGCTCCAAGCTGGAGGCTGAACTCCACTTTTGGGTACGGGGGTGGGAGGTGCAGCCAAATATCTGGGGCTCCTGCCTTTGTGTGCAGGCTGCTGCTCCCAAAGGGGGTTCCCAGAGCTGTGAGATGTGGAGGGAAGAGGCATTAGCTGCTAATTTGATGTGCTTTATGTCAAATGTTTGCAGCAGAGAACAGCTGTTTGCTACTCCCACTGTTCTCTCAGTGCAGCGTTGGCTAAGAAGGGTGAGAGTTTCTAAAAAGAGTGATAATTGTATTAAAGATGCAGCAGAAGATGTTTTTATGGGATATCTGTGGGGAGGCCCATCAGGGAAGGCAGTGCTGTTGAAATAGGCTCTGGTGATGCTTTTCCAGCAGATGAAGGTGCTGGGTGTCTCCACGGCCCACGGTGGGACCCAGCTGGTGACCTGCAGCACCCAGGGCTGGGAACACTCTTTCTCCTCTGCTTTTCCCAATATCCTGCAAATCTGCAGCTGCAGGCAGCTGCTGAGACAGAATTCATGCTTTTACCATGTAGAAAATAAGTAAAATTTAATTTAAAAATGATTTTAATATGGTAATTCCACCTTCAAATGTGCTCTCCAGGAAACCTCAGGAGGAAGGACAGGCTCCAAGTCTAAGCCTGGCACATCCTCTGGGCAGGAACCTCGCCTATATCCAGAGTCTGGACCCCCTCTTCCTTGACACCCAGCAGTGCTGGTCTGAGAAGTCTTGAAAATATTGGAAAAATCATCCCAGCATTTCCACTTCAGTTACAGTCTCCAAAAGTTGGAACCACAAATACAAACATGTTTTTGAGATGATGAAAACTTTCTCTGTTCTAAGATTCTCTTACATATCCTTCAGGCACATGGTTTTGGGCCCACTGAAAGATCTCCCAGACTGGCCAAAGAGAGATTTTATGAAACTTTTTTCTGGTTTTGGGGATTCTTTTCAGGAGTATTTGAGGTTGCAGCTGAGGGGGTGGAGGCTTTGCCAGCTCTTGGACACAGGAACGGGAGAGGGGCTTGCATGGACCCTTCTCTCACTGATTCTGCTCTGGGAGCTGAGCAGGCAGCACTGGAGAGTTTTCTGTGAAGGATGGAATTGCAATGGAACACCTCACAGATGGGCTAAATCGTTCAAATAATTCAATAAGTCAATAATAATTCATATAATACAATAGTTCAATAATTCACTTTGGAAAAGCCTTTAAGGATTAAGTCCCACCATTCACCCAGCACTGCCGAAGCCACCACTAAACCATATCCCTAAGCAACACATCTACATGGTTTTTTTAACATTTCCAGGGCTGGTGATTCCATCACTGCCCTGGGCAGCTGTTCCAATGCCTGGCAGCTCTTTCAGAGAAGAAATTTTTCACAATATCCAATCTAAACCCCACTGGTTCAACTTGAGGTCATTTCCTCTTGTCCTGTCACTTGTTATGTGGGAGAAAAAACCTGGATTTCTTTGAAAATTCCCAGGTGCATTTCTGCACTTCTGCTCCTGGAAAGACAAACTCGGGGTGAGGCTGTGCCATGGAGGTGCTTCCCTGTCACTCCTCCATGTTTTAGGGGAAGCACTGCAAGCCCTGCAGAGATGCAGCTTTTATCCAGCTGTGCAGAGATTTGGAGCGGTGGGAAGAGCAGTGGGATTCTTGGATTTATTCCACGCTGGTGGTTTTGCTGGTGGGTTTTTTCAAGCTGCAGCCTCCCACGAGATGGTGCTGTGGGACAGGGGACGCTGTCACCGAGACAGGACTGCGGGGCCCTCGCTGCTTCTTCTGGGGATAACAGAAAATTAATTTGTGGCTTTGTCAGAAACTGAGGGGTTTCTTTGCGAAGTCTCTTCAGGGAGAAAAATGGGGAGTGAGTAACTTTGGCTGCAGCTGGGAGAGTCCCTTGTGCAGGAAAACCCAATCAGAGGGAAAGGAGTCACCAAATCCTACTAAACAATTCACAAATGGCACCTTGTACTGAGCCCCTTTTCACTCAGAAATTAGTGCTGCTGGTGTTCTGCTCAACCACAGAATCACAGAGGGGTTTGGGTTGGGAGGGACCTTTCAGATCATCCAGAGCCACCCCCTGCCATGGCAGGGACACCTTCCACTGTCCCAGGCTGCTCCGAGCCCTGTCCAGCCTGGCCTTGGGCACTGCCAGGGATCCAGGGGCAGCCACAGCTGCTCTGGGCACCCTGTGCCAGGGCCTGCCCACCCTCCTAGGGGAGAATTCCTTCCCAATACCTCTGTCAGTTTGAAGCCATTCCTGCTGTCACTGCAGGTGAGAAGGGAGCACATCTAATGTGTAAGTAAATCCAAAGACATACTATTAATAGTTTAATAAAATAGATTGTTACAAAAAACCAATCTAATATAAGTATTTATACATGCACTTGGCTTTTACCCCTCCTTTGCGGGGGGTTTATGCCCATCCCTGCCTCGTTCCCCTGGCACTTGAGGCTGGGGGTTTCACTCTGGGAGAAGCGAGGGATGTTACAGGAGCAATTTGTCAGTGCCTGAATCCTCTGCTCAGGGTTTGGTGTTCTCAGTGGTGATTTTGGTTTTCTTGCCCTGGGTCAGTTCTTTGTTTGCTGACACACCTTTACACCTTTGCTCTTTCTTTGCTGACCAAGGAAGCCTTCAGAGCTTCCCTCACGGCCTGCAGCTGAGTGATGTCTAAATTTCTCCCCCTCAGTGCCCTTTTCACGTGTTAGCTGCTGATTCTGCCTTCTCTGCCTCCCCCAAACCCCGCCCTGCCCAGCTCCAGGTCTGCGTTTCTTGGTGTGACCATTACTGAGCTGCTCACAGCCCCCAGTGCCAGCCTGTGCCCCCGCTCCTGTCACCCCCTCCCCTCTGAGCTGCAGCCACGGCTCTGCTGCAGTCCTGGGCTTTTCCTGACTTAAACCAAGCTTTTGACCTGCTGCTGCTGCTGGTGGCACTGCTGGGTTCCAGGGTGTGTGCTCACCCTGTGGGATTTCTGTCCCACAGCCCTTTCAGTGCCTTTCTCCTCCACTCACTTTGTGCATCCAACAGATTTTTTGGGTTTTTTTCAGTGCTGAGCTCCTGATCTGAGAGCCTTGTTAGGGGAAAATGATTTTTTTTTTGAACATGCCCTGTCCAATGATGTTCCTCGTTAATAATGATACCTTTGATCAGTACTATGGAAAATGTGGACAGTTCTTAGAAGATTTGGTATTTTACAGAGGAACTGCAAGAAAGTGAATGAATGGACAAATATTTGCCACAGGGATCCTGCTTTGTTTTTAAGCAAATATCTGGGTTATTCCAATTAAAAAAAAAAAAAAAGATACTGTAGCAAACACGAAAAGATCCAGGAATTGCATGTCAACCTGTGTTTTTATTTTTTAATTTCAGAGCCTCTCCATCTAGAAATAAAAGTATGACTGGGGTTTGATCTGGGGTCCTCTGAAGTCAAAGGAAGATTTCTCCTCTGAGTGCCTCAGTAACAGTAAATACTGGATTGAGAGAGGCTGGATAATTTAGGCAGCAATTCCCAGAGCTGTGTGTTTGCTGTCCAAACACGCTGTGAGCCAAAGGTGCCCTGAGATGCCCATGAATACAGAGATCCCCTCCACTTCCCATGCCCTGGCTGCTTCCAGCAGCAGCTGAGCCCCTGCCAGTGTGCCTGGCTCCTTAAACCCTTCCTTTGGGGCAGCTCCTGGGTTTTGCCCCTGTTCCCACCAGGATGGTGTGGGATTTGTCCCTTCTGGGTGTAGATTGATGATGGGCAGAGCTCTGTGCTCTCACCCTGTGATGTTTGTGTCTCTGTACCCCAGGGGAGCTGGGGGTGTCTGCCAGAGGCAATGGGGCTGCACTGGTGCAATGAATTCAGTTAGTTGGATTTGCCTTTTTCTGTTTGTTTTTACTCTGAGGAATAGGCTGGCCAGCCAACAAGTCAAACACAAGCTGCAACCTACTCCTGTAATGTGCCAGAAGCAAAATAATCTTGGTTTGGGGTTTTTCTCTTGCTCCTGTTGATTGGCAGGGCCCTTCATTACTGTCCAGTTATTTTAAGCTGTGTTTCTACCACAGTAACAATGATAATCAGTTGTATTTTTCACCAACAAGTGTGATTAATTTATCTCACCCAGTCACTCAGGGGTGACCTTCCCCCGGTCTTTAATGAACTGTTTTGTGGTATAATGCACCTCTGCTCTAAGGCTACAGTGAATTGTTACCTGCTGCAAAGGTGGTCAGGTTGGATGGGACTTTGAACAGCCTGGGACAGTGGAAGGTGTCCCTGTCCATGGCAGGGGGTGGGGTGAGGTGAACTTCACACCCCTTCCAACCCAAACCATTCCGTGGTTCTCAGGAATGCTCAGCTCCTGATTTTGTGCAGATGATTTCTATCTCTGCCTCCACTCCACTTCTGTTTCCTCTGCCCACACAAAAGTCTCAGCCTGTCTCTTCAGTGCCCTCCGGAGTTACAGCCATCAGCCCAAACTCTGCGTGGCAGAGAGTCCTCAGCCCCTTCCCCATGCCCTTCCCTCCTTGATCTGCTGCCAGTATCGTGATTATCATTCAGGTCAGCTGCCTGTTGCTTCCTTAGACTCAGATTTCCCTCCAGGTCCTGATGTTGAAGCTACTTCTGATTTTTGCAGGCTTTCTGCCTCACATTTCTATAATTCAGCCCTACTGATGCAGCTGTGCTGTGTGTGCCTGTCGGTTTATCCAGGAATGCTGTGTTTCCTCTGGGGCTGCCAGGGACACACGGTGAAGGGGGAGGTGTTAAAAACTTCCACAGCCACACTGGCCTGGGGCTTCTCCAGCTTACTGCAGGTTTGGAGGTACCTCAAGCCAACTGTAATTAATTCTCTTAATGGACTTCCAGAAAAATGCAAACCTGGAAAATGTCATGAATCCTATTTTCTTCTCCTCACCGAGACTTTTTCATTGAAATGGAAAAGAACACCACGACTTGGTGTTCAGGTAAACCCAGACATGTCAGAAAACTGGGACTGTGACTTCACCTCTGCTGCTGCCCTGTTCTTCCCTCAGCAAATGCAGTCCTGCCCCACTCTGCTTGGTTAAAACTGAAAATCTTGTTTTAGCAAATTTGCGAGGACCACCTCCCCTCTGCCTGCACCCCTGCTGCTCCCCTTCCCTGTCACAGCACCAGAGCTGTTGTCTTCCCTCCTCAGGTGTCTCCCAGTTCATTCCTTCCCTAATGCTGATCTGCCCTCTGGACAAGCATCTTTGCAGCCCCTCCTCAGTGGTCTCCCACAGCTGGACAAACTCTGCCTGTGAAGAATTCCTAGATTCCTCCCCATGGGCCTTTTCTTCAAGTCTTGACACCAGGTAGAGCTCCCAAATGGGATTTCAGTCCATGGGGCTGCTCAGTGTTGTCTCTCTGGTTCCTTCTTGCTTCTTTCCTCTCGCTGAGGGCAGCAGGAGGTCACAGGGAGAGTGATCATAGAATGCCAGAATGGTTTGTGTTGGAAGGGATTTTAAAGATCACCTTGTTCCAACCCCCCTGCCATGGGCAGGGACATCTTCCACTAGATCAAACCCTGTCCAGCCTGGCCTTGAACACTTCCAGGAATGTGACAGCCACTTCTCTGGGAAACCTGTGCCAGTACATCACAGTAAAGAATTTCCTCCTAACATCCCATCTAAGCCTCCTCTCTGTCAGTGTGAAGCTGTTCCTCCTTGTCCTGTCCCTCCATCCTTTTTAAATAGTCTCTCTCCATCTTTCTTTTGGCTCCCTTCAGTCGCTGGAAGGCTGTGATTAGATCACCCCGAAGCCTTCTCCTCTCCAGGCTGAACACTCCCATCTCTCCCAGCCTTTCTTTTTCCCAGCAGAGCTGCTCCATCCCTCTGATCATCCTGGTGAACTCCTCTGGGCTCGCCCCAGCAGCTCCACGTCCTCCCTGTGATGGAAGGAGGTCACACCAGCTCCCTGCCCGTGCCTCTCCCTGAGCTGGAGACCTGCTCCCTGTTCTGATGCCCAAAAGATAGGCTGGAAATAAATCCCCACAGACCGATGTCTATAGAGCAGGTATTTGTTTATTTCAGCTCTGGTGGTGAGGGGAATTTTTCCTCCCAGCTCACCCACCTTTGTCGAGTGCAGTGGTAAATTTATACAGTAAATTATGCTTAATGTGGATACGTCATCACAGCATCATCACATATGCACCGGAAATAATTTACATAACATGATCTCATGGTTATTAGGTAATTTCTTCTCACTGCGCCTGCGCTCCCCTAATTCGGGGGTCTTCGGGGGTCTTTGATGAAGGCTTCCAAAGTCTTCTTCGCACTTGAACTTTTCAACTTTGGCTTCGGAGCATGCGTAGTTATGGTG